>CM028351.1:36927410-37421410 GCA_016618105.1 Dendrobium huoshanense | reverse complement strand
TTGGGGTCTTATAATCAAAGATCTGCCCCGGAACCTAAATCTATTTTGGACACTGGACCACAGTCGTCCGATCCTAACTAATGCAGTGCAAGGTCTGGACTTACCCCGGCCTGGATTGGGGAGCCAGCTAACCACCTAATCGATTTAAAATACATGAATCCGGTCTTTTATGAAAGAGTGGTAGGGACGTTATAATTAAAGTTTTGGTGAGGCGGGGCCGACATCTAGAGATTTTCCTAATTGGCCCCTTTGACTTATGTTGGGTGCTAAAATGCTAAGGACTATGAAATTAAAATTTTGACTCTTTAATTTGTATCTAATGCAATGCGTGCTGGTTAACAACCTCAAATCAAATATGCTTGAAATTTTTAAAAACAGGCTTATAAAATAATTTTTTAGAAGACTGGACTTCCCCAGGTCCGGCACCTCATCCTCATAGGTCAGACTATCCGGACTCTACCCGCAGGCGGGGAAGGGTCTAAAGCAAGGAAAGAGTAATGCAGAAATATGCATGCGACCCCGGGGTCGATCCCCGGCTAATTCCCTAGATTCGTTATTTTTCTATATTATTTAGACTCACTAAAATTTTAGACTTTTAAGATTATGAGTATAAAAGTTTCACACCCTCACGAGCCTCACGTATCCAGGCGAAAACAAAGAGCGGCATGCAATCGCCAAAAAACTAGTAAAAACAAGTAATCCTAAAGGCAATCAAATCATTACATCAAATACAAATTAATTAATAAATGTCCATAGGCAGAATTGCCTTGCTTATTACAAACCAGAATATTACAGAAAGTAAAGTGGCCGGGCAATACTGACAACAACCCGGATTCTAAACCTAGTAATGACGCAAGTTATTTTGAGTTGGATACTCTCAATCTTCAAATCTTCAAATCTTCAATTTCATTCTTCTTTGGACTCCTTTTCTTCAATCTTCTTGGAATCTTCATAGCAGATTACCCAAATGGATAAGAGGGCACTTCCCTCTAAAGGGGATGGCCACTCTTTCCTCTTTGGGTAAGGAAGAGGTACGATCCAAATTTGGATTTCCAAATGGAAAAGGAATGTTCCCTAAAGGGGTATCCTTTCCTCTTTGGAATCCAAGCTTTGGATCTATGTATCCCAACTCAAACTTAACTTTCACAACACTTAACAATTATACAAATTACATTTATATCAAAATAAAAATCTAGACTCACCTGCAGGGTTATCCTAAGCAATTAATATATAAAAAGCAATTATTCCCAAGCAGTTGTATATGAGCAGAAGAGAAAGTAAACACACTGGCCACGCTCTTTTTATGATTTGGGGGCTTTAGCAGCTGAAGCACCTGTGCAAAGAATTTATAATATTTACGCATTTTCTTGATTTGCCCCCTTTTTATATTGCCCTGCATGAGCGTGGCCACCTGCAGAAGACTGTGTCAACATCCAGATCGTACCTAACCTAAGGGTAATCTAGTCGTCAAACACATCAATCCATCCACAGAGTACAGAAAAAGTAAGCAAACACAGCAAAACAATTTCATCCACAACATGCAGTGAAAACTACGAAAAACCCGGCACACAGCAGTAAAGTAAACACCGGCCTAACCTAGATCTAGAGTTGATTGTCCTAGCACATCATCTAAAGTGTGTGAGAAAAGTCGTGTGGCTGGGGTAGATCCTAAAGTGGGTTATTAATTGAAGTTGTCTAAAAGTTTGGATTTGTTAAGGCTTAAAAGGGGATTTAGATTAAAATTTAAATATTAATAAATTAAGAATTTTAATTAGACATATTTTAAAAATTAAATGATTACTACCTTTGTTTCACACCGAGGCCGTGAAGTTTATTTCACCTTCCTTGGGGCTAAGCTAATAGCCTCGTAGGCCTGGGTTACCCAGTAGCAATCGGGGTTGATTAAGTTGATTTAAATTGGTTAAAATTAACAGAGTGGATTAATATTAAAGGGAGTTGGTTGCTGATTCTTAAAGTTGATTAATTTAAGTTTGCCATTAATTGATCCGTGGCATTGTGCCACCAGGCTCGAGGAACCAGCCTCCTTAGGACACTTAGCCCCGCAGCCCGGAGTAGTCCAGCCGATAAACCGAATTAATGTAGTTGAATTAGAGATTTTTAAAATGTTAAATAATTAAAAATTAATTCATTTTAAGGTTTGACACCCTTTAGAATTCATTCGTGGCGTTGTGCCACCAGGCTCGAGAAACCAGCCTCCTTAGGACACTTAGCCCCGCAGCCCGGAGTAGTCCAGCCAATAAACTTCAACTTTAGGGTGGTTGTTGTGTTTTGAAGGATTTGTTAAGTGTTTTAAACATTAAACCAATATTTCCTGAATTTTAGAATGATTTTGAGTTTTATGAATTTTGAATATTTTAATCACTTAATTAAGGGGTTGAAAATTGACTTTTTGATTAAGTTCAAATTCTGGAATGTTTGTATTTTATTAAAATACTAGACCTTACTACGATCAGTTAGAAGGTAAGTACGTTGAAATTGGATTTTTTTACATTTTATTACGAAGGTTTGAAGTTTTGAACTAGTTTTGACTTAAAGTTGACCGATTTGTTGACTTTTTGAAATATTGCAAATTTCTGGAATTTAATATTTTTAATAAATATTAGACCTTATTAGGAATTGAATGCAAGTGAGTTTGGGTAATTTGGATTTTAGGAATTTCTTAATTAGAGGGCCTCTTTTGTGATTCTGCTTCAAACAAGTTCCCAATCTCTTGAAAACACCTCCAAAGGTCAGAAATGACCTAAGGAGGGATCCCCAAGTGTTTGGGAAATTTTGGGATTTTTTAATTATTATTAATTGATTATCTTAATTAAACATTGATTTTCACTTAAAATTAAATTGGGGTTTAAATTACTGTCAAATCAAGGGGCTTTTAATTATCATAGATTAAGGACTAAATTCTGGTCAGTTTGAGGGTTTATATGTAATTTTTGGACTTAAATTGAATTTATTACAATTTTTAGGAGTTTTAAAGGCTTAATAAAGGGTTTAAGACTTAGAAAATTAATTAGGGGACCTAATGACCTCAAAAATCAGTGAAAATTTCTCTAGGGGCTGAGGGTGTCTCTAAGTTCAAATGTTCAAAGTTTCAACTCAAGGGGAAGTGAATCCTAGTTATTGAAATTTTGCTAAGTTTTCTATACATGAGTCCTTAATTATTGTCCTTAATTATGTCACTAATCTTGACGGACTTGAATCAATGTTTGAACTAACCCTCATACTCAATACACAAGGCATGCATGAACCACATAAACACATTCAATACCTAAATCTAGGAGAGCCTTAGACTAAGTGGTGTGTGCACCTTAAGCATGCAATTAACTAATTAACATAATTAAGACAAAATTAGTGAATAATCAAGGAATGAATATCCACTAATCATCCCCTTTATTTCTATTCAAATATGCTCAATCAACATTTAAGATCTCAAGTAACTTCTTAAACACTTAAAGATTTACATATATAGAGTTTCAAAATATATTTTAAAACATATAAATATAAATGGATATATATATATATATATATATATATATATATAAATTATAAAATAATTAAAAATATTATTAAAATACATGTTGATGAGTTGAAAGATCCACTGATCTCTAGGGAAGTTTGAAAATAATAAAAGATTTTCCTTGTATTTTTTAAAATACTTAATATTTAATTAAATATAAAAAAAAGGGTTAATATGCTCCAATAATTCTAAATACCATCAAAATCTACTCAAATAATATTGAAAATTTTTCTGGAGACCAGTCATGCACTCAACAACATGCATGCCAAATTTCAGATAAAAATAATTTATACATAATTAATTAAAAATAAAATACATATTTCTGTATTTCTTAAATTACTAATAAAATAATAACCAAAAGGGTTTGATTTTATTTTTAAAATAAACTAGATGAAAATTTGAAGAAACTGATATATTATACTCATTTTTGGGTTGTGTATTTAATTTACTATAATTTTTTAAAGTTTCTGTAATTAAAACAAATTAAAACACATTTTTCTTAATTAAACGGCGGCGGTCAGACACGCGGCACGCTCGGATTGGCGGGATCGAAACCGCGTGACGGCGGGGACACGCGTCGGCCGCAGGCCGCTTCACGCGGTTTCCACTTAACCATGTCAGCGGCTCTTGACAGCCGTTGGATTAACCGCGGGTTCGATCTAACGGCTGAGATCAGATCCCGCGGTTTGATCTCGCCAGGAGAAGATCAAACGGCGGAGATTTGATCCCGCTGTTCCGAATGGACGGCCCTGATCTCGCCGGTCGATCGATCGAACACTAAACCGAATACACGGTCGAACCAAAGCGCGGAACGGCGCGATCTAGGCCATTGATCGCGTGATCAACGGTCTAGAAAACGTACATCTGCAGCGAACTGCGAATGACGCCCTAGGATCATTATTTGGTTCGTTCTTCCAATCGGGTGGACCAAATCACTTGAAAGTTTAAACACAAAGGGTAGGCATGAACAGAAATAATGGGGAATAATTTGTTTTAGCTAAAACCCTAAAAGCATAAAGCTATTTAGATCTAACTATTGTGAACTAGATCTAGGGTTTTAGGGAGTTATACCGTTAGATCTTTGAAATTTCTGGATGGATGAGCTTGTAGACTGTCCAAGTGAAGATCCCCAGCGGAAATCCGAGCTCGAACACATCTGGATCGACTGCTATAGGCTTGGGACGGTCTAGGTGGTGGGCTCGCCGGAGAACTCGCCGCCAGTGACGGGCAACCACTTGGATTTTGTAGTGGAGATGTAGAGGAAGCTCTGGAGATCCAAAACGAATTGAGAACTCGCTCTGGGAGGCTAGGGTTAGTGAGAGAAGATGTTTTGATCAATCGGCTCAAAAAACACTTTTCTCCCTATTCAAACGAGCTGGGCTAGATTGGATGGCTAGGATTGATGCAGGGGCTCCCTAGATGGTGCCACGTGTCCCTGGGAAAGCTGGAAGGCTGCGGAAAGGGCTGGACATGCCTCATTCCCATTGGGTGGACTTGGGATGAGTGGAGGAGACATTGCCACTTATGGCTAAACAAAGGGTGGAGCTCGGTTAGGGAGCCTATTAGGGAGCTTTAGGGCACTAATAGGTCGGCCTAAAGCAGCTTAAATCAAGGGAAAGGGGCTTAGCATGTGATAAAGCCTTCTAGAAGGGGTTTAGGCTTGAGTTTGGCCAGGTTGACCAGTCAACAGGTCAAGGCTGGTGATGTGGCATGAAGGGAAGTAGGGGCAGCCAATGGGAGAGCTTCCAAGCCTAATCTCACACTCCTTGAAGTTAAATAGAGGGTTTGACCAATTCAAGGAGGGATTTAGGGCATTGTTGACTTGGTTTGACCAGTCAACCAGGTCAAGGTTAGTGATGTGGCACTTAAGGAGGGAGAGGGATGTTTGGAGTAATTCAATCAAGGGTCAAAGGTCAAAGTCAAGGCTTGGTAGGAATAGGAGCAAACACCACCAAGCTTTGACCTAGAATTGAGGGTTGACTTAGTCAAACCAAGTTGGGTTGAGCTCAAAATAGGTTTAGAAATGTTCAAGGCTTTGAATAGAATGATTTTAAGAGTTTGAAGATATTGATGTGGTTAAACGGGTTGGAATGGTTCATTTGAAACCTTAAGGGTTCATTGGGTCAAGACATGTTGACTGGGTCAACCAGGTTGACCCAAGGGGTGAGTCATGGCTGGATAAATTTGAAATGATATTTGAAAATCATTGGAGGTGGTACCCAAGTATGGGGAGGTCAATTTGATCAAAATCCCTATTTGAGCCCCTAAGGACCTGTTTGGTCAACCTGGGTTGACTTGGTCAACCAGGTTGACCCAAGGTCTGGGTTTGGGCTCAACAGGTTTGAAATGATATTTTAAGACCAATGGAGGTGGTTGGTTGGCCTAAAGAGGTCATTTGGGTCAAAACACCTATTTGGACCCTTAAAGGGCCTCTTGGGTCAAACCAGTTGACTTGGTCAACCAGGTTGACTCAAGGGTTGGAAATATGTTCAAAAGATTTGAAATGACATTTGAAATTTGTTGGAGGTGGTTGCATCCCATTTGGAGCTCATTTGGTTTGAAATCCCTATTTGAGCCCCATAGGGATACTTTGGTCAATTTTGACCTATTGGTCAAATATGGTCAAAAATGGGTCTGAAAAATGCAGTTTACTATTCAATGGGTTAAAATCAAAGGTCTGGAAGTGATTGGAGGCTTGGATAAGGGTTCCAAGGTCAAGATCTCAAAGTGGTTATGCTCAGTGGCATAGGCTGTAAATATTTGAAGGTTTCACAGCCTTTGGATTTTAATTCAAATTCTGGGGTTAGAGACCTCAGAATGAGCTCAAAGTTGGAGGGTAACCTCTAGATACATGTCTTATCACTTTGCAAGTGATAGACCCTGAATCAGAGGCCATTTGACTGGGTTTTGAAATGTTTGAAAAATCTCTGAAAAGGGTGTTTAGGACAGGGCCTTAAAGGTTTGAATTTGAAGTTAAACTTCTGGATTTGGAATGGATTTTAAGTTTGAATGATTAGTATTGAAGTATCCAAATCATTTACAATCATGTGATGATTGTTAATGAATGGATGAGGTCAAAGCTAGATTGAAATTTGGATCAAAGTCTAAGTTGAAAGTTGGATTGTCAAATTGATTGGATCAAAGTTTGGACATGTTTGAAACTTGAATTAATTTGAATTTGAGTTGAATGAAGTTTGAGATTTAAATTGATCAAAGGTAGGAATCAAATTGAAATTGAAGTGGATTAAATATAAGAATTGATTTAAAATTGAGGTTGATCAAGGGCGGAGGTTGATTTGAAGTTGGAGTGATCCTAAGATCTAGAAGAATTCTAAGATCTAGGATTTAAGGGAATCCTAGGCTCTAGAGTAGGCCCTAAGGTCTGGCTCTATGAAAGAATCCTAAGTTCTAGAGTGGATCCTAGGATCTAGAATTAATTTGAAGTTTGAAAGGGCCTTAGTGACCTCATACAAAAATGAGGTCAACATTAAGATCACATGGAACGAATAGGAACTGACCAGAAAGTTTTTCTAAGTCCTATTCATCAGGGACGATATTTATTATCGTCCGGGATGATTGCACTCTGTAAGAATTTCGTCCGGGACAAAATTTATTATCGTCCGGGACGATTGCTCTCTGTAAGAATTTCGTCTAGACGAAATTAATTATCGTTCGGGACGATTGCTCTCTGTATGAATTTCGTCCATACGAAATTAATTATTGTCCGGGACGATTGCTCTCTGTAAGAATTTCATCCAGACGAAATTAATTATCGTCAAGGATGATTTGGTCTCTATAAGATTTTTGTCCGGACGAACATATTTTCGTCCAGACGATATAACCGACTTAGGATGGTTTTTCTATATTCATTCTGCAATTTTTTTTTTTGAACCAACCTTGTTATAACCGTTCGTACGGGACGATCAACTTGTACGAAAACATTTCGTACACATATACAAATAGGTTCGTTTCAAGGCTTTTAAGTAATATCGTCCATGACGATCCACGATCGTACGGGACGATCCACTGCGTACAGAATTGAAAACTTGTAGTTTTTGGGTGATTTTTCTTGTCTTTTGTATAAATAGTCCAAATTAGACTGCCACTAAATCTTTTTGTCATTTGATCTTTGTGCCTATTGAGAGAAAAGTCAAGGAGAGAGTGTGAGAGAGCATTCAAAGGAGGATTCCCACTGGAGCGTGAAGGCTTCACTTGGTGTTTAAAGGTAAGAATCTCTACTTGTGAATTTGGATTACTTCACTCTTTTCTTTCTTCCTTCTAGATTTCTTATGAGAAGATCTGTCAAGGAGATCTAGTTCGCTGCCGATACTTGGAGAGTGTGAATAGCCGAAGGGTTCGCTGCCGACACTTGGAAAGTGTGAACAGCGGAAGGGTTCTCTGCCCACACTAGGAGAGTGTAAAAGGACGGACGGTTCTCTGCCAACACTGGGGATTGTCTAACAACCTATTCACTAGACTCAATAAGTGGTATCAGAGCTTTGTTTCAAAATCATAAGTTTAAACTACTTTTTGATTAACATAGATGGCTACATTCGGAAACCAAAATACACCTGAGGGTTACTCTATTACTAGACCTCCACTGTTTGACAATATACCTTTTGATTTTTGGAAAACACGCATGTCTACTTTCTTACAGTCACTTGATTATCGTATGTGGATCCTAGTCCAGGAAGGTTATACAAAACCAACTAGATTAGTTGATGGAATTAGAGAAGAATCACCTTTTGCAGATTGGACTATAGAAGAACGTGACTTAGCTCAACTAAATACCAAATGTTTAAATAGCTTCTTTTGTGCATTAAAATCTGAAGACTACATGTGGGTTTCCACTTGCAAAAGTGGAAATGACATATGGGATAGACTTTGTATAACTTATGAAGGGACTAATGAGGTTAAGCAATCAAGACTCAATATTTTGTTACATGACTATGAGTTGTTTCGCATGAAACCAAATGAATCTATTTCTGACATGTACACAAGATTCACACAAATTGTCACTGCTTTGCATGCACTTGGTAGGGAATTAACTAATGCTGAAATGATTAATAAGATTCTTCGTTGTTTACCTACTGCTTATGATGCTAAAATTACTACAATTACAGAGTCTAAAGATCTAAACATTTATTCTATTGATAATCTTCTTGGTTCACTCATTGCTTATGAGCAAGGAGTAAGTCAAAGAAAGATTGATGCAGGTGAACCACGAAAGGAGAAAAATGTTGCACTAAAAGTGGAAGAGTCAGAGAGTGAACACTTACAACCTGAGGATGAAGACGATATTGCATTAATGACTAGACAATTCAGAAGCTTTTAAAAGAGGAAGCAGAAGAGACGCCAGCAATGGAATAGAGGTAAGTTTAACAAAAATGGCAAGGTTTCTAATGAAGTGATTTGTTATGAATGCAGGAAACCAGGTCATATCAAGACTGATTGCCCAAAACTCAAAGCCACTCCTAGCAAGGAGAAGGTAGAGGAGAAACCAATTATAAAGAAGGGCAAGAAGAAGTTTCAAAAAGCTTTCTGGGCGGACTCTGCTTCAAACTCATCTGAGACTGAAAAAGAAGAAGAAGTCACCAATCTTTGCTTGATGGCAGATAATGTTGATCAATCAAATCAAGAAGAGGGTTGCTCTCACACAAGACCTTGTGGGAGCATATGGTACCTGGACAGCGGATGTTCAAAGCATATGAGTGGAGATACTGCTCAATTCATAATGCTGGAAGCCAGGAGTGGAGGTAAGGTTACACTTGGAGATAATACCACAAAGAAAGTGGTTGGATCAGGTATGATTGGAAATTTAAAAAACTTTTTCATAAATAATGTGTTATTAGTTGAAGGGTTAAAACATAATTTGTTAAGTATAAGTCAGCTATGTGATAAGGGCTATAGTGTAAATTTTTTACCTACTATCTGCATATTAAGCCTAAATGGGAAAGAAGTTTTAAATGGAAAAAAGGTAAACAATGTTTATACGCTATATTTAAATTGTATTCAATCTCTTACTGCTTTTTGTTTGAAAACTGTTTCTGATGAATCGTGGCTTTGGCATAGGAGACTTTGTCATTCTAGTATGAAAAACCTTAGGAGTATTACCCAAAAGAACTTAGTGAGAGGTATACCAAAACTAGACTTTACTAAGGACCACCTTTGTGATGCATGTCAATCAAGAAAACAAGTAAAGTCCTCTTTTAAGTTCAATAAGGATCTTAGGACTAATAAACCATTGGAAATTCTTCACATGGATCTTTTTGGACCAGTAGGAACAGTAAGTCTAGGAGAGAAGGTATAAGGATTTATTATAGTGGATGATTATTCAAGATTCACTTGGGTTAGATTTCTATTTCATAAGAGTGAATCATTTGAAGAATTTAGAAATTTTTTTACTTGGATTCAAAGGAAATTAGGATGTGAAATAATTTCTATACAAAGTGATCATGGAGGAGAATTTGAAAATGAAAGATTTGAAAATTTTTGTAAAGAAAAAGGGATTGATCACAATTTTTCTGCAACTATAACCCCTCAAAAAAATGGAGTAGTCGAAAGGAAAAATAGAACATTAATACAAGCCACCCGAGCAATGTTGGCAGAATACTCACTTCTTAGATATTTATGGGCTGAGGCGGTTAGCACTGCATGTTATATTATGAATAGGGTGAATGTGAGATCGAATTTAAATAAAACACCCTATGAGTTGCTAAAAGGTAGAACACCTAATTTGTCTCATTTGCATGTTTTTGGTTGCAAGGTGTTCATTCATAATAATGGAAAATCTGTCTTAGGAAAATTTGATCCAAAATCAGATGACAGAATTTTTGTTGGATATTCAAGTGTTGGAAAATCTTATAGGGTATTCAACAAAAGAATTTTGGTCATTGAAGAAACTACACATGTTGTATTTGATGATTCTGAAAATTTGGAAGAGCCAAATGTTGTTGAAGATGAGATTGAGAAAAACTCCCAAAAGATTGATAAAATAAATTTGGAAGAAAATGTGGAAGAGAATTTGGAAACAGAAAACCCTTTGCCTAGAGATTTGAGATTTTCTAAAAACCACCCAAGGGAATTGATTATAGGTGAACCTAGTGAGGGTGTTAGAACTAGGCGTGGATTAAACAAGGAAGTCAATCATTCAGCCTTTATTTTAATTATAGAACCCACTAATATTGATCAAGCACTTTCTGATGAATTTTGGATATTGACCATGCAAGAAGAGTTGAATCAATTTGTAAGAAATAAAGTTTAGGAATTAACTTCAAGGCCAAAAGATCAAAGTGTTGTTGGAACCAAGTTGATGTTCAAAAATAAAATGAATGACTCAGGAGTAGTCATTAGAAATAAGGCTAGATTAGTTGCTAAGGCGTATAATCAAATTAAAGGAATTGATTTTGAGGAGACTTTTGCCCCTGTAGCTAGACTTGAAGCAATTAGGGTTTTACTAGCCTTTGCCTATTTTAAAGGATTTAAATTGTTTCAAATGGATGTCAAAAGTGCCTTTTTAAATGGGGTAATTGAAGAAGATGTTTTTGTAGAACAACCTCCTGGTTTTAAAAATTCTAAATACCCAAATCATGTTTTCAAGTTAAAAAAGGCATTTTATAGATTGAAATAGGCACCTAGGGCTTAGTATGAGAGGTTGAGCACCTTCCTACTTGAAAGATCTTTTGAAAAAGGAAGTGTGGATACAACTCTCTTTTTAAAGAAATTTGGAAAGGATATACTCATTGTTCAAATTTATGTGGATGATATCATTTTTGGATCTTCAAATAAAAATCTTTTTGATGATTTTTCTAAAATAATGAGTAGTGAATTTGAAATGAGTCTAATGGGAGATTTAAATTACTTTCTAGGTTTTAGCATTAAGCAACTTGAGGAAGGTACATTTCTTAGTCAAACTAAATATGTTAAGGATATCCTTAAAAAATTTGAAATGGAAAATTGCTAAACCTGTTAGTACACCATTGAGTTCCTCAGTTCAGTTGGATAAGGACATTAAGAGAAAATCTATTGATCAAAAGAAATTTAGAGGGATTATTGGATCTTTACTTTACCTGACTACTAGCCGACCAGATATTATGTTCAGTGTTTTCTTATGTTCTAAATTTCAATCAGATCCAAAAGAATCACATTTGACAGTAGTGAAAAGGATATTAAGATACTTACTTGGAACTCAGAAGTTAGGAACTTGGTATCCTAAGTTTAGCTCTTCATTTGAAATTATTAGTTATTTAGATTCTGACTTTGCAGACTGTAGAGTGGATAGGAAAAGCACTTCTGGAACATGTCAATTCATTAGAAATTCATTAGTTTCATGGTCTAGTATAAAACAAAATTCAGTAGCTCTATTTACTGCAGAAGCAGAATACATTGCATTAGGAAGTTGTGTGGCACAAGTACTTTGGTTAAAATAACAGTTGATTGATTTAGGATTAACTATAGGCACTATTCCAATTTATTGTGATAATAATAGTGTTATTTGCATTTCCAAAAATCCTATTCAACATTCTAGAACAAAACACATTGACATAAGGCATCATTTCATAAGGGATCATGTATCCAAGGGAGAAATTGAACTTACTCATGTTTCTACTAAAAATCAACTTGCAGACATTTTTACAAAACCTTTAGCCTTTGATACATTCAATACATTAAGAACAAGGCTTGGTGTAATTGATTTAAATGCTTAAATAAAAATATTTTTGCAACATTGATGTTTCTGTTTTCGTAGTTTATGTTTTTATGATTTTGTTTTTGTGATTTTTGTTTGTTTTGAGTGCTTTTTATTTTAGAGTCTGTGCATTTATCATTATCTATTGTGCTTTGTGTGTTTAGTTTGATTTTCTTTAATAAAAAATAAAAAATCCAAAAATTTGGGGTAATCGGCCAGGACGAAAAAATTTTTGTACGGGACGATGTGTGTAAAATTCAATTTGCGAGATTTCTAACCGTCTTAACAATAGTTTTTAATGAAGTTCGTTTGTACGATCTTCACGATCATCTAGGAAAATTTTTTTTTTTCAAACTTCGGGACGATTGATTGGAGCAGTTGAAAGGATAAGACTATTTTATTATGAACTTCGTCTGTACGAACCTGAACTTCGTCTGGACGAAAACATGGCGGTTCAATGTAGGGGACGGTTTTCAACTGCCATTAAAATGAGTTAACTTTTGATTGTCTGTACGAACAATAATCGTCTGTACGATTGGTCAAGTTAAAAGGTCTGTACGAAAGGACGTATCGTAAGTTGTGTTGATTACGAAAAACCGTTACATTTTGGACGAATTTGATCGTCTGTACAAAACTATTTTGTCCAGACGAACGATAATTTTCATCAAGGACGAACATTTTTCTTCCAGGATGAACGTATCGTTTTCTTTAAATGAGATGGCTTTCTAACTCAACAATCACATTTTCAAACATCTCTTTCAATCCCTTTCGATTTCTAGATCAACAATGGCCTCCTCTAGCAAGCGACAAAAGGTTTTAGCTAAGAAACCCCATAGGAATCCTTCCGAGAGCTTTCTTTCAAAAGAAACTGAGGAATCCTTTCCTCGATTTGCCTCTACAAAAATCACTCCATCTCGCATTATGATCCAGAGTGAGATAAATTTCAAGGTAATGCATCTTTTCGCATCCACTCAGTTTGAATTTATCCTAACTCTCATCCACCTCTACAACAAACATACCTTCCTTTACTTCATAGCAAATATGAGTTTCAACTCTGACCACTCTTTTGTCAGTTCTTTTATTTTTAAACAAAAGGTTGAAATCAAAAAACATGACTTAGGTGCTTTTCTCAACTTAAGAACTGAAGGTTTTAGAGCCCACACCCTTATGAATGATAACACCTTCAAGTGGTTTGAAATCAATAGGGTGATTAGAGGAAATAGCTTAGATTATCATATTGCTAGAGTTTCTGGAATGACAAAAAATGCTTGAATCATCCAGCACATTCTTAGATCTTCTATTATTCCAAAAGCTGGTGATAGAATCAACATTACTCCACTCCTTTCTATTGTGACATTTTTGATTATGAGTGATAGTCCTATTGATGAAGCCCAACTTATCTTAGATTATCTTTATGGGCTTTTTGAAATTGGGCATGCTGATCAGAAAAAAGAAATATTTCATTAGGTCACTTAGTTACCTTTATTTTGGAAAAGAAATACAATCTAGTGCATCCTGATGAAGAGTATGAAGAACCTGTCTACTACAACGATGCTTCTTTTAGAGCGATCTTCAAGGAGGAAAAAGAGAAATCACATGCCAGTGCTTCTGAAGAAGAAGAAGAAGAAGGAACACAAACATCTGCACCTCAACCAAATTATCAGAATTTGATTGAGAAATTTGATAGACTTGAGACTCATTTTGATCAACGATTTGATCAAATTGATGCTCAACTTCAGCAGCAACAACAGGAGATTGGTAATATAAGAAATGAAGTTCATGAAATTAACACCAATGTTATGTTGATGTGTTCCTACTTCAACTTGTTTGGTGGTGTTCCTCCTCCTCCTCCAGAAGAATAGAAATTTGGGTGTTGATTTTCTAGATGTTTCATGTATCAATTTTTTCTTTAGTTGTGTTTGTTTAAAAGTTCAGTGTATTTTTCCTTTTGTATTAGTATTGATATTATGAATTGATATTGAAATCTTTTCATTAATATCAATATTTGTTTTGTTTGCTTTAGATTTGAATTATTTTTGAAATGCATTTAGTCTTTATGAATTTCATTAGTCTTTTTAATCTTAATTATGCTTAAATTAGATTGTAATTTGAGATTAAGTTCATTAGAAAATCTAGTCTTTCTAAATTTAAAATTTGTTTATAACTTGTTATAATTAGAATTTTTAATTTTATGTCTATTCATTTAGACTACATTAAATTTAATATTATTATTACAATTTAGATGTTTTCTTAATTTGTATTTCTTTGTTCAAGTGATATTTATGCACTTAGAAAAATTTGAAATTTTAGATTATTGATCTTGGAAAGAATTGGTATCAATTACTCTTGAAAATTGTACAAAAAGTACAAAAATCAAAAGGAATGCGCAAAGGTTTGCAAATGTGAAAAAGAGGCACAAAATAAGCCAAATGTAAAAATTGAAAAAGATGCACAAAAATGTGCCAAATACTTGAAAAAGATGCGCAAAGCGCTACATGTGGTAATTCTCTTCTTTCCAAATTCTTTCAATCTCTTAATTCAAATTGATCTTATGTTCATTTATATTTCTATTGAACTTTGAAATATACAATTTTTATTCATCTCTCTTGTAATGATTTTCTTTGTCTCAAATGTCTAAATTGAATCATGTCTTTGATAAATTCTTCTTACTTACATTGTTATATCACTTCTTAAATTCTATGAATTTCTATGATTTGCCTAATGTTATTAGTTTTAATTTGCATACCTTATGTCAATCACTTCTTAGATTAAATTTTCAAATGGATTTCATATAATTACTTACATTTCTTGTCTATTTCTTCTTCACCTTTTGTTGTTGTTAAAAAGGGGGAGAAATTATTGTGTTTGTATGTTTGTATTTTAGTTTTGTGTCATTTGGCTTGTGTTATTAGTATTGTCTTATATTTTTTATTTTTTGTTTGTTTGTTTAATTTAAAAATTTTGAAAAATAAAAATTGTGTTCTTTAGTTCAAAATGCCTCCTTATTTTCATGTATTCATCATTTTAGGGGGAGTTTAGGAGATTTTTAAAAAAATTGAAATCATACAAACAATAATTGTTTTGTCATCATCAAAAAGGGGGGATTATTAAGATAGTTGCTATTTGCATGTTTTACATTTTTGCAACTTGTATAGTTTTGATGATTCTAAATATTATTGTTCAGATGTGTATTTATCTCATAACAATTTTAGAAGATTTGTATTTGTTCTTGTCTGTACTAACATTTCAGGTGAATCAAACTCTCAAACATGAAGTCTTCAAATAAAATTCAGCAAGAAATTCTTTTAGTTTTTGAAGCTTAAAATTTATCATTTTAATTGAGAGGGAGTGATTGTAAATGAGTGAATAAAAAAATATATATATACACACACACACACACACATAAGGAGATCATATAAAATTTATATTGATCGTACGGGACGATATCAGTTCGTACGGGACGATCAGATAGTTATCTCCTATTAAGATCACATGGAACAAATAGGAACTGACCAGAAAAATTTTCTAAGTCCTATTCGTCCGGGACAAAATTTATTATCGTCCGGGACGATTGCTCCCTGTAAGAATTTCGTCCGAGATGAAATTTATTATCGTCCGGGATGATTGCTCTCTGTAAGAATTTCGTCCAAACAAAATTAATTATCGTCCGGGATGATTGCTCTCTATAAGAATTTCGTCCAGACAAAATTAATTATCGTCTGGGACGATTGCTCTCTATAAGAATTTCGTCCAGACGAAATTAATTATCATCAGGGACGATTTGGTCTCTGTAACATTTTTGTCCGGACAAACATATTTTCGTCCAGATGATATAACCGACTTAGGACTATTTTTTTATATTCATTATGCAGTTTTTTTTAACCAACCTTGTTATAACCGTTCGTACCGGACGAACTTGGTTCGTACGGGATGATCAGCTTGTACGAAAACATTTTGTACACATATACGAACAGGTTCGTTTCAAGGCTTTTAAGTAATATCATCCAGGACGATCCACGATCGTACGGGATGATCCACTACGTACAGAATTGAAAACTTACAGTTTTTGGTTGCTTTTTCTTGTCTTTTATATAAATAGTCCAAATTAGACTACCACCAAATCTTTTTGTCATTTGATCTTTGTGCCTGTTGAGAGAAAACCCAAGGAGAGAGTGTGAGAGAGCATTCAAAGGAGGATTCCTACCACTGGAGTGTGAAGTCTTCACTTGGTGTTTAAAGGTAAGAATCTCTACTTGTGAATTTGGATTACTTCACTCTTTTCTTTCTTCCTTCTAGATTTCTTGTGAGAAGATCTGTCAAGGAGATCCGGTTCGCTGCCAACACTTGGAGAGTGTGAACAGCCGAAGGGTTCGCTGCCGACACTTGGAAAGTGTAAACAGCGAAAGGGTTCTATGCCCACACTAGGAGAGTGTAAAAGGACGAACGGTTCTCTGCCAACACTGGGATTGTGTAAAAGGACGACGGTTCTCTGCCGCACCGGGTAGTGGTGAAAACAGTGTTTGTGAAGGCTTCTCCGCCTTGTTGTGGGTGCAAAAGGAGAGACACTATTAGTATTAGTGGAATACTCAGAGGGTACCTCTGGGGAGTGGATGTAGGTCTGGTTTAGACCGAACCACTATAAATCTTGTGTCATTTACTTTACTGCTTTTTATTTTTCACATTTTACTTTTGTTTAAAAACTCTGTGGTTGAAAAACTTTTTCTATAAAAATTTAATAAAAATTTTTCATTTCGGTTCAACACTTTTTCAAAGAGGGTTCAGTTTTAAAAAATACCAATTCACCCCCCCTCTTGGTAGCCTTGGGACATTAACTTAGGTCTAACAACCTATTCACTAGACTCAACAGATAGGAGGTGTGTTTGACATGTTTTGGGATTCCACTTGATTAGTTAATGGCATTAAAGTTGTAGATTGGTTAAGAAAATTTTAAGGGTTTTAAGTTAATTAAAGAATTTTTAGAAGTTTTTGATTGATCAAAAAAGGTTTTAAGAGTTGTATGGGTTTATGAATTCAATTAGAGATTTGTATGTTTGTTACCCATTATTAGCCGCTTTTAGTATTTAATGTATAGATTTGATATGCACTCTTTATATTTTCGAATTGATTAGGATATAAGTTGTAAGATTTAGTTTGTTAATAAATTATTACAAACTATTTAGGCTATGTAACGACTATCCTTGTCAAATCAAGGCCATGAGGTTTATTTCATCCTCTTTGGGGCTAGGTTAATATCCTCGTAGGCTCGGGTTACAAGGTAATCATCTTTATTATTTATTAAGTTCATATTAGTTGCTTAGTAAATTTTAAAGGGTGATTATTATTAAGATTGGTTTATTATAAATTTTAAGGTAAGTTAGAAGTTCATTTGTCTTGTATTTTATCAATTTGTTTTGTGGGATTTAAGAGTTCTTTATATTATTTTTGGAGCAAATGAACTTTAAAAGAAGAGGTTCTACACTAGGTTCAAAAATAAGAAAAGCTAAACATATTACTCATAAGGATATCCAACATACAACGCCAACCTACAAATTTTCCTAAACATGCTAGAGCTAAAAAAAAAAAATTAATTCCAATTTTCATATATTTTTCTTAGCAAGTTTATGAAAGACACATTTAGATGCTCAAAAAATATTAAGAAATAATCTTTTAAAGTTATTTAACCATTTTAAAAACCAAACAAAAATCTTCCTAGCAGTACCCACTTCATGTGGGAAAAGCGGTGCATATGACATATATAGGTGGCTTACACTACAAGCCTAAACTGACCCTAAGGGTCTCTTGGTTTCATGGCAAGGGGGCAAGCTTTGGTCAACAAAACCAAAGCTTTGTTAGTTCACTAACCTATGGTCGGCTAACTAAACATCCTAATAAGTATATTTGGGTGGGAAATTAAAAGAGCAGTCCATAAAGTTTGTGTTATTATGTTTTCCATTCAGAATGCAATTGGAAGTCACTACAGGACTATCAAGTTATACCTGACCCTAGCATGGCCACTTAAAAGCTCTCATGTGAATGTCTCAATAACCAATGAATACATAAGACTCAATGTACCTCACAAGACAAAAATAAAAAGAGATATATATGGGTGAGCGTAGATGACATTCATTAAAGAAATATAATTAGGCAAGAGTTAACTTAAAGCAATCAAAATTTGTAACTTTACATTACACTTAAAGCATATGAAATAAATGCAAAACAAGAGGAAATGATTTAATGGTAATCATATACAAAAATAAGGAAGGTTATCGATGAAGTAAATTACACATAAAACATAATCATGAAAAGGAATCATTCTGAACATCTTACAAAAGGGATGCAAACCACTTATCATTTACCAAATTCTAAGGCATTACTTTCATATAAGCACAAACTTCATAATAGACATATGAACATCGTATCAAAAACATAAAATGTAAGTGTATGCATATATTCAATAAAATCCTAAACTTTTACAAAAGATGTATAGTTTTATGACTTTCATATATATATATATATATATATATATATATATTTGACAAAGTATAGTATTAAGCATGCATATAGCATTTAAAATTTAAGATGAGAATGGTATACACACCATGTTAGCTAAGGTTCATTTTATGAATTTTGAATCAAACGAGGTAAAATAAGAAATACGTTAATACTAATCTCCATCTATAAAACAAATACACCTACAAGAACATGTGACAAAATTTTCATGTCTAATTTTTACACGAATCTCCAATACAAATAAAAATTACTATATTAACTTTCGGGAGTATTTCACTAAATAACAATAAGACACATATGCAATAACTTGAACCTGAAATCACACATTTATAAAATGAAAACAACAACAAACTTTACATAAACCTTAATGATGTAACAGTCTTCATGTGATGTAATGATTTTAATATTAAAGAAATGAAACTAACAATTTTTTTTAATAAATACTATAGTCTTAAATAATAAAAACTACAACGGATTATCAATGGTGACCTTTAAATTTAATTAAAATTTACATATTCATGAAAAATTTAACTATCTACAAACACTTTTGAAGGCTAACTAATATACGAACTCAAATCTCCATAAACATTCCATAGAATGTGCCCAATACATATATCATCTTTATGTTAAATAAATCATGATTTTTTGAAGTATAGAATTGTTTGGTGAAAAGCAATAATACAATCTTATAACAAAGTGTAGACTGCATTTAAAGCTCAAGAATATATATGAACATCAAATAGGCATTGTTGAATAGCTATGTGTTCAATATATGGCTTGCTAAAGTATGAAGAGACATTTATAACATTAAGCACAACATATTGCCTACCATGCTTTATCTATTATTCATTCAAAGCACAAATGCACTCAACACCGCTTGATTAAAACAATATCGATCGTATATGTGCTAATATTGTTTTCCAACTAGGACGGATTGCAACTATCATGTGATATTAATAGTAAAACAAGCATTTGATTTATAGCTAAAGCGTGATGAAACATTCTCTTTTATTCTTTGACGATGATTAACATTCATTAAATTGACAAAATCAATTCAAACCTTTGAAAAACAATCTCAATCAGAGCGCGTCGCTAATAAAGGCCTAAACATTTGATTCATGACTAAAGCATAAAGAAACACTTTCTTTCTCAAACTACAACGTGGGATCATTTACATATAGAATACCAAGGCATTACAATGTACAAACTACCCATCAATAACCAAGCACTACTAATTGTGTAGCCATTTTTTTCTGTTGTAATAAATAATCACTTGTAGGAAAGAAAGAAAAATACATATGGATTTATTTCAACGTCAAACTCTACTAAATATATACTTGTACTTTTTTAATAATAAATATATAATTAGTAAATAATTCAATACTTATATTTATCAAACATATGCATGTCATCGTTGGATCATAAGGCAATACGAGAGTTTTCCAGCATAAAATATAAAGAGAGGATAGTCAGGATTTGTATAGGAATATAAAAACTTCAAACATAGTAATTCCATATTGTAGAACATAGAGGATAGACCATACACAAAGTATGTAAAGGCTCACTAACATAATAGGTAATCCTTACATTACATAATTTTAAGCATGTATAAGGAAATTTCATCAAAAAGAGCCAAATTCATTAAAAATAATTGCATGAGAATCTTCATTTAAAAAAGACAAAACCATTATTTGGAAAAACCGTATATGACCAATAGAGTACCGACCATTTTTTTTGTTTCAAAGGGTTGTTCTAGCATGATGAAAAACTTTCATTGGATATAAGAGTGTGGTGTTAAAATATAAGACATAAGTGTGTTTACAAATTGATGAAATCATTATCTTAAATACGAATATAAACTTGTGAGGATTTTTAAAGAAGTCTATGGAAGGGAACAATAAGATGATAACAAACATGTGTGAGAATCATGATGTGATCGGATAAATAAGGTTGTTTATAAACACCTCTATACATTGACTTGGGTTCATATACTAAGAGTGAAAGTTTCCATCCAGAAATGAATTTAGCAAAGACCAAAAAAACCATATTATGCAATACATATGTAGTAATGTGATGAATAAAAGACACGAACTAATGTCGCAACACTTTAATTTCATAATTATTTGTGAGAAATATAATCTAATGGGAGGTTGACTAACAATCCCCTTCATCTTATTAGTGGCTCTGGAGCTCTAGTGCTTGGGCGTCTCTTGTGTGACTCTAGGGTTCCTTATTGCGTGGTGGATCGTGGCCATCCTGGCTTTGATTTTGCTCTGGTTTCGCTTATTTTCTTTCGGGTTATCTTGTTCTTTTCTTTCCGTTTACTAATTTTGAGGTTTTCTTTGGTTTTTTTTTTGGGGATGACAATCCCGTCGTCATCTCACCCTGTTTCCTCCTCTCTTTTGGAAGGGAAATCTCTGTTTTTTAAAGATGTTATCATTGGTTCTTTGTCTACTTCGCAAAAACTGAACTTTGTGTAATCAACTTTTAAGGGATGTCTGACTTTAATCTTTGAAGATTCTATGGTATAACCACTTGCTGCTCCTTTCTGTTTAACTTTTGTTGGGAAATTTATTCTGAGGAGACCTAATCTTGATGTTATACACAAATTTTCTATGAACCTTAAACTTTCTGGATCTTTTCACGTCGGTTTACTGGATCAGAGACATATTGTTATTCAACTATCTAATGATCTTGATTATAGTAGAATTGTTTCTAGGAGACCGTATTATGTTCTAGCATGTCAAATGTGCCTTCTCAAATGGACGCCAGACTTTTATGTTCGGGAAGAGTCTTTGATCGCACCGGTTTGGTTATCCTTTCCTAATTTAAGGTTACATTTTTTTAATCAGCAAATCTTATTTGGTATGGCTTCTATATTTGGTTGGCCTTTACAGACAGACCAAGCGATAGCGTCCGTTCTAGACCTTCAGTTGCGAGGGTTGGTTGAGCTGGATGTTTCTAAGAAACATCCTAATGAAATTTGGATTGGATTGAAAAATAAGGGATACTTTCAAAAGATTGATTTTGAAAACTTACCTATGTTTTGCTCTTATTGTAAAATGCATGGACATGCTGTTAATGAATGCTATAGGAAGCACCCTCATTTGCATCCTGAAAAAAATTCTGTGAAGAAGCCAAAGGAGGTAGGTGGTAATGACAAGGAAAATACTCTGTTCACTGAACCTTTGCTGAATGTGCAAGAAAACCGGTTGGTTGATGAGGAACATTCTATTGTTGATTTAAATGATGTTTCTAATGTGCAAAATGGTTTGCAGGTCACAAAAGTTGTGTTATTAAATAATGTCTCTAATGATTGTGAGGAAAATTTGGATCATGCTGTTTCTAATTCTAAAACTATTCCTTCTTGCATTATTGTTCATGATAATCTGGATCCTATTGCTATTTCTAATACTCCTCATTTGTAGGATTCCGATAAGGATACTAATGTGAATAATCAAATGGTGGATAGTGAAGGTGCTAACTTGTTTTGAAATTAGAGGATGGAGAAATTGCCTCTGGGAACCTATGTATTATCCCGGCTTCTTCTTTGAAAAATTGTACTATAAGTGTTACGGATAATTGGGAAGAGGATGGTAGGATCATGGAGGACAATTGTCCTAATGTTTGTAAGTCCCCTTCAAATACTCTCTGCAATAGCAATAGTTTATCTGATAAAGAGGATTTAAATTGTAATGCTACATATTATACTAAGGATGACTTAGATACTAGTTTTATTAAAATTCAAAATAAAAGAGGGAGAAAACCTAAGCCTATTACTTTGCAACCGGCTAGAACACTCCTAGAAATCCTCACTCAAAGACTTCTCTTTAATTTGCTTTATGTTTAGTATAATTATTTGGAATGTTTGGGACATTGGTTGACCTTCCTCTAGAATTCGTGTTAAAAATTTATATCGTATCCATAAGATTTCCATTCTTATTTTACTTAAACCTTTAATTATTGTTTCCGTTTAATGGATACCTCTCAGTTTTTGGGTTTTGATTCTGCTATTTCTAATGTGTCTAACAAAATTTGGGTTTTTTGAAAAAATCCTATTAAAATTGATGTTATTGGTGATTTCAATCAAGTCATGCACTGCAATATTGAGGCTTTTAATTTTCATTGCTATACATCTTTTGTGTATGCTGCTTCTTCTCTTTATAATAGAAGAGTTTTATGGGATCAGATTATGGATTTCCATAGTACTTGTAACCTGCATTGGTTGGTTGGTGGTGATTTTAATGCCATATCTTCTGCTTCTGAAAGAATTGGTGGTTCTCCCCCTTCTTATCGTTCTATGGCTGATTTTAATAATATGATTTTATCCTATAATTTAATTGATATTGGTTTTCTGGTAACAATTTCATGTGGAATAGGGGTCACTTATGGCAAAGACTTGACCGTGTGATTTTTAATGATTCTTGGATCAACTCTTTTAATGCTGCTAATGTCCAACATCTTAGTAGAACGTTGTCTGACCACTCTCCCCTCCTTATTACTATTAAGAATAACAATTTTAATTCCCATGTTCAGTTTAGATTTCATAACATATGGTTGCTTAATGACTCCTTTTTTCTCATTGTTCATGATAATTAGCATGCACCTCTTCACCTGGATAATTCTATTTTTGGTATGAATAGACTTTGGCTCAAACTCAAAAGGTTGAAGCAAGTGCTAAATTGGTGGAATCACAATATTTTTAAAAACATTTTTTCTAATATTTGTCATGCTAAAGATTGTGTGAATTCCTTTAAAATTTTATGTCAGAATGACCCTAATGATGTTAACTTTTCCCTATTAAAACAATCAAAAATTGATCTCTTTAAATTCCAAGCTTAGGAAGAGATTTTTTGCAAGAAGAAAGCTGTTGCTAAACATCTGGCTGAGGGGGATAGCAATACCAAATATTTTCATGCTCTTGTTAAGAGGAAAAAGATTCAGAATAGTATCAATAACATCTAAAGGGAAGATGGCTCCTTTACTTCTAACCGTGTTGATATTGCTAATCAAGTTGTGCTCCATTTTCAAAATCATTTTAATACAGATTTTACTCCTACTCGAATTCTTGACCATTCTTTTACGCCCAAAATTCTCTCTCAAGAAGATAATGTGAGTATATTTATGTTGCGGATCTATGGTTTATGATTTTGATGATAGCAAGCATTCCTTATTCCTCTACGATTGCCTTATGTGCTAACGTTTCAGGTTCACACGATCGGACTACAATTTGGAACCAGCTCAAGATTGGGTAGACTAGGTCTGAGTCAGTTTGTAATCTTTTTCTTTTATTGAGTCTGTTGTATTTGATGTGGGACCTATTGATTTGTAACTTGGAAGATTTCCTGTTGTTCCCTATAAGGTTTTTATTTTTGGTAATATCGTCTGGGATAATATTTATATCGTCCTGGACGATCTGTACAAAAATAGAAACCCTAATTAGGGCATTCTCATTAAGGCAGCCGTCATTACCGGATCGGCCTGAACGATACCTGTATCGGCCAGGACGATAGTCTAAATTCAGAAAGAATCAGCCGCCAAAATCAGTTTAGGAATTCTTTGTTTTAGGAAATCAGCCAAGACGATATTTATATCGTCCAGGCCGATCTAACTCAATTATGTCTAAATTGATCTGGTATCTTTGGAAAGCATTAATGGTTGCTTGATACGATCACATCGTCTGGGACGATCGCCTGATCGGCTGGGATGATGTCCTGGACGATCTATATCAGACAGCTCAAATTCAGGGCGATGATCAGGATGATTGAAATCAGTTTTAAACTAATCAGCCTGGACAATCGTGTTATCGGCCAGGATGATGTAACCAATTTTCTTCTGATCGTCCCAAATTATCCCGGACTGATGAGCTGAATTTGTACTGATCGACCAGGACTATATACCTATCATCCTGGATGATAATGTCGGCAACTTGCATTAATGAGCTTGTTTTGAGCTTTTCTATTTAAGCTTGGCATGACACTTTATAAGTGTCTTTGGTAGCCATTGTAGCTTCGTTCTTGTGGGGAAAACTTGAAGAGAGAGCTTGAAAGGGAGAGAGGAAAGGGTGGAGTTTGAGAGGGAGAAGATCCTGTGAGTGGGAGGAACTCAAGGGAGTGTGGTGGGGGATCCACACGGTTGCTCCGGCGAACTCGCACTTTAGTACCATCGGATTCAAGGCTTGTCTCGAGGTAAGTTCACCAAAGAAGAAGATCTCCTTGGTGTCAAAGGACCCGGTGACTCTGCCGCACCGGGGAAGGTGGAAGTGATTTTGTAAGGGCTTCTCCACCTAGCTGTAGGGGCTAAAAGAGTGACACTTATTTTAGTGCAATACTTGGAGGGTGCCTCCAAGGAGTGGACGTAGGTCAAGGTTTGACCGAACCACTATAAATTCGGTGTGTTCTTTTCTTATTATCACTTCCGCATTTATTAAATTTCCGCACTTTGTTTGTGGTGATTTGGTTTGTGATTTTATTTCTTTGTGTAAAGAATTTTTATTATCCAATTCACCTCTCTCTTTGTTAGCCTTGGGCCAGCCAGTTCTATAGGGCTTAACATCCCTAACAAACTTTCAAGTGGTATCAGAGCAGGATTCATAAAATAAGTTTTTAAAAGTTTTTGAAAGGCAGGAAACCTGGACATATGAAAAATGAGTGCCCTAATTTAAAAATTCTTCTTACGAAAGAAAAGGGCAAGGTGAAACAAACTTTGAACTGGGGAAATAATGAAAGGCAAAAAATCTCATGGGCAGATCTGGTCTCTGAAGCATCGGACCAGGAAAGAGATAATTGTTAAATGCCTTATTTGTGTCTTTCTTATTTGTTTTTCGTTTTTTTTTTATTTTTTTTTAATTTTTTTCATTAAATTTTTTCTCTCATCAACACACACATTCACTTTTCTAAAATGAAAAATATACTTCCTGATTTTTCTTGAAATCTTTGGTAAGTTATGTTTGACTTCTCTAAAACAGTCAAAGGAAGGAAACTCATTTATTTTTAACTCTCAATCTCTGTTTTCTAAAAGAGGTTATCCTACTTTTGATTTAAAATCTTTTTCATCTTTTAAATTGATTTTTGAAACAAAATTTTTTATCTCCCTATATTTTATTTATCGCATAGGAATCTTTTGTAAGTTTTTGAATCTAACTCATAATTTTCTTAATAAAGCAATTCGCTTTGTCACAAAGATGGGTTTTCCTTTATTTTTAAGAATTAAGAAAGGAAGCATATTCAAAAATTGGCCAATGATGCTAAAAATAAAAGATGCGCAAAGATGCTAAATTGAAAATATAGAATACATAAAGTGTATCAAAAGATGCGCAGTGCGCCAACCAATTGTCAAGAGGCATAAAATGAGCCCACAAAGTTTAATGCTTACAATTCTTGTACTTCTTAAAAGCTTAAGAAAATCCTTGATACTTTCGATACTTGAGTTTGAAAATCATTATTCTTGATTCAAAAATTTGTGCATTGATCTTCTATTAGATATATTTTATGGAAGGAGTTTTTGAAAAATTATTGTTTCTTTCTCTAATTTATTCCTTGATTTAGATCTTGAATAAATTTTTTTTTTTTACCTTTTTTAAAGAACTTGAGTTTGGATTTTCAATTTCTGAGTTTCTAACCTTTTATGGGCTATGAGTTATCAATCCAATTCTACTAAGTTTTTGATTAAAACCAAGAGGTAACTTTATCATTTTAAAAAAAATTTGTTTTTAACTAGATCGGGGAATTTTTTTATCTTTTGGTCATTTTGTTTTTTGTTTGTGCCTCCTCTCTTTTTGATAATGTCAAAGGGGGAGAACGTATTGTTGAATTTTTGTACTGTTATCGTGGTTGTATCTTATTTTCAAAAAATTAAAAATAACAAAAATATTTTTATCTCCCCTATTTTTTTAAAGTGTTATTCTAGTAAGGGAGAGATTAGGAGAAAATATTCTTTTCTGAAAATTCGAATTGAAATTGTTTGCCATCATCAAAAAAGGGGAGATTGTTGCGGATCTATGGTTTATGATTTTAATGATAGCAAACATTCCTTATTTCTCTACGATTGCCTTATGTGCTAACATTTCAGGTTCACACGATCGGACTACAATTTGAAACCAACTCAAGATTGGGTAGACTAGGTCTGAGTCAGTTTGTAATCCTTTTCTTTTCTTGAGTCTGTTGTATTTGATGTGGGACCTATTGATTTGTAACTTGGGATATTTCCTATTGTTCCCTATATGATTTCTATTTTTGGTAATATCGTCCGGGACAATATTTATATCGTCCTGCACGATCTGTCCAAAAATAGAAACCCTAATTAGGGCATCCTCATTAAGGCAGTCGTCATTAGCGGATCGGCCTGGACGATACCTTTATCGGCTAGGATGATAGTCTAAATTCAGAAAGAATTAGCCGTCATAATCAATTTAGGAATTCTTTGTTTTAGGAAAAAGGCCAGGACGATATTTATATCGTCCAGGTCGATCTAACTCAATTATGCCTAAATTGATCTGGTATCTTTGAAAAGCATTAATGGTTGATTGATACGATCACATCGTCCAGGATGATCGCTTGATCGGCCGGGACGATCTCTAGAATGATCTACATCGGACAACTCAAATTAAGGGCAATGATCAGGATGATTGAAATCGATTTTAAACTAATCGGCCTGGATGATTGTGATATCGGCCAGGATGATGTAACCAATTTTCTTCTGATTGTCCCAAATCGTCCCAGACTGATGAGCTAAATTTGTACTGATCGGCCAGGATGATATACCTATCATCCTGGACGAAAATGTTGGCAACTTGCATTAATGAGCTTGTTTTGAGCTTTTCTATTTAAGCTTGGCATGGCACTTTGTAAGTGTCTTTGGCAGCCATTATAGCTTCATTCTTGTGGGGGAAACTTGAAGAGAGAGCTTAAAAGGGAGAGAGGAAAGGGTGGAGTTTGAGAGGGAGAAGATCCTGTGAGGGGGAGGAACTCAAGGGAGTGTGGTGGGGGATCCACACGGATGCTCCGGCGAACTCGCACCTTAGTACCATCGAATTCAAGGCTTGTCTCGAGGTAAGTTCACCAAAGAAGAAGATCTCCTTGGTGTCAAAGGACCCGATGACTCCACCGCACCGGGGAAAGTGGAAGTGATTTTGTAAGGGCTTCTCCACCTAGCTGTGGGGGCTAAAGGAGAGACACTTGTTTTAGTGCAATACTTGGAGAGTGCCTCCAAGGAGTGGAAGTAGGTCAAGGTTTGACCAAATCACTATAAATCTTGTGTGTTCTTTTCTTATTATCGCTTCTGCATTTATTTAATTTCCGCACTTTGTTTGTGGTGATTTAGTTTGTGATTTTATTTCTTTGTGTAAATAATTTTTATAATCCAATTCACCTCTATCTTTGTTAGCCTTGGGCTAGTTCTATAGGGCTTAACATCCCTAACGAACTTTCAATCTAGACCCCCTTCTGTTGAGGAGGTGAAAGAATCTTTAATGGGCATGAATAGTAATTCTGTTGCTGGCTCTGATGGTTTTACTACTATGTTTTTTCAAAAATGCTGGAATATTATTCACCATTATATTTTTGCTGTTGTTTTGGACTTTTTTGTTGGTAGTCATATACCTAAATTTTTTATGTCTACTTCTTTAGTTTTTATTCCTAAACACAATTTGGTTCAAACTTGGAATGATTTTAGGCCTATAAGTTTATGTACCTTTTTTAATAAACTAGTTTCTAAAATTATTTCTAACCATCTTGCTTTGTTGCTTCCTAAAATTATTTCTCCCTATCATATGGGGTTTGTGAAAGGTAGGGCTATCACTGAGAATATTCTTTTAGCTCATGAATTATGTCAAGAACTTGATATCAGAGTTAGAGGAGGTAATGTGATTCTGAAACTGGATATAAAGCCTACAATAATATTGATTGGCCCTTTCTTTACTGCATTCTTGAGTGTTTTGGCTTTAACTCTATAGTTATTAATCTTATTAAGAATTGTGTTGAGAATGTGTATTTCTCTATTATTTTAAATGGTTCTAAACATGGCTTCTTTAAATCTTCTCATGGTTTAAGGAAAGGAGATCCTTATCTCCTTCTTTATTTATTATTGCAGCTGAATTGCTTTCTAGGGGTCTTACTAATTTATTTGAGAAAAACCCTGGCTTGTACTACCATACTTTGGGTGGGTTTCATATTTCCCATCTTTGTTTTGCTGATGACTTTATTGTTTTTACTAATGCTACTATCAATAGAATTCAGAAGGTTATGAAGTTTTTCAATATTTTTGAAATGAGTAGTTGCCTATCTTTGAGTAAACAGAAATGTTGTTTTATTTCTTCTAAAAGGATTAATGATAATCGCATTTTAGCCATTAAAAATGCTACTGGTTTTATTCATGCTAAGCTGCCCATCAAATACCTTGGTGTTCCTTTGTTTAAAGGTAGAAGGCAATCCTTTTTGTTTGATGATCTTATTGCTACTATTCAGAATAAGCTTCTTTCCTGGGATTCTAATTTTCTTAGTTTTGGTGGTAGATTGACTCTGATTAAAAGTGTTCTATTTGCTTTACTTGTTTACATGTTTCAAACTATCTTCCCTACTCAAGAGGTTTGCAGTCGGATCCACAAGCTGATTAATAAGTTCTTTTGGAAAGGTACATCTTCCTCTTCAAAAATTGCTCGGGCTGCTTGGGATAAGTGTTGTGGTGTGCAAGAGGAAGGTGGTTTGTGTTGCAAAAATTTACTTGACCTTGCTAAGGTTTTTTCCTACAAACTTTGGTATAACTTAAGTGCAAATCAGAATCTGAGGGCCAATTTTATGATTTCTAAATATTGTTTGGGCAAGCATCCTACCACTATTCCCCCTAAAATTGATGACTCTAAAGTTTGGAAAAGGCTTTGTAAGGTTAAACGGGAGGTAGAGCCATTAATTTTGTGGGGTCTTTGTGAAGGTGATATTCTATTCTAGCAAGATAGATGGCTTAGTAAAGACTCTATTGATTCTCTTTTAAATTCTACTTTTGCTGCTTCTGTTAAAGTCAATTATTTATTTTCTGATAATTGTTGGGACTATAATAAATTATCTAATATGCTCCCTGATAGTATTATTCAACATAACTTGCCTATTAACACCACTTCCAATGATATCATGCTTAGTGACTTATATAGAGATGGGAAGTTTAATGTTAAGAGTGCTTGGCATTTCTTTAGAGAAAAAGGCAACATGGATAGGATTTTTTCTAAGCTTTGGCATAATTCCATTCCTACCATTGTTTCTATTTTTGTGTGGAGGGTCCTCCATAAATTCATCCCTATGGAAGATATTCTTATTAAGAAAGGTTTTAGTTTAGTTTCTAAATGCCAATGCTGTTATCACACTGAAACTATGCACCATATTTTTGTTTCTGGCCTTGTGGCTGTTAGAATATGGACACATTTTGATGACATGTTTAATTTAAACACTTTTAATGCTCATCTCTCTCTTAGTACCCTGCTTAATTCTTGGTTTTGTGATACTAAAGGCTATATTCGTAATGTTATTTCATCCCTTATTCTTTGGTTCCTTTGGTTGGAAAGAAATAATTCCATTTTCAATGCTATTAAGATGAATCATCTTAATGTTATTCAAAGGGTGAAGGACAAGATCATTGCTCTTGTTGCTATTAATCAGATCACTAGTAAAAACTTTATTAATTGTTATGATGTTGCTTATACTTTAGGGGTTAAATAGAAGGGGGCAAGGTCTGTTATTAATGTTATTTACATGAATAAGCCCCGTGCTAATTGTTTTAAACTTAATGTGGAGGGTGTTAATACTCAGTTTGGGAATGGTTGTGATGTCATTATAAGAGACTGTAAGGGCCACCTTATCATTGTTTTTGCAGGTCCAGATCATAATTGTAATGCGGTTTCTGCCCTATATAAAGCCATTTTGTATGGTATTCAATTGTGTATTCCTCTTAACATCACTAATATGGTTATTGAAATTTGTGCTAGTTCCAACATTTTGCCTCTTCAGGAGGATCGGGGTGGCTGTTGTGATCCTAGGTATTTCTATTTGGCTATGGATATTAAAAGATTGAGGCTATTTTTAAACTCCTCTTTCAGCCAGGTTAATGAGGGTGGTAATTCTTGTGCCTCCTGGCTGGCGCAGTGGGGTTGTAGTCGCAGGGGCTTTATTGATGTTATTCATTCTAATATTCCTAGACCTTTCTCTGGTATAATTCAATTGGATGAAAATGGTACTCCTTATGTAAACTTTTAATTTTTGTTTTATTCCCATTATTTTGGTTATTTTGTCCCTGGGTTTTTGGCTTGTCGTATTTTACTGGCACCGTTGTGCTGCTTACTTTTTGTTAATTTTTCTGGGTGGTTCTCTACTTTTGCTAATGTCTGTCTGTTTGGTAACATGAGTAATGATAGTTACGGTTATTCTGCTGAAGGTATGTCCCATTGTTGCTCTCCTACCTTTTGGGGGGATGGGAGGAATGAGGGGGATTTGGAATGGCATCTTGATAATAGTGGTTGGCTGAATAACTGCTTCTGGTTATATTGCAATTGCTCTAGTATTATGGGTTTCCTGAATTATTTTATGTTTCTCTGTTTCGCTGGTAATTACCATCCTCTGTTGGTTGTATTTATGGTTGATTTTTCTGGAGTAGTGGTTTGTTCCATCTCTGTTCTGCGGGTGTTTGGGTGTTTTGATGTGGTATTGATTCTCTATATCTTGGATTGCTATTATGGGTATTATGGGATTTTCTGGAGGATCTTTTTTGTGATCCTTTTGGTTGGTTTCCAGAGAAGGATTGAGCGGCTGGTGGTACTTTCTAATGAAGCCTATTTTTTTGCTGGCTTTCTGAGCTCCTGTTGTTACCATCCTAAGATTAGCTTTGATGTTTCTTATGGTGGTATCCTCAGTTTACCCAATACTTTTCTGTGTATTATTATTTTGAATTTCAATTATTTCCTTATCTCTAACATATGCTTTGATGGTGATATCTATTGTTTCAGCTACTAGAAGTCTTATGGTTGGAAGGACTTGATTGTTCGTATTCTGAACTACTATGTTATGATTTCAGAGATTGGTTTTACCTTGGTCTTTTTTCACTTTTATTTTTTCTTTCACTACTCTTATTATAGTTATTTTGCTAATATTATTTTTTGACATAGTTTTCTTATTTTCTTTCTCTCTTTTTTGCAGAGGACGCTGATAAGGATTGGCTTCATTTTTGATAGAAAGACTGAGACTTACTGCTATATTTCCCTCTTTCTTTTTTGGATGCTTTTCTATAGCATCAGTAGAATGTTACTAGGGTTAATGTATTTTGTCGGTAGTAGATATATTTGGCTCTTAGGTTTTCTTTCTCTTTGTTTTGTAGCTCCTTTGAGCAGTATTGAGCCGATGGATTCCTTTAAGAACTCTGTAACCTGTTATTTTTTATATTAACGTGTAGGCCCCTCCATGGGTTTTAATTAAACAAAAATAAAAATAATCTAAATTTTCCAATCATCACAATGCTAATATGATGCGAATCAAATCATCTTATCTTTGTTATCTTACTTTTAGCAAAATAGGTTAATAATTCATGTGTAAGCATGATCGTAAGCATATATAATGACACTTCCATATGATTTAAGAAGGAACTCAACGTCTCTTATGTTATTGGATTTCATGCATATTATATCCTCCTATGTTTTTTTTTTAAACATGAGAACTAGGAAATGAAGTATATCTACATATTTAACATAAGCTTTTAACTTAAGCTTGTCAATCCGATCAAAGATAATGTGTTATATTAGGCTTCAATGTCATATATCTATATGGGCATGTAATGGAATATACCTTCAAGAGAATTTTTTTTTAAAGAAGTATATATATGAAGAAACAATAATAATAATATTGAGAAGAAATAGCTATTCAAATATATATATATATATATATATATATATATATATATATATATATATATATATATATATATATATATATATATATATATATACACACACACACACACACACACACACACACACACACATATACATTTGGCATTGGGATTTTACATAAATAAGACTAGAAAGTTGATCTCTTTAAAGTGTTTAATAAAACACCTTACCGAAAGTTCATTAAGGATGTTAAGCCCTATGAACTTAGTCCCATGCTAACCAAGAGGGGGGGTGAATTGGTATTTTAAAAAATTTCTTTTCACAAAGAACAAAAACACATAAACCAAAATCACACCACGAGAAAAATAAATAATGCGGAAAATAAAAGTGCGGAAGCAAGAAAATAATAACACAGAGATTTATAATGGTTCGGTCAACTTGACCTACGTCCACTCCTTGGAGTCACCCTCCAAGTATTGCACTACAAAACATGACCCTAGAAGAATAGTTGTTTTTTGTCTCATCGTACTGTACGATGAACATCATACCATACAATGAACAGAGATGATGTTTGATCATCCCAACTATCATCTTGTACGAATTGTGTTTTCTTGTATCATACCGTACGATTTAGTATTGTACTGTACGAAGATTTTTGAACTATTCGTACCACTTCGTACCAGGACGAAGTCTATTTATGAAGATCGTACTGTACGATAGTAGAACCGTACTGTACGAAAGTAACGGCTACTTTGAGATTTCAGGGTTTTTTTAGCCCATTTTTATGCATCAAAAAAGTAATTTTTCAGAGAGGGTATGAGAGAGGAGAACGTGGTTAGAGAGGGATTCCAAGGGAGAGAGCTCTAGAGAAGTTCTTTAGGGTTTGAGAGAGGAAGGAGAAGGTGAGCGTTGTGAGGGAGAAGAGGTGTGAGGGAGATCACACGGTTGCTCCGAACTTGCTGCATCTTGCTCTTCCTGTGGACCTAGAAGAATTTGAGGGAGGATCTACAAGGGAAAGGCTCGTCTACATCCGTGACCTCGAGGTACTCTGCCTTCTCCAGAAGGGAGAAAAATGAGAAGGTTCTCTGCCATCGCCAGGAGGGCGAAAACAGAGTTTGGCACTCCTTCACGCCGGGTTGGTGAAAGGGATGTTTGTAAAGGATTCTCCGCCTTGCCGAGGGGGGCAAAAGAAGAACTATAGTTAGTAGTGAAAATCCCAGAGCGGAGGACTCCGGGGAGTGGACGTAGGTCATATTTTGACCGAACCACTATAAAAATCTTGGTGTGTTTTTTCCTTACTGCTTTTTCATTACTGCGTGCCTTTTTAATTTCAAAATATTTGCCTTGGAAAATTTGGAAAAAAAGGGTTGTTTAATTTTTCATATTAAAATTCTAAAAACAACAAAAAAGATTTAGAACTCCTGCTTAGGTTTTAATTATTGTCAAAAAGTATTCACAATTCACCCCTCTCTTGTCCATCTAGTAATTTCTATTGGTATCAGAGCCTACTTTCAAAAATAGTATTTTAGAAAATCTTGAAAGAAAATGATCATGTCAAACTTTGGTAATCATAACACTGCGGAGGGTTATTCAATAACCCATCCACCACTTTTTGATAACATTCAGTTCGATTTATGGAAAATTAGAATGTCTACATTTTTACAATCTATTGATTACCACATGTGGATGTTAGTGAATGATGGATATGTTGCACCTGTTAAAACTGTGAATGGAGTGAAAACTCAATTACCCTTCAATGAATGGAGCAATGAGGATAGGGAATTAGCCCAACTGAATGCTAAGTGCTTAAATTGTTTTTTCTGTGCATTGAAGTCTGAGGACTATATGAGAGTGCCTACCTGTGTTTCTGGTAAGGAGATTTGGGATAGACTGTGTATTACATATGAAGGAACAAACGAAGTAAAACAGTCTAGGCTTAACATTCTACTTCATGATTATGAACTCTTCCATATGAAATCTAGCGAAATAATTTCTGACTTGTACACTAGGTTCACCCAAATCATGACATCCTTGCATGCATTAGGTAGAGAGATTTTAAATTCTGAGAAAGTGAATAAAATTCTTAGATGCTTACCTAGTTCCTATGATGCTAAGATAACTTCTATCACTGAGTCTAAAGACCTTAATGCTTATTATATTGATAACCTCCTTGGGTCACTCATTGCATACGAGCAAGGAGTTAGACAAAGGAAAAGTGATGTAGAAGCGTCATCAGAATAGCTGGAATAAAGGTAAGAGCTCAAGGTCCAATAAGGTTTCATCTGATACAATTTGTTTTTAGTGCAGGTAGCCAGGTCACCTTCGAGCCGATTGCACCAATCTGAAGAGCCAACCAGCTAAGGAGAAAGGTGATGACAAAGCCAAATACAAGAAAGGAAAGATAAAGACACAAAACACTTTTTGGGCTGACTCTGCCTCAGAATCGTCCGAAGAAGAAGCAGAGGAGAAGGTAACAAACTTGTGTCTTATGACTAATGATAACCTTGATCTATCAGATCAAGATGAGGTATGTCAACTTTCATACGAAGAATTATTACTTATTTTTGAAAATATCCATGACTCGTATAGAAAGTTGAAAAAGATGCATGCCAAGCTTAATATTGAATTTAGTTCTTTACAAACCGAGCATGCTAAGTTGTTTAAGGAAAATTCTGATTTAGATCATGATCATATGATACTTCTTGATGAGTATGATGCATTAAATAAGAAGCATATTGAACTAACTAAAACACATGAAACCTTGAAAACCACTCATGTTGAACTAGAAGAAGCTTTCCATATGTTAGACAAACTTGCATTAGAAGTAGATCACAATGAGCATTTATTAAAAATAGAAGTTCATGGATTGACATATCAAAACAACACGTATAGTGAAAGAATCAAAGAACTAGAAAATTAAATTGCATCACTCACAGGCCAACCTAGAAAACCACCAACACAGCATGCATCATATAACTCTAGTAAGAGGCACCACCACTCACATAGATTAGTAAACCCATTTCCTGGTGTTAGGTGTTTCTCTTGCGTTATGGTAGGTCACATAGCCCGCACATGCATAATTCATCGTAGGACACACTTAGTATCGAGACCCAAACTACATCCATCACAGCATAGCATGAATACATCTCATTCATGCAAGCATAAGGTGGAACCCAAACTCACTTGGGTTCCCAAATCTAATCTTTGAATGAAATTGTAAGGGTGCTCTCACAAAAGTCCTAGTGAGAGCATGCGGTACCTGGATAGTGGTTGCTCACGACACATGACTGGAGATATGAAGAAGTTCATCCTACTTGAGACCAAAATCGGAGGCAAAATAACGTTGGGAGACAACACTACCAGGAAGGTGATAGGCTCAGGTATTGTTCGTAATGCCAAAAAAATTTTAATTGAAAATGTCTTACTAGTTAATGGGTTGAAACATAATTTACTTAGCATTAGTCAACTGTGTGACAAAGGTTTTGATATTAAATTTCTATCTGATAAATGCCTGATTAGTTTATTTGATAAACTAGTTTTAGAAGGAAAATGAATGAACAATGTTTACATGTTAGACCTTGTTTGCATTGATAGCTCAAATTCATTTTGTTTGGAAATAATAGTTGATGACTCGTGGCTATGGAATAGGAGACTATGCCATGCTAGTTTGAAAACTCTTAGAAACATCACTCAGAAAAATCTAGTTAGAGGCGTACCTAAGTTAGATTTCACAAAGGATCATTTATGTGATGCTTGCCAACTAGGAAAATAATTCAAAACATCATTTAACTCAATTAGAGATGTGATCACCGCTAGGCCACTAGAAATCCTACACATGGACTTATTTGGACCCATTAGTACAGCCAGCCTAGGTGGGAAAAATTATGGTTTTGTGATTGTAGATGACTTCACTAGATTCACTTGGGTAAGATTCGTAACACATAAGAGTGAGTCTTTTGAGGAATTTAAGATATTCTCCACATGGATTCAGAGGAAATTAGGTTGTGAAATCTCTACAATTCAATTAGACAAAGATCCTAGTGGAAAATCAGTAGATCAGAAGAAATATAGAGGAATGATTGAGTCCCTTCTTTACCTAACTGCCAGTAGACCGGACATAATATTTAGTGTGTTCCTCTATGCCCATTTTCAAGATGATCCTAAAGAGTCTCACTTAACTGCTGTCAAGAGAATTCTTAGATATCTACTAGGCACCCCAAACTTAGGAATTTGGTATCCTAGGCACAGCACTTCCTTTGAAATTTTAGGGTACTCAGATTCTGACTTTACAGGATGTAGGATAGATAGAAAAAGCACCTCTGGTACCTGCCAATTCATAGGACAATCATTAGTTTCTTGGTCCAGTAGGAAGCAAAACTCAGTAGCACTTTCCACAACCGAGGCAGAATATATTGCAGTAGGAAGTTGTGTTGTACAAGTACTATGCCTAAAATAACAAATTCTTGATCTTGGCTTACCTGTAGGAACCATTTCAATTATGTGTGATAACACAAGTGCAATTTGCATCTCTAAGAACCCAATTCAGCACTCACAAACAAAACATATAGACATTAGACATCACTTCATTAGAGATCATGTTGCTAAGGGAGATATAGAATTACACCAAATTGCTATAGGAGATCAATTAGCAGACATATTCACAAAACCTCTAGCTTTTGACACCTTTAGCTCCTTGAGGACTAGATTAAGTTTCATCGATATAACTGCATAAAAAAAATAAATAAAAAAAGTTGATAAAAAAATATCTTCTAGGACTGCTCCTGATCATCACACACTCACCACACAAAAAGCACTAAAATTGAATTTGTGGTATCGTACTGTACGAACTTAAAATCGTACGGTAAGATCTACTATAATCTACACAGAACATCCTAAATAGCAAAATTCGTCTCTGTTGATCGTACTGTACGTTATTGCCACTTCGTAATGTACGATACACGAAACTGATTGGGATGAATTTAAGCGTGATGGTATGTTATTATTGGTTATTGTACTGTACATTTTACCTCAAATCATACTGTATGATACAACTCAGCAATAGATGAGACCGAATTAAAGGAGTTCGGTACAAAATTAATGCCACTCATACTGTATGATACACCTATTCGTACAGTACGATACTTTTGGTCAAAAGTTGTACCGACGAGCCTCAGGACTATCAAAATTCACTGATCGTACTGTACTCTACCTATCATACTGTATGCTTTGACCACCTTTTCCTGGTATAAATCGTCAGAATAATTATTGCCACTTCGTACTGTACGAATCCTATATCATATTGTACGATTTGCTGAAAACTCTATAAATAGAATAGAAGGGCAGATATCCTCACTACACTCACAAATCTCTCACTAACCTTTCAAGCCATGTCTAGTTCCATCAAGCGAGGACATTTGATAGCGGGAAGCTCGTCTTCCTCTCGCCTCCATAGCTCCCGATTCATAAATGCGGAAAACGAGGATGCCTACCATAAATTCAAAACTTGCAAAATCACACCCTCCAGGTTGCTCAACCAGGAGGCTCTGAACTTCGAGGTACTGAACCTCTTTGCCTCCACCACCCTCCAGTTTCTTCTCACCCTAGCCTTTCCTTATAGTTCTAAACTCCTCCTAGAATTCTTATCCAATCTTACCTATATCGTCGACAATTTAACGTTCCACTCTTTCGTTTGTCGATAAAATGTTGAAATAACCAAAGCTGACATCGCTCAATACATTGGACTATCTACTAAAGGGACTATGGTCCGTTCTTTTCTTACAAATGATTTTGATTGGAGTGATGTCAATCGGGTCCTTAGAAATGCCGCTTTCTATCAACATCAACCTCTTGTTTCGTCCCTAAATAGAAATGCGCGCATAATTCAACATGTCCTTCATACCTCAATAATACCTAAAGGTGGTGACCATGTCAATATGACCCCAACCCTATCTGTCACTACCTACCTGATTATGACCAATACTAGATTCGACGAAGCCGATCTGATCATTGATTATATTTGCCATATCACCTTCGTTCGTCTCTCTACCACTTGCCAAAAACAAAACATAGCTCTTGGTCACCTTGTGGGATATATCCTCCAAAATAAATATCAAATGAACTATCTTGGTGAACCTGACATTATTCCTATTTTTATACGGATGCCTCCTTCCGTATCATTTTCCATCGGGGACACGAGCCAGAAGAACCAAATTTTGACGATGAAGAAGGAGAAGATGCCCCAGCTGCACCACAAGCACGTCCATAACGTCATGCACCACCACCTCGAGCACCTGCACCAGCACAAGATGATTTGGTCGAACACTTCGACCAACTTCAGACTCATCTCGACACTCATATTCAGGAACAACATCAGCAACACGAGACAGATATGCAATGGTTTGGAGAGCGCTTTACTGCTATTGATCACCATTTTGACACTCTTTTTTAGTACTTCCAACCAAATCCGCCTCCACCACCAACTGATCAGGATCCTCCTTTTTAGATTGTATTTGTGTTGTACTTTTCTTTTCGTGTTTGCTCCTCTTTTTGTGCTGTCAAAAGGGGAGAAGGTTGTTGTATCTTTTTTTATGGTTAAATGCAAGTTTTTTATTTTGCACTGCATTTTCTTTATTTTTGAACCTTTATTTTTCTCATGTTTAAATTAAAAAAAATGCCTTTAACACTTGCTTACAACAACTATTATTTGACATCATCAAAAAGGGGGAGATTGTTGCAACCCATGACCCCAAGCTTAAGATTTTTATGATGACAAATAATAATTATCTTGAGATTCATTGAATATTATTTGCTATTGTCCGTGAGTACTAACATTTCAGGTAGATCAAAAGCTACTCAGGACAACAGGAAGACTCAAGGATGGGTAGATTAGGAGTAAGAGTCTGCAATGTATTTTCTTTTTTATTTCATTATTATTTTCTTGAGTCTGGCCACAAAATGCATAAAAGCTTGAGCAACCATGCACACACACAGGGAGAGAGTTTTTAAATATAGAATATAATAGAATTTCTTCTTTGTAGATCGTACTGTACGATTCTAATTCGTACCGTACGATCAGAGGGTTGAAGTACGATTTTGTGAATAGATCGTACCGTACAAAATTATATCGTACAGTACGATATGTTCAAATCCAAAACCCTAGCCGTTGTTTAACTTAGGTAAGTAATTTTCCGCCGTTCGTATGGTACGAACTTGTTCGTACTGTACAATTATTTTTAAATACTTACTTAACTTAACCCATGATTAGTGCAAGAAATTCGGGCTTAATTATAATTTAAACATCGCACTGTATGAACTTATTCGTACAATACGATGAACAGAGATGAATTATAATCATCTCGGATATCTTCCCGGATGATCAGTTGTTTTTCTTTCTCATCATACTGTACGATGTACATCGTACCATATGATGAACAGAGATGATATTTGATCATCCCGACTATCATCTTGTACGAACTGTGTTGTCATGTATCATACCGTACGATTTAGTATTGTACTGTACAAACATTTTTGAACTATTTGTACCACTTCATACCAGGACGAAGTCTATTTATGAAGATCATACTGTACGATTGTAGAACCGTACTATACGATAGTAACGGCTACTTTGAGATTTCAAGGATTTTTGGAGCCCATTTTTATGTATCAAAAAAGTAATTTTTCAGAGAGGGTATGAGAGAGGAGAACGTGGTTAGAGAGGGATTCCAAGGAAGAGAGCTCTAGAGAAGTTCTTTAGGGTTTGAGAGAGGAAGGAGAAGGTGAGCGTTGTGAGGGAGAAGAGGTGTGAGTGAGATCACACGGTTGCTCCGAACTTGCTGCATCTTGCTCCTCCTGTGGCCCTAGAAGAATTTGAGAGAGGATCTCCAAGGGGGAGGCTCATCTACATCCGTGACCTCGAGGTACTCTGCCTTCACCAGGAGGGAGAAAAATGAGAAGGTTCTCTACCATCGCCAGGAGGGCGAAAATAGAATTTGGCACTCCGCCACGCTGGGTTGGTGAAAGGGAGGTTTGTAAAGGCTTCTCCGCCTTGCCGAGGGGGGCAAAAGGAGAACTATAGTTGGTAGTGAAAATCCCGGAGCGGAGGACTCCGGGGAGTGGACGTAGGTCATATTTTGATCGAACCACTATAAAAATCTTGGTGTGTTTTTTCCTTACTGCTTTTTCATTACTGCGTGCCTTTTTAATTTCAAAATATTTGCCTTGGAAAATTTGGAAAAAAAGGGTTGTTTAATTTTTCATATTAAAATTCTAAAAACAATGAAAAGATTTAGAACTCCTTCTTACGTTTTAATTATTGTCAAAAAGTTTTCACAATTCACCCCCCCCCCCCCCCCCCCCCTCTTGTCCATCTAGTAATTTCACAAATGGGAAGTCCCAAGTCTCGAGCAGTGCAAATGAGGAATTTTGAGAGCTCTGTCACTTCGTTTTTTTCCCTCTCGTAGGATTCAAAGAGGAAGAAGATGAATCACCTTCTCAACATACACGAGCCAGTAATTAAGAGAAAAGAATTAGAAATAAAATTAAACTTATTTACAAAATAATTAAGCAGATTTGAGTTTAATTTGGGGTTCAAATTGAACTCAATTTGACTTAAATTGAGTCAATTTGGGATATATTTGATTGAATTAAAATTATTTAATAAAATTACACATAAATTCATGATGATTTGACTCAAATTAGGCTCTCCAAGGTTTGATCGAGTTGATCGAGTGTGCTCGAGGAAAAATTGACTAAAATCAACGTCAACACTTTTTCTTCAGTTTTAGGTTCAAATGTCCTATCTCTTTCATCAAATATAATATGGGTAGACTGTTCTACTAGCAAGGTTCTCTTATTGAAGATTCTATAGGTCTTACCTATAGATGAATAACCTAAGAAGACTCCTTCATCAGACCTGCGATCAAATTTTCCTAAGGGTGATTTTCATTGATTAAGATAAAACTTTTACACCCAAAGACATGTAAGTTAGAAAGATTTGGTGTCCTACCCTTAAGAAGTTCATAGGGTGTCTTATTTAACTTGGATCTAATATTCACCATATTTAAAACATAACAAGTAGTATTCACTACTTCTCGCCAAAACTATCTTGGGAGATAGTATTCATCTGGCATGGCTCTAGCAGCTTCTACTAAGGTTCTACTTTTCCTTTCAATTATTTCATTCTACTAAGGGGTCCTAGGGGAAGAAAAGTTATGTTCAACCCATGTTTCTTCACAAAAAGATTCAAACCTATCATTCTCAAACTCTCCACTATGATCACTATGAATGGTTAAAATTTCACATCCTAATTTTCTTTGTATCCAGGTGGAGAAGGTCTTAAACTCCTCAAATGACTCACTCTTATGTCCTAGGAATCTAACCCAAGTAAATTATTAATAGAATAGACACTCAAATCTTTAGATTTAGTAATTGCACTAACTTTACCATCATATGCATTAGGTAGGCAATGAAGGATTTTATTAACTTTCTTTGAATTAAAAAGTTTGTTACCCAATGCATGCAGGGATGTTACTATATGTGAAAACCTGGTGTACATTTTTGAAACTGACTCACTAGGTTTCATGTGAAATAGGTCATAGTCATGAAGTAAGATGTTTACCTAGATTGTTTTACTTAACTAGTTCCCTCATATGTTATTCAAATTTTATCCCATATCTCCTTCCCCGTAGTACAGGTTGATACATACATAGAATCTTCAAATTTTAAAGCTCATAAAAAATAGTTCAAGCATTTAGCATTTAATTGTGCTAAGTCTCTATCCTCACTATTGCATTTTTTAAATAATAATTTAATTTTATTACATTAATCAAACGAGATGGTGTAGAATAACTTTCTTGTAATAAAAACCACATGCAATAACCAATAGATTGAAAAAAGGTAGAAATGTGAATTTTTTTGAAATCAATCGATATATTATCAAACAGTGGTGGATATGTTATTGAATAACCCTCCATAGTATTTTAGTTACCAAAATGCACTACTGGATATATACTTGAAGATTTTAAAATATAATTTTCAAGAACCTCTCTGATACCAAATGAAAGTTTCATAAGGATGTTAAGACTAAATTAAACTTAACCCTAGGCACACCAAGAGGGGGTGAATTGGTGAATTTATGAAGCTAATTGCCATATTTTAAAAAATAAAGATAATAGTTTTGGATTTTTGAATAGTAAAAAAAATAATAATGTTCACTAAGTGCGAAAGTGAATGAGTATAACAAAATATCTAAGCAATGATTTCATAATTTTCACCAAGTAGTTATGATGGAATTAAGATAAAAAAAAGTTATATGCACAAATTAGAAATCAGAACAAACACACCAGAAATTTTTAGTGGTTCGATCAAACAATGACCTACCTCCACTCCCTGGAGTCAGCCACTTTGAGTATTTCACTATCACTATAATGACTCTCATTTTGTCCCCACAACAAGGTGGAGAATCCCTTATATAAATCACTTCCACCAAACCAAGTGCGATGGAGAGCCAGAAGCTTTATAACCTTACAGGCGACGATAGCAAACCTTCAAACTTTTTTCCCTCTTAGAAAAGGCAGAGTACCTTAAACTCCTTTTCGACCCACCTGGTGATGCCAAATAACCACATCCTTAAGTTGAATAATTTCTCCTCGGAGCAACCCAAAAAACCTAGACAAACACTTAGAGGAATAAGGAAAGACACTTTACTTGCAGCAACCATATGAAACCCTCACACTACTGCTCCCCACACTTAAGTTCTATCTCTTCTTCCCAAAGCTCTTGTAGACTTTCTTCTCAAAGCTCCCTCTCAAGAACACTCAGGATTCAAAGACTTGAAACAAGTCAATGAGAGAGATTAAATGCAAGGCCTCATATAAAGCCCTAAAATTCAATTTTGTGACTCTGATCGGACATTAAGATTAGTTTAAAGTACTACTGTTTGTACCATACGAAGAGATAAGATATGTATGATCAATTCAAAGAATTTTACTGATCATCTAGGATGATTCACATCTTTGTCTAGTACAATTAGTTTAAACTACTTGGATCATTGTCTAATATGATTAGCGATAATATAATTATTTTCACATGTGGGGATTGGGTTGTACAGTACGATTTGTCAAATCATCCTATACGATCTAATTGGACCAATTAATCCAAATTTGTTCCATAATTATAAGATTAAATTAGGAAAGATTTAATTACATCATACATATAATACCTATCATACAGTACGATGAGTAAAAATTTTTAATTTCAAAAATTTGCCTAATTGTGATTAGTGGATGGGATATTGATTTCAACTGATTGTCCTACACGATATACATCATAATGTATGATTAGATCATCTTGCATTAATGATCATAAGTATTCATTTTAGTAATTTTAAAATTAGCTAATTATATATTACAATATATATCATACGATATAATTATTTCAGAAAAACCAACTCCTGATATTATCACTAACTCACTCCCTTCAGTGTTTGTGCATGGTTTTTAGTATTAATATCCACCAAATATATGACTTGACTCAAGAAAGGTAAAAATACATATAAATTTAAATTACAGGCTTTTCACGACATACTTAATCTTAGTCTACCAAATCTTGAGTTGATCAAACTTGTAAGTGTACGGTGGACCTAAAATATTAGTGCATAGACAAAAAACATATATACAATAATAGCAATTAGTAGGAGATAACATAGTAAGAAATCTAATATTATTTGTTATCATCAAAATCATAAGATTTGGGTCCATATTTGTAACACCTAGCTATTGAGTGGATTTGAATTTAAAAATTATACACTAATTCATTGGCTACTAAACTAAAAAAATAAATAATTAAGTTAACAAAAAAATGTGGGGAGGATAAGAAAAAAGATCATAATAAACTTGAAAGTGGAAGTACTAATCTTATTGAATCCTTAATTTAAATTAAATTATGATTATAAGAGGATGAAAGAAAAACTGATATTCAAAATCATTAAATTTATACTACAAAATATGAAAGAACAAAATTCATGAAAAATTCTAAAAAAGAGATACATGAAAGAATACATGAAAGAAGAAAGATGTGTGCATTAAAAAATTAGTATCAATTGAAGCTTAAGTTCAAATACATCATAAAACTTAAATAAAAAAAGGACTTAATAACTAAGCTAGTACATTTGATGGTGCACTAATGAACTACGTATTTAACTACATACATATCTAAGACCAAAGTTAAATTATTCATTTCTATATTAAGAAGTCCATTTTACATTTACAAATATAGTGAACAGATTCAAATTGAGCATTAAGATAGGTTATCAGTTAGAATAATCATTATGACCTTTCAAATTAGAATTATAACTTTGATCATTTCAAATTACATCTAGACAGTGATTTATTATCTTATATTTTAGAAATTTTAAATTATAAATTTTTTACCTTGGTTATTATTTGATCAATAGAGGATTTTTATCATTGCTTGACAAAAAATAGAGTTTAAGCTGGGCAAAATTTATTAAGTGTAAATAGTGTATTGTTTATTATACTTAAATTCAGTGAAAATTTATTATTTTAGTGGAGTTTGTGTACGAAATGTATAGTAAAAGGTAAAAATTTCAAGTATTGACTAGCGCCATAGCGCCACCATTAAAAGCACTACATCTTAAGATTTCTCAACACCATGGTGCCATATTTATACATTGCAGTGCTGGATTCTCTATTTTCAAGAACCGCAACATCATTAATACCAATGCTACTACGCCCAAATTCAACACCATAGAATTGGAACCTTAGAAAAATGAGCGCTAGAGCATTGAGCCTTGTTATACCTCAACACCAAAAAAATTATTCAAGTAGTGCAACACTTAAATTTTTGGAGCACTATAGTGGAGTAGTTTTCAATGAGAGGAGGCGTACTAACTTTGCCAAAAGATGCATTATTTCACTCATTAACCATGCCAAGTCATCTAACTCCGCAGCAGATCCAACATCACAACGCCAAAGTGCTAGTTATTTTTTTACTGCCAATGCTACCTTATCGAGCACCGCAATGCTTAAGCTTATCCCTATACTTCCTATAAATAGTTTTTTGTTGTTTAGGGAGTTCTATCACTTAAGTAAAATGTTATAAATTTAAGTATTTTTCGTTAGTGGCCTCTTATAATAAGTCTAAGGAAAGATATAGAAGTGCAAGATATTTTTCATTAAAGAGATCTTAGCCTATTTGTGTTAGCAACTCTATGGTTTGATGAAGAAAGTGTGTGACGAAGATCATTTGATCAATCCATATGATAATTTTCTTATGTCTTCACTTGCATCTTTTCTCGCAATAAATGAAATGAAGCTAACTTTGATTGTTATATCTTTTATATCTAGCAAATTTTTTTAGTTTCAGGCTGATGATATAAAAAGCTTAGTAAGTACTAATGTACACCCTTATGCCTCAAATAATAAATTAATATTTTTAATATCTCCTATTTTTTATTTAATACATAGAATGGTAACATGTGTAATTAAAATCTAGTGTGATGTATAGCCTTGATGGATAAATGTTGTAATAATTAAGAGTACTAAAATGGATTGTTGGAAGGCCAAGATATAGGTTGTATGAATATTTTAGGTTATATGAAGATAAAAAGTTGTAGGAAGGCCATAAATGTTTCTTCTCACCCGTACTAGTTCGATAGAGATCTAGGGATGCATATATTATGATCCACATCAAAAGTCAAAGAGTTTCATTAAGAAAAATATATTATTTATATTCATTAGTCCAAAAATAATTTATTTTCATAAGTATTAAAATCTCCTTGTGATTTTATTTTAGTGATAAAAACTTTAAAATATTACTTTTATCTTCAGTAGAAAAAGTTGTGCATTGAAAGTAAGCAATAGTAGTTAAATTGTAATAAAGCAAAACACTTCCTTTTAGGTTCGACACTCCACTCTATCACTTTATTACTTGATTCAACATGTATACTTGAATATTATAGTAGACTTTTATTAATTTTATATCAAAGTAAACCTAAGCATATTTCAAGACATTAGGTCACATACTAGCTCATATCGCTAGCCTCCCATCAATTCTTTATATTCACTGACGACTCTTCATATGTTGCTTTTTATAGTGTGCTAAATTTTTAATTACTCGAATTAATCTATGCTCACCCCACCTTAGAGGATATTGGATCTAACTTTATTCATGAATAATAACTTACCTTAGTAATAGGTTCTTTGCAGGTTAGAGCAAAATAATTAAATGAGGGAAATTATAGAGTATATAGAGTTAGTAAAAAGCTTAAATATTTTTAAGTAAATCCCAGAACTTGAAGTCTAAACTCTTCACCTCTTATTTATAGGATTAGAGGGCTATAGGGAATGATACACCTAAAAAATTAGTGCATCATGTGACTAATATATGCTTATATAGACATGTGAACTTTCTATATAATGTATATGTGGGTCCCTATCTTTGACATGGCCTCTCCCTTTAGGCTAGCCTTTAGGACCTGATGGATTTTTTACATTGAATCCTTCGAGGTTTGAGGGTGATGTTGAGTTCATGGTAGCAGAAGACTTGTTTAGGAGTTTAAAAAAGATATTTAATGGTATGCAATATCCTCATGAGAGGAAGGAACCATTATTAGTATTTTTATTTGATTGTGAGATAGAGCAATGGTGGATGGGCCAATATGAGGAGAACTTTTAAGGGAGATTGTATTCTCTGATTACATGGGATAAGTTCTTTGATGTATTTCAAGATTGGTTTGTTTCACCTTTTATATGTCAGTAGATATAGGAGACTTTTTCTGAGGTTAGTTCAAGGGAGAAGGACAATTATGCAATATGAGACAGAGTTCACTTCATTGGCAAGATATACTTCACAGTTAGTTAGCACTTATGCGGATAAGTGCTATATATTTTAGAGAGGATTTCAAGATAGTCTAAAATAGCCTCTAGTGTCATTTCATATTTTAATTTCTATGGGCTAGAGGAGAAAGCTCATATGATAAAGAATAATCTTTAGGTTATTCAATAGCGATGGACTCCTAGTAGGAAGACTTCCAAGGCTAGACTTATGGTATTGGATTTTCTGGGAAGAAGAGCAAATTTACACCTAGAGATTCTAGGAGAAATGGATAATTAATATCTACAGCAGTCTTTGGTAATAACAGTATAGCCAGTTCTAGTTCTATTAGTGTGGCACATATATGCTAGAGTTATGGTTGAAGTTATTCTGGTCAATATTAAAGGATGACTAGATAATGCTTCAAATGATATCAGATAGGCTACCGAGTGGTAGAGTCAATAGGTAGGATTTGATCAACATTTTGAGCCCAGATTTGAGAGCTTTATCAAATAGAAAGGAAGATCGAGGATCCTTCATCTCTATACTTTCTTTGAGGAACCATCTGGTAGAGCTAGTGGTTCAAGTTCAGTGGAAAGGAAACCATCTAGCGATGGTCAGAGAGAGCCTAGTAGTTTTATTGCTTCAGCTCCAAATGTGTATATAATCTGACTTAGTAGGAGGCATATGATTCTATATATAGTGTGATTGTTATGATTTTAATTTTGAGCATCCATGTCATATTTTATTCAATTTTAGAGCTAGTCATTCAGTTATTTTTAGAACTTCTTTTATTTACTACACTTGCTTTCAATTATACTACCTATTTCTCTTTCTACTAGTTTACTAACTAGAGATGGTATGATAGTGAATAAATTTAATTTCTATGATAATGAGATTTTTTGATAAGAAGTAAAAATTTAGTTTGATTTTATTACATTTTTTTTAAAAGATATTATTTTGGGTATAAATTAGCTAAGTTGATATGGGGGTCATATTATTACTTAAAGATGCAAGTTTATTATTTCTTGGCAGCAAGAGTTATGTATTTCAGGGTGTTAGAGAAATTTTATCATGTTTAGTCTATATTATGGATACATATAGACTTTGGGAGAAGGGTTGTATGGTATTTCTAGCATTAGTCAAGAATATGAGTATAAATTTTGGTCTTCTTTTTTATGTCCAGATATTAAAAGAATTTTTGGATGTATTTCTTGAGGACATAATCAGTTGACCTCTGAATAGAGATGAAGTTATGTATTGATGTATTTGTGGGTACAACCTCAACTTATAAGGCTCTGTATAGGATGGGACCTAAATAGCTTCAAGAGTTGAAGGTTCAACTTCAGAAGTTGGTTGATAGAGGAATTATTCATCCTAATATGTCTCCTTGGGTAGCAACTATTCTATTTGTAATGAAAAAGGATGGTATGATGTGTATTTATATTGACTACAAGGAGTTGAATAATGTCACTATAAAAAATAAGTATTATCTACCACATATTAATGATCTCTTTAATCATCTTATTAAATCCTCTATATTCTCAAAGAATGATCTACGATATGACTACTATCAAGTGAAGGTGAGAGAGGTTAATGTCATAAAGATAGCTTTAATTATTCGGTATATATATTATATGTTTTTGGTAGTGCCATTTGGGGTGACTAATACACCAACTATTTTTTTATGGATTTAATGAAGAAAGTATTGAGAGATTATTTGAATTAGTTTGTGATTATTTTTATAGATGATATTCTAGTTTATTTTGCTTTTGAGGAAGATCATGTTAGGCACTTAAGGATAATTTTGGATATTCTGAAACAACATTAGCTATATACTAAATTATCCAAATGTGAGTGCTGGTTAAAGAATATTTCTTTTGTAGGACATAGTAAGTAGAGCTCGTATTTCTATTGATTCCCAAAAAATTCAAGCACTTATTGATTAGTTGATGCCTATTACTGCGATTAAGGTATGTAGTTTCATAGTTATGGCTTGATATTATAAAAAGTTTATGAATAAAGTTTTTTTATATTTTTACAACTCTGATGAGACTAACTTAGAAGTCAGTAGTATTTATCTAGATATTAGAGTATGAGGCTAGTTTCCAGATATTAAAGGATTGTTTAACTTATGCTCCAATTTTGGCTCTTCTATCTAGTATAAAATGATTTTAGGTATTAGCCATACTTCACTAAGTGTGTTAAGGTGTACTTTGATGCATCATGATCGATTTATAGAATATGGTTCCAAATAATTGAACCCACATGAGAGAAATTATCCGACACATAATTTGGAGTTGATTGTAGTTGTATTTGCTTTGAAAATTTGGCAGCATTACTTGTACGGTGTCAGGTGTGATATTTTTACTGATTATCAGAGTTTGGAGTATATATTCACTCAGAAGGATCTGAACCTAAGGTAAATGAGATATTTTGAGATCATAAAATACTATGATTTGACTATTCAATATCAGCTTGATATAATTAATGTGGTGGTAGATTCCTTGAGTAGCAAGGAGGTAGAGGCTGCTGAGGAGAAGTATGCGATGCTGGAAGATGCTAGGGCTCGGCTGCAGCAGCTTATTGAGTCGACAGAAGTTGTCGTATGTCTGGTGCTTCATGCATAATGGACTTGTTGACGACAGAATCCCTAGTTCGGCCGCGGGCCTTGAGTGAACTGCGGGACGACCGAGATTGACCCCAAAAAGTATGTGTTTTGTATATCTATTCTGAAAGATTTTCTTTTCTCTATTCTATAGAAAGCTAACGGATACTTCTGTGGTACTGATCCGAGATAGATAGGTGTAGTGTCCTGAGCGCGTGACATCTGCTCGAAGTGGTCTTTTTGTGAGAAGTTCTTGCTACGCACCTTGACTCCGCTCCAGCAATGAATCGCGCTGCACACCGCTAAACTTGAAACAGGGAGCTCAAAAGCATGGTTCCAGTACAGCAAGTAACGTGGTCTTCACAAGTTGGTATCTGCCCGCCATAGATAGCATCCGTTGATTCCATCCCCTGAGCTTAGCAACAACTTTCTCAACCAGTGGTTGGCAGTGAACTCTGTTCAGCTTGCAAGTGTCAAGAGGAAGACCTAAATATTGAAACGGGAATGCCGCCACATCCATTCCCAGAAGACTAGCAATGTTATCATCTTTTGCTCCTTTGGAGAAGTATATATTGCTCTTGTTCCAGTTTACCGCAAGCCCTGTCCTTTCCTCGATGGCAATATATATAACTCATTTTAATGAGTATTTGATATAAGATATGAAGAGATTATAGTTGGAGGTGATTTCTTCTACTAATTAAGATTCTGGTATATTACCTTAGATGACCATTCAATATTTATTACAAGAAAATATTTATGAAGCTCAAAAGTCCAATGGAGAATATCTTAAGTTGATTAATCATATTATATTTGGTAAAAAATTTGAACTATAAGTTTTTGTTTATGGTATTATGTTTTACAAAGATGGACTATGGGTTCCTATTTGTGGAGATCTTGGCCGGAGATTTTATATGAGGCTCACTATTCAGACTATACTATTCATCCAAGAAGTAGAAAGATATACGTAGATTTGAAAGGGATATTTTGGTGGCCTAAATTGAATTAGGAAATAATAGAGTTTGTACGAAAGTGTGAGGCTTTTTGATTACTGAAGGCAGAGCATTAGTGACCAAGCAGTATTATACAATCGTTACCTATTCTGGAGTAGAAATGGGAAGAGGTGATGATCAATTTTATTATGGGTTTTCCCAGATTGAGGTAGGGGTATAACGCTATCCAGGTTATTATCGATTGACTGATAAAAATTTGCTCATTTCATTTTGATTCGACAGACTAATCTGGTGGACAGGTTAACAAAGATGTATGTCAAATATATTATTAGATTATACTGTGTACCAAAGTTAATAGTATCTAATCAGGATGGACAGTTTACAACCAGATTATGGAGAGGTATTCAATAAGGACTGAGAAAGAAGTTGCACATTAGTATGTTTTTTCATTCGTAGATAGACAGACAGTCCAAAAGGATTATACATGTACCAGAGGATCTTCTAAGATTGTGTTCTAAATTTTTTTTAGTAGTTGGGAGGATCATATTCCACTGATAGAGTTTGTATAGAACAACAGTTATAAATTTAGCATAGGTATATCTACTGTAAAGCTTTATATGATAGGAAGTGTAGGACTCTTTTGACTTTGACATATGTGAGAAATAGATAGGTGATAGGTTAGCCTCTATAGATAATACTACAACAAAGATCTATTCAATCAAAGAAAGGTTAAAATCTATATGAGATATATAGAAAAAGTACTATGATTAGAAATACAAGTTGGTTGAGTTTCATATTGGCAACTTTGTTTATGTTATAGTTATTCTAATGAAAGGTGTTAATAGATTTGGGAGAATTAGCAAGCTTAGTCCAAGGTATATTGGACCTTCTGAGATTAGTGAGAGGAACGGTAGTTCTATTTATAGGTTATTATTACATGATTATATGTCTCATATACATATTGTGCTTCAAGTCTCTTCTTTGAGAAAATGGGTTTTTGATTTCAGGAAGAGATTATCGACTAAAGATATTGAGGTTCATCCAAATTTGCATTATAAGGAAGATCCATATTGAATTTTTTGCATATTTTGTGAGAAAATTGAGGAGCAAATAAATTCTTATGATCAAGGTGTAGATTCTTATGATCAAGATGTAGTTGAAGTACAAGACAACTAGAAAGGCTACTTAGAAGAAGGAATTTGAGATGAGATAGTTGTATCATGATTTATTCTAACTCATTCTAGTTTGGAAATGTCGATGATAACATTTTTTTAAGGTGGGTAGATTATGAAAACCCTTAACTTTTAAAGAAATTTTTTGACATAAAATAGTCAATAACTATTTCAGGAGTCATTATAAATCCAAATCACAATCCATCTGCTAGAACATATATAATGTAGTGCTTTAATTATCACAATTTTTTTATAATTTTTTGGCACTCGTAAAATTCCTTGTTAAATTTGCACCTCTCGACATAAGTGGGTTTTTTGGGACCAACATAAGTCCATTTTGCAAACCAATTTCACCAAAATGTTTTAAATAAAATGAGTTATTTTATGAATATTTTTTTATAATTTTTGAAGCACTAAAAATATTTATATGAATTTTATACTAAAAATTTAATTAAAATAATATTATTAAATTATAACTTAGTATATAAAAAATCATTCTTATTATTATGAAATGAAATTTGAATATCATTTATCAATTTGGCTTAACATAGAGGGGTTTGGGAGAAATGAGAATAAAGAGAGGAAAGAGAAGGAAGAAAGCTTGGTTTTGGCGGTCGTAGAGCCATTTTTGTGTGTCAGCCTAGTTTGAAAAATTGTTTATCTTGAGGTAGGTTACATTACACATATATCAAATATAAAAATATAAAGTTTTTACCTAATTTTTTGATCGAATTTTTATTTATTTAGTGAAAAATGTGGATAACTTTGCACTGGTAAAACTTTCACTTTGTAATTTTTTATTTGTTATATAAATTGCAATTATGCATATTTTGAATATTTTCTAAAAAAATTTCAATGGGTGTTTTAAAATTTGTTGGGTTTTTATTGAATAAAAAATTTTTTTGATATTGAAAAATAGTTTTGTAGAATAATAAAAGTCTTAAAACATTATTTTACGCAATCCCTAATAATTTGATTATTTTGTGAAAATGTGCACTTTTGCTTAGTAGAATTTTCCTTTGCCTACCATTATAGAAAATTGTGCAATTTTAATATATGCTCAATTACTCAACTCCTATAATGTGTTAATATATATGCATTATAGTATTAAATTATATTTGCTATGAGCCATAAATGGCTAGAATTCTTTGAGATTCTATTTATGTTAGAGAATATTTTGGTGTCTATAAGGCATGTTCTAGTGGTTATAATCCTATTCTGATGCCTATGAACATATTCTTGTTCTATAAACATAAAAGAGAATCATAAGGGTCAAAATCCTTTGAGATTATGTATGGATCTGTGAAATATGATATGACCTACTCCGTGATATGCACTATAATTTATTTATCTGCTCAATACTGTGTTGACCCTATTTTTCCCTAAACTCTTGGGTCAAAGAGTTGACCTGGCCAAATTGACCAGGCTAGGCCCCAAGACCCCTCCCAATCAATTCAGTGGGTCAACCTGAGTCTGTTGAGCCCAAACCCAGGCCTTGGGTCAACCTGGTTGATCACATCAACTTGGATTGACCCAAATTAACCTAAATCACCCTTTATTTGATTTTAAATCTTATCTAGTACTTCTCATGCCCAATTCTAACCTCCCCTAGACTCAGTGGGTCAGACCCAACCCATTGGGCCCAAACCTTTGCCTTGGGTCAACCCAGGTTGACCCAATTAGCCTAGATGGGTCCGAATCAAATTCAATTCAATTCCAAACTTCCTTGGGCCCAATCCCTAATCCCCTTAAGTCAATTGACCATGTTGACTGGGTTGACCTTTAACTTGGTCAACCCAAGTCTTGCATGATCAAATTTGACATATTTAGGTCAAATTAAACTCCTTTAATGTATTTAAATCCTTTCTTTTGGTCCCTAATTCAAAACCAAGACCAAATAGCTTAATTTTCCCTCCTAATTGAGCCTTAATGCAATCTAAACCATTGGTGATGAGTCCATGACTTTAAATAGAGACATTAGGGTTTCTTTGAGTCTCTTGCTTTTTGCTTTCACCCTAGAGCCTCCTAACCCAAGAATTCTCATGTGCAAGATCCCAAAAGCTTCTTTCACCCTTCCCAATCAAGATCCACCAGTTAAAACTCGTTGGCGGCGATCCTCCGGCGAACTCAAGGCCAAGGAGCTTCCAGGAAATTTTCCGGTCGATCAAGGGTGTTACAAATCTCGAGTTCAATAGGACAATTATTCGTGGATAATCTATAAGCTCGACAAGCCCAAGATCCCCTGAATCCACCTTATGGATTAGGTAAAATCACAAACCCTAATCTAGGACACTTAGATTTAAATAACTGTACGTACAGTGTGTTTCAAAAAGTAATTATAATTTCCACATGAATGCTCTTCGTATGAGTTATCTAGGTTTAAAATTTCATTGAATTTTGCTGTGTATTTTGTGAGAGCGAAGTAGAATATCATTTAGGGCTTTGGTTTATACTAGTACGATAGTATATTAGATCTAAGTTGTTGATCTCTTAATCAACAGCCGAAATCTTTCCATTCAACTATTTGATTTAATGGCTCCGCCTCAGATCCGGCGTATTTTATAATTTCTGATAATAAAGGATCGGGATCACAGAAACATATTTGGGTAAAATATCTGATTAATGTGTAAATCACACTACTTTATCAAATTTTGGAAACCCAAGGACTCGATCATATGGATATGTAAAATACAGGACTTCCAATCCTAGCAGGAAAAGGAGGGAAACAGATACTCAATTTAAAGTGAAAGTGAGAAAACCGAATTCCATACTTTATTATTATTATTATGTTATTTTTACATTATCATCATTTTACTATTATTATTTTCATTATTAATATTATTATTATTATTATTATTATTATTATTATTATTATTATTATTATTATTATTATTATTATTATTATTATTATTATTATTATTATTATTACTATTTTCTTATTATTTTATTATTATTATTATTATTATTATTTTGACTTGTTAGTATTTTTTTTCTTATTTTAAAAATATTTATCTTAAAGTAATTAGAGGTTTTCCTTTATTAGTTAAATATTAATGTAAAAACTATTTTCCTTATTTTAAATAATTTTAATTAATTAATTACCATAATTAATTTATAATTATTTAAATACTAATATATTTAATTAGTAATTGAATAAGATAAATTTATATTTTTATAACAATTATCTAATTATTATCTTTAAAATTATTTTAAAACCAAAAAATTATTATTTTTATTAATTATTATTTCCTTGTTTTAAACTTATTTTAATTAACTAATTACCTAAATTGTTAACTAATAAGTAATTAAAATACAATTACTTTAAAAAAATTACAAAAATTTCCTTTTTATAAATTATTTTAAACTCTAGAAGTTTTAACCACTAAGTTAATTTGATTTAATGATTATTTTAATTATTAATTATCTTAATTTATTCTAAAATTACTTTTAATTACTTTAAACTTCAAAAATTCATATCTTTTCTATTTTAAATCAAATGTTTGCATACAATATATCTAAATTGTTCGAAAATTATGTATTTTAACTTTAAAAAATATTTTTTGATTTTAAAATTTATTTATTTTTACTCAATTCTATTTTATTTAATTATTATATTAATAAATAGTTATTTAATTAAATAATATGTTAAATATTTTTAAATTATAAAATTATTTTAAACTTGTTTAAATCCTCTCTTGGGTGACTAGTGGATCCCTCAAATACTTATTAATAGAATTACTTTTAATTATACTATTTTCATAAATTTATATTTATGTACTTAATATATATATTTTAAAATCCCTAATTTTGGGAGATCCACTATTTAAAATTTTAAACATAGGCTATGTTCGTAAATGGCATTCATGGGGGAAAGGATTAGTGGGTGGTTGAGTCCCAATCATTCACTAATCACTTTGATAAGCGTGCTTTACTTTTTTCCTTTATAGTCTTTTGCATGTATAGGATGCACGAGCACTTAGTTTATGTCCTCCTAGATCCTAAGAATTGGTGTGTTTTATTTTATTGCATTTTCTTGCGTGTTATCCAAGGGTTAGTACAAAACATTCTTGAAACCCATGCAGCATAGTGACACCCTAATGTTAATAATTAAGAGCCCGTCTAGCAAACTTAGAAAAATTTTAGGAGCTAGGGTAGATCCGCGGTTGACATAAATCTTTAAACACTTAAACTTAGTGATGTCTTAAACCTCCCAAAATTTTCCAGGAATTTTTAGGACCCATTAGACCACTTAGTTAATAAACCCTAATTTACCCATTAATTAGGCCCCGATAATGTCCAAAAATTCTAATAAATCCATTAACTAAGAAAATTCTCTATAATACCCCAAACTCTTCATAATTTAACTCTAAATCATAGACAACTAGGGCTGCTTAATTGGACTTTAATATGAATCTTAATTTAACTTTAGTTAGAAATCACCTCTTTGCCCTTATTAAATTATTAAAAATTATAAAAATTTACAAATTTTTTCCAAACACTTGGGAACATCTTCTTAGGTCATTTCTAACTTTTGGGGGTGATTCCAATCAGTTTGGAGCTGATTTGGATCAAAACCCCTAAAACACCCCAAATTTAGCAATTTTTGATAATTCCTTAATTACCCAAAACTTCTAAAATTCATAACTTTGCCTTAAAAACTCCAAATATAGCAAATTCAAAGCCTAACTACTTCTTGTAAGCCTTAATATTTAACTAAGAAGCTAGAGCCCCCAATCCTAGCTTATTTTTTATAGTGACCTTTTGGACTCCCTTAGCCTAGCATAAAGGGGGACCCCAAACTGTCTAAAATCCATTATTACAATTTAAACTTCTAAGATCACTACCCTAAGAATTAAAATGGATCAAAAAATTAAATTAACTAAAATTGATCATAATTCATTAACATTTAAACTTTAATCAAAGTTCCCTTTCAGATCTTTAACAAATCTGAACTCTATATAACTTGAACTAACTACCCAATATAGGAACTATCCAAAGCCACACAAGCCTATTACACACACATAAAATTATTTGCTCGGGTACCAATTCTAGCATTAGGATTAGAGCTGGTGTTTTATTTCTTTTGGCTTCTGTGATGTGATACAATTGTGTGTGACATGTATGTTGTTTGCTTTTATTGATGTGTTGTGATTATTTATTTCATTGATGTGGTTTTCAATATTTTGATTATGCTATGATTTGTGAATTAGATTTCCCATAGGTTAGGATCATCTTTATACTAATCCAGTCTTATGTATGTGGCTATGCTCATACAACACTAAAATAAAGGGGGCAGTAATAATTAAGCTTTAAATACCAACAATATTTTTTACAAATGCTCTAGAGACATGCTTAACTCCCTTTAAATTAAAAGAGTGTGGCCAAGCGTGTTTACTTTTCTGCACATATATAACTATTTGTGATGTGATATATTAAACTACTTTGGATGAGTTTTATTAGGATACCCATGAAAGAGTTCGGGTATAGATTTTCTTTTTCAAATGTAATGTAATTTGTTTTATATCGAGTTGTGAAATTCTTTAAAAGACTAGCATTTTAAATACTAGGTACCAAAATAAAAAAAAATGCCTCCTCTCTGGAAATTTCTTAATCATTTGGGTACCCTCTTGGATGATTAACTGTATAGAGCCCGAAGGAGACAATTCAAAGGGAAATGATCCAGAGAAGGATGATTCTCTCGAAGATGGAGACTTGAAGACAAAATGCCCAACTTGTAAGGCTTACATCATTCATTAAGATTAGAATCCAGGATGTTATCGGCGGAGCCTGTCCACCATTACTTTTCTATAGACTCTATATTGTATTTAATGGCACTTGTCGTTGACTTTTTCTTTACTCTTTAGATTGGTTTATATTAATGTGTTTACTATTAATTGTATAGTGGAACTTGCTTACTTTTTCTAGGTTTCTTTTATTGCATGTATATGGCCTAATTTTCACTAGGCTCTTTAAGGACTAAAAAAATATTTTCTACTCATAATTTAAAATTAATATTTTAAGGTTTAAATAACATAGAAACTTAACAGCCTAGGGAATAGCTGGAATCATCCGGGGTCGCATGCATCTTAATACATTTCTCTCCATCCTTGCTATAAGACACCTCTCCGCCTACGGGTAGAGTTTGAATAATCTGGCCTATAATGATGAAGTGCCTAGGGAATAGCTGGAATCATCCTTGCATGCATCTTAAGGTTCAAGGCTATAATATTCATGTCTCATTGTATGCCTAAATAGTGGGTAAGTTCCTTTTTTTCAAAAACTATAAATTCTACTTATTTGCATCACATGAATGATGCCACCTCAATTCTTTCTCTCTATATTCTTTGAGTGTTTGGTTTTCTCTCTCTCCCCTCAACTTACCTTAGTCCTTCTAGATGACAGTGTGAGCCATGCATGTTGACTAAGCCACTTGAGCCCCTTTTTTCCTTTTGTGTAAGAATTTTCTAGTTTCTCTTTTATGTGTTGAGCCTCTTTTTGGAAAGAATAATATCGATTCCTTAATCGAGAGTTTTCTCAGGCCACAGGCTTGAGATGTAACTAACCACGGGGGCTTGCGCCCATGGGAAACAAAGCTCCGTAATAAATAAACCCCACTCAAGTTGATATATCGGGTGGGGGAAATCCTGTGACACTGATCAGCTCATGCATATTATCCCCCATTGGGGTGCACTGGTGAGAGCTGCTATCCTCAATAGTTGATCGCATATAAGATCTATTCTGCCCTCCTATTGGCCCGCTTATGATGAATATGAAGGTCTGCGATCATTTCTATCCCTCGGGGTTGTGCGGTAGTATACCCTCTGGACTCAGTAGCTACGACATTGTCCTTTTGGAGGTTCATAGGTTTCTAGCAATTATAATGAGGCTCATTTCTCTCTCCATCTTTAGATCCCATACTATTCTTTCTCGTGTGTACTCTATGATTGGTACTCTATATATTAGGTCTAACCTACTCTTAGTTTGGATCCTTTTTTTAGTTAGGTTCCTTGCTTAGTTAGGTTTTTTCCTAACTATGGTCCATTTCCTTTCGGCCTGGTAGGCCATTCTGTTCCTTATCAATTACTCTTCTTCTCTCATAATCTCAAATCTTACTAATCTTTTTAATTTTTTATTCTTTAACAGCAGTTTTATAGATTCTCGTGCTTCTTCTATAACTTTCTGCTTTAGCTCGGATGCATAGGTGACTCTCCCTATGTTCCTACTAACTAGTCCACCCATTGGAGTGATCACTTTTGGTTCCTTCACGGACTCGACTTTCGTCACTCTTGGCAAGCCGATCCCGACTGAGGCTGCTACATTCTCTCCTCCCAAGAGGGGAGGATGTACAGCCATGCGCCCTTTTGGACATCCAGTAGCTCGATGGATAGCCTGAGCACCTACTCGTCCTGCTCTCCTTCATACACAGCCAATGCACCCTGTGGTTAGGCAGCCAGTTCCTAGACCACTTCTGGTTCCTCCTACTCGTCAAGTTGTTAGGAGAGTCATACCAGTTGTACCTATTATGAAGGCTACTCTAGTTCTTTAGTACTAGCAGGAGGATCTTGAAAGTTTGTTAGGGATGTTAAGCCCTATGAACTTAGTCCCAAGCTAACCAAGAGGGGGGGTGAATTGGTATTTTAAAAACTCTTTTTACAAAGAAAGAAAATTGCATAAACCAAATCACATCACAAAAATAAATGCGGAATTTAAAAGCACGGAAGCAAGAAAAAGAACATAGAAATTTATAGTGGTTCGGTCGACTCGACCTACATCCACTCCTTGGAGGCACCCTCTAAGTATTGCACTACAAAATGTGACTCTCTTTTAGCCCCCACAGTTAGGCGGAGAAGCCCTCACAAGAACCTCCTTTTTGCCACCCCGGCAAGGCAGAGAACCTTCCTCCTTTTGCTTCCTCCTTAAGCTGGCAGAGAACCAAAACCAAAAGCAAACTCCTTACCTCTACCGACCCTTCCACGGACGATAAAGTCTAGACGAAGATGAAGCAGAGCGATCTTTGAAGCAACCCCTGTGAATCCCCTCACAAGCTCCCCCTCATAAGATTCTTTCTCTCTCCTCTCTCTCTTTCTCTCCTCAAGGTTTTCTCAGGTCAAGGCAGCAGCCAAAGGTCTTGAAAAATGTTGAACATGAGCTCTTAAATAGAAGAGCTTCAAAGGATCTCATTAATTGCAAGTTGCCGACAATATCGTCCAGGCCGATATTGACATCGGCCTGGCCGATCAGTACAAATCAATGAAGATCGGCCAGAGCATCGTCTTGGATGCAAAGTAGGATGATTAAAAATTGGTTTGATCATCCAGGCCGATCTCATGATCGTCCTGGACGATCAGTTTAAATCAAAGGAAAATCGTCCTGACAATAGCCCTGGATAGGAGCTGGCCGATACTTATTGTCCTGAAGTAACTTAAAGTTTTTTACTGGATCGTCCTGGCCGATCCTTCGATCGTCCAGGACGATATGATCGTATCAATCATCCTTAATTACTCCCTTGATTTCCTGAATAATTATGGCATAATTTGTGAATATTGTCCAGGCCGATCCTAGGATCGTCCTGGCCGATAATTTAAAAATACAGTATACCTTAATTGTCTATGGCGGCAACTTCTTTCTGTTTTGAGCTTATCGTCTTGGCCGATACACGTATTGTCCAGGTCGATATATTAATGACGGCTGCCTTAATTAAGAATCCTTACTTAGACTTTCTGTTTTAAGCTGATCGTCCCAGACGATATAAATATCGGCCGGGCCGATGTGGGCAAAAACAGAAATTCTAAGCCCCTTAAGTGTGTGTGTGTAGGGTTACTTAGCATCAGTCTCTTTGACCATTACAAGTAGACTCAAGACGTGAAAACACAAAAGTACAGACTGACTCAACCCTAAACCTACGCAATCCTGAACTGGCTTCTTCTTGATCGTCCGATCTTTGATTCCTGAAAAGTTAGAAGCAACAAGCAGTCCAAGAGAAACAGTGTTTGTCAATCATCAAAACATAAGCCATGAAAAATAGATTTGCAACACATCCTACCCCTTCCTACCACCTCGGATGGCTAAAAATATATAAGAAAAAGATAAAAATATTATTACCCAATAGGAGGATCCTACCCCTTCCTCCCAAGAGCAATCTAAGGAGAAAGGGAAAGGCCCTCAACTGGGAACAATTATTAGGTCCCGTGACCGAACGTAGCTATATGTTTGGTCACCACTGAGATCATGTCACGTGCTCTAACTCTTTACCGTGCGGCTCGACGACTTGACCCAGACTAGAACCCGGGAATGCTATATTCGCATATTGCTAGGTAATACTTGGTATTGCTCAATATTGCTAGGTATTGCTTGCAATAATGAGAAATACCGCTATGTTAAGATAAATACCGAGCAATATCGAGTAATATCGAGAAATACTGAGTTTTTCTAGAAAAACTCAGTATTGCTCAGTATTTCTCGGTATTACTCGGTATTGCTCGGTATTTATCTTCACATAATAGTATTTATCATTATTGTCGAGCAAAATCGACAAATACCTAGCAATACCAACCAATACCTAGCAATATCGGGTTGTTATGGATTTAAAAAACACACATGTGACATACCCACTATTTGCCGGGTCAGGTCCGTAGTTTTGTGCCTCCTACGTGGCGTATTCTCAGTGCTCGCAGAATGTAGCTCTACGTCCAGTCACCGGACCAAATAAAAACTCCTAAACTGGAGGTCGACTATAATGTATTGGCTTATCTAAGGAAAATTCCATCTCTTCTTAGCATCTACAATGCTTTGATGATGTCCTATGACTTGAGAAAGATAGTAGTGAAAGCCCTACTCGAATTAGAGTCCTATCAAGCATTCTTTATTTCTGATTCCATTGAGGATGCATGTCTTTTGAGATAGATGTCATACATTACCTTTTTAAATTGTAATCTTCTTCTAGGCACTTCTGAGCATAATTGTCCCTTGTATTTCATTGCTGATGTAAATGTTTATGAGTTGAACAAGTTCTTCAATGATCAAGGGGCTTTAGTAAACATCCTTACTTATGAAACTTTAAAGGGGCTCTTCCTAGGTCACTTGAAGCTCACTTCTGATAAGATTATATTGAAAGGCTTCATTGACCAAGGCCAGCGCACTCTAGGGTCTATTACCCTACCTTTGAAGTTTGAGAATTTCCTAACTGAGGTAAAGTTTCATGTAATTGAGATTGATACTTCATACATGTCTCTCTTAAGAAGGCCTTAGATCCACAAGTATGGAATGGTGCCCTCTATCTTGCACCAATGTATGACGTATATGAGAAATGATGTCGAGTATACCATTTCTGGAGATATCCAAACTTTTTTTGTGTACGAGGTCTCAGTTTATAATAATGCCGCATATTATATACCTCAAAAGACACATAAACCAGACTGAGCCCAGTCACCAGTGATACTCGCTAGTGTTATACATGATCCTATGTAGTCATCTACATAGGATCCTATACAATCGTTAGTACAGGGTCCATCAAAGGTTAGTATTGAGGCAGGTGTTTCCACTGCTCATTCTGATAGAGCTCCTTTCAGTTTGAAGTGAGGCATGATATTCCTCCCAATAGAGGTAGGGGAGGATGAGGTAGAGGTAGACGTAGATGGTCAAACTGCAAGCCATGGAATTAATACACTCAGACTCTTCTTCCCCCACACCTTTACACTTCTTCTTTGATTGTCGATTCTAACTCTTCAGATGATGAGATAATCGATGTCCTTCATTAATTAATCCCTTCATCACCTCCAGACTCTGCCAGTTATGACTCACTTCCTATCTTTTATAGGTACTTGATACCTGAGGGTGAATTAGTTATTGATAGTAACTCAGACAAGGAAGAATACTTCTTACATCAGACTATTAGTGGATAACCTATTCCCCGTCAAATGTGTGGAATAAAAGTCGGGGATTCTCTTTGGACACCTTCTAACACCCCTTCCACTAGTGCTGGTGGTTTATTATAGACTAGCGAGCACCCTAGGCCTCCACTATACGAGATATTCAGGCCAGCACGGTTAAAGGAGTGTGCCTCCTTATCCCATAATATAGGTGCCCCACTAGGTCTTAGGAGTTAGGGTCTGAAGGAGACTGCTATGGATATAGAGGTTACAAGTGTCCCTCGTTACTTTTCCACTTTATAGAGGGCTATATAGAGCGAGGTCTTCTTCATTCTACTTGGTCTGATGAACGAGCTGTACAGCAAGCCTGAGTTTTGTGAATTGATTTCCCTCAAAACCTAGAAGGTGTGGGTTATATGGGAGAAATTCAGTCTACTCATGCCAATATTCATGTTATCCCTCATTCTTATCTAGTTATTTCTCTTACTAATGAAGAAGACCCAGATGATGATGAAGACTGTATCCTTCATGCTCTAAGAGAGTTCAAAGATGGCACTACTTTCTCCATGGACAAAATATGTGAGGCGAACTTAGGCACTGAGTCAGATCCAAGGCCTATTTTTTATAGTGCTTTACTATTTGATTCAAAGGCTCAAGATTATATCTAGTTACTCACAGAGTTTAAAAATTACTTTCCCTGGAATTATACTGAAATACCTAGTCTAAGCCTGATGCAGTCCCTATTGAGCAGTCACCTCGTAGGTGTAGACCTCCGAAAGGACACCGCTCAACTGTAGAGTGCAGAGGGTATTCGATCGTGCCACCCTGAGGGATAGAGAAGATCACGTGTCTCCGCACTCCTCATAAATAGACTAATAAAAGGGCAAATTGGATCATACATATGACAAACCATTGAGGATAGTGCCTCTTACCAGTGCACCCTGATGGGTAGTAATATATACAACCTAATCAGTGTCATGGGTTTTCCCCACCCGATACATCATCTCGAGTGGGGTTTATTTTATGTTGGATTTCTATTTCCCACAAGCGCAAGCCCCCGTGGTTAATTACATCTCGAGCCTAGGGCCCAAGAAAACTCTCGAAAAAGGATCCAATATTATTCTTCCTGAATAAGGGGATTGGTACATAAAAAGGAGCTAGGAAGTCCTACTCAAAGGAAAGATAGGCTCAAAAGGCTTAGTCAACATGCACGATTCATCTCACCATTTGGATGGACTAAGGCATTGAGAAAGTGGAGAAAAGAAATCACGCACTCAAAATATACAGAGGGAAAGGATGGAGGTAACATCATCTATGTGATGTGGATAAGTAGGATTTATAGTTCCTGAAGAGAAGGAACTTACCTACTATTTAGGCATTCTATGAGACGCTTAGTGTTGTAGCCTCGATTCCTAGATCTAAGGTGGGATTAGTAGTATACCCAACACAAACACCTGTGTCTTAGCTAATACACCTGGGCTTATACTCTATCTGAAAATGAATGACAGCTAACCACCTAGCCGCATAAAATCCATGCAGTCCAGTATTTATGAAAGATAAGTAGGTTGGTTGAGTATTTGGAAGTAGGACCGACATCTAGAGAGTTTCTTATTTGATCATGAACTTATGTAGGGTGAATGCTAAAGGAGCAAATGCAATTAAATTTTAATTTAATTAGATTCTAATGCAATGCATACTTGTTGAAAGGCTTCAAATCATATATGCTTTAGATTTTAAAAATAATAGGCTTATATAAAAATAATTTTTAAAAGGAAACTAGACTTCTCCATGTCTGGCGCCTCATCTTCATATGCCAGATTATCCAAACTTTAGTCGCAGACAGGGAAGTGTCTCAAAGTAAGGAAGGAGAAGAAATATAATAATATGCATGCGACCCTGGATGATTCTAGTAATTCCCTAGATCGTTAAGTTTCTATGTTAATTAATTCTTAAAATTTTAGAATTTTAATTACGAGTAAAAAAATATTTGTCCTTAAAGAGCCTAGCAAAAAATAGTCCACACACATGTAAAAAAGAAACTTAAGAAAAACATGCAAGTTCTATTACGCACTCAAAAAAAAACATCAATATAAATCCATATAAAATGTATTAAAGTAAAGTCCAAAGTCCGTGGCAAATGCCATATAAATACAACCCAGGGTCTGTAGAAAAATAATGGTGGCTATGCACCACGGACAACAAGATAGATTATAATCCTAAGGATTGATGCAAATCTTAAAAGCCAGACATTTCATCTTCAAGTTTTTGTCTTCAAGTGGACCATCCTACTCTGGATCATCTCCCTTTGTATCATCTCCTTCGAGCTCTATCTAATACATCCTCCAGAAGGGTACTCAAATGACTAAGAAATTCCTTGAGAAGGGGGCCTTTCTTATTCTCTTTGGGTACCAAGTACTTGAAACTCTAGACTTTTGAAGACTTTCACAACTCAACTATATCAAATTACATTACAATATAAAAAGAAAAATTCTAGATTCAAATTCGGCAGGGTTATCCTAATAAAAATTGCATGGAGTTATAATAGATCACATCACAAGCAGTTAATAATAGTGCATGAAAGTTAACAAACTTGACCATACTCTTTTAATTTTAAAGGGGGCTAAGTGATGTCTTTGGAGCATCTGTAGAAAATAGCATTAGTATTAAAGCTTGAATTATGACTACCCTCTTTATTTTAGCGCTGTATGAGCATGGCTACCTGCATAAGACTGGATTAGTATAAAGGTGGCCCTAGCACATGGGCATTCTATTGCACAAATCACATCACAAGCAAAGCATAGAAAATGAATCAATAAAAATAAACAATCAGTACCACAAATCAATCAAAGTAAATAGCACATGTATCACACACAATCACATCACAAAAAGCAGAAAAGAAAGCAGGAAAAGCAAACACCAGTCTTAATCCTATAGCTAGAAGTGGTGCCCAAGCAAATAATTATATGTGTGTGGTAGGCTAGTGTGACTTTTGATAGGCTCTAGGTATGAGAATTAGTTTAAGTTACTTAAAGTTCAAGTTTGTTGAAGGTCTAAAAAGGAAACTTTATTTAAAATTTAAATTTTAATGAATTAGGATCCATTTTAGTTAATTTAATTTTTTGATCCATTTTAATGCTTATCGTGATAATCTTTAAGGTTTAAGCTTCTTTAGCCAATTTTGGAAAGTCCAGAGTCCTCCTACATTCTAAGTTGAGGGGGTCCAAAATGTCACTATAGGAAATAGGCTAGGTTTGAGGGTTGTAGTATTTTATTTAAATATTAGGGCTTGAGGAAAGTAGTTAGGCTTTTAGTTTGCTAGATTCAGAGTTTCCTAGACGAAGTTATGAATTTTAGAAGTTTGGGCAATTAATGAATTATTAAAATTGCTTAATTAAGGGTGATTTTTATGGTTTTGATCCAAATGGATTAGAATCACTCCCAAAGGTCATAAATGACCTAAAAAGGTGTTCCCAAGTGTTTAGGGAAACTTTGAAATTTTTAATAATTTTAAATAACTAAAAAGGGTAAAACGGTAATTTTAGTTAAAGTTAAAATTAAGGATCAAATGAGGTCCAACTAAAGGTGCCTTAATTATCTAAGGTTAAAAACTAAATTATGAAGAGTTTTACCAATTATGGGTAATTTTGTGATTTAAAATGAATTTATTGGAATTTTTGGAAGCTCTCGTGGCCTAATTAATAGGTTAAATTAGGGTTTATTAATTAAGGGGTTTAAAAGCTCCTAGAAATTCCTAGAAAATTCTATGAGATTTATTATATCACTAAGTATATGTTTCCAAAGTTTCATGTCATTCAGTGATCTATCATAGCTCCTTAAATTTTTCTAAGTTTACTAGACGGGTCATTAATTATTGTCCTTAGGGTGTCACTACGTTAAATAGATTTAAAACAAGTGTTCAAGACTAACCCTTGGGGAAACATGCAAGACATGTATAAAAATAGCAAACACATCAATCTTAGGATCTAGGAGGGCCTAAACTAGGTGCTCGTGCATCCTACACATGAAAAAGATAGTAAAAGAAAATGCTAAGCGTGCTTACTGAAGCGATTAGTGAATTATACATCAAAGTGGATTTGAAATGAAATTATGGAGAATTTTCAATGTTTGAAATGAGTAAATGGAATTTTAAAATAATAATAAATATTTAAAAATTATTATTCAATTACATTCAATTAAATAATTAAGGTTTCAAAAAATAATTTCAAAATAACAATTATAAAATTATTTAGGAAATATTTAAAAAAAAAGTTCTAAATAATTATTAAAGTAGTACCCTAAGTACTTAATTATTTAAATAACTATAAGATACTTAAAGAAAAAATAATAATTTAAAGAAAAATTTGATTAATTTAAATTAAATAAAAAATTTTGGTTATTAAAATAAACATTTTAAATAATAGCAATAATAAAAAAATAATAATTAAAATAGGAAGACGAAGAAGAATAATAATAATAATAATAATAATAGAAATATTATTGATAAATAATAATAATAATAATAATAATAATAATAATAATCGAAATAAAAATAATAATAATAATAATAATAATATAATTTGAAATTATTATATTTGAAAATAATTATTAATCTATTTAAGAAGGTATTTTAACTATTTATTAATTAAATATATAGAAAATACTTTGTAATTAATATTATTTATAATGTAATTAATATTTTAAATTAATTATATTTTTAAATGAAAGGCATTATTTATTTGAAAATTTTGATATAATATATATATATATATATATATATATATATATATATATACATATATATATATATATATATATATATATATATATATATATATATATATATATATATATATATATATATATATATATATATATATATATATATATATATATATATATATATATATATATATATATATAATTTAAAATAAAATTATAATAATTATTTAATAAAATCTGTAGCCCTAATTCTCGACGGTGCCAAAATAATTAAAATAATATTTAAAAATTAATTTAAAATAAGAAAACAACGGGTTTGCTCTCGGGATGACACTTAGCACCGTCGGATTCGTCCGTTCAAACTGCGACGGCAGCAGCATGACACATGGCGTCATCGGGTTGGATCCCAAAATCACGGAGCAATCATTATCAATGATTGCGCCACCGTGCAATAACTGATAATGATTTCCCCGACGTCATAATCAATGCCTACAACATAAACACGTAAGCATGGGCACGAAGCCGTTAGATCATCTGTGGTATGGAATGAACGATCTTGATCTCGTCGAACGATAGACTTAACTGCAAGATTTGATTTCGCGGTTGATCCGGACTGCGGATTAGCCGGATCATGATCATTGATCACAGGATCAAAGGTCCTGATCCTCCACCAGCGAACGAAAGCAAAACCTACAGCCCTAATCCATTTTTTGGATTTTTCTAGTGATCTGATGGACCAAATCGCACAAAATTTGAAACATATGCTCCACTCATGAAGAGCATTCATGGAGTATACATGGTTTGGCAAAAAATATGGTTAACGAAGCATTAATTAACCCTGATTGTTATGACCTAGGTCTAAGGTTTTTGAGAAATCAAACCATTAGTTCTTCAAATTTTTTGAACGGTTGAGCTTGTAGATTGTCCTCATTTAATTCTCCAGTTGAACTTAAACCTTGAAATGCTTTAGATTGTCGAGAAAAGGACTTGGGAGCTTCTTGGCCTCGGCTCGTCAGAGATCTCGCCGCCGGTAAGGTATTTCCATTGGGTTTGAGTTGGGGAAGATGTGAGAAAGTCCATAGAGCTCTCAAATAAAGTTCTCGGGCTTATGGAGGCTAGGAAGAGAGGAATGGCAAGAGAGCCCCTCAAGGAAGCCCTAAAAGAATATCTAAAGGCTTAGAGATACCACCAACAGTTGGGACTGAATCTAGAATGATTTTAGGAGGGAATTAATGTTGATTGGCCGTGGGTTTGAATTAAGGAGCAAAGGGAATGATTTTAATGCATTTAAAAGCTTTAATTTGACCTAAAAAGGTAAAATTGACATATTCAAAACTTGGGTTGACCAAGTTAAGGTTTTACATGGTCAACCTAGTCAAATAGGATAAAGGGGATGAGGGGTCGAGCCAAGAATAGGTTTGGATATGCTTGAAATTTATTTAGGCTCAAATAGGTCAATTTGGGTCAACCTAGGTTGACCTGGTTAACCAAGTTAACCCAGGGCACAAGCCTAGGCTCGATAGATTTGGTTCGACCCAAGGAATTTATTGGGAGGGGTCTAGAGGTCTGGGCAAAACCTAGGTCAACAAATGGACCCCAAACAGGAATGGCGAACAAACTAGTAAACCGCTCGTGTTAGCGTTGATCGAATGTGACCAGGAAAGTGAAGTAAAGAGCACAAGTAAAAGAGTATTAAAAATGGTGGAAGAAAGAAATGATCTCTTCTCCTTGCCTTGCCTTATAGTAATGGCAGAGCCTAGGAGAGGGTAAAGAGTAGTAGTACACAAGTAGAATGTCACCAAATGGTATAAGTATGTAGGATTCTCTCTTGACCTTATCCTGTAGTAAGGGAAGAGATATGTAAAGAACCAACACAAAGCAAAAAAATAATTCTCCCCTAGCCTTACCCTATGGCAAGGACAAAGACAAGAGGAAAAAGTAACATAGTAAAAAACTACCAAAAGGTGAAAAAGTGTAATGAGATTCTCTCCTGGCCATACCCTATGGTAAGGGCAGAGCCGAGGGAAGAACCCAAGTAAAGGTAGTAAAGTAAAATGTCACATAGTGGTGAATAAGTAGTGGGATCTCCTCCTGGCCATACCCAACAACAAGGATAGTGCTAAGGAAGGAACCCCAGTAAAGTATAACCACAAGGGTGAAAAAGTAAAAGATTTTTCCCCAAGCCTTACCCTACAACAAGAGCAGAACCGAGCTGAGAGCAAAAGTAGGGATCACCACAAGGGTGAAATAGTAGTGGTATCCTCTCATGGCCTTACCCTATAGCAAGGGCAGATCCTAGGAGAGAATCAAAGAAAGTAGAGCTCACCAAAAGTTGAGAAAGTACTGAGATCCTCTCTTGACCTTACCCTATAGTAAGGGAAAAGCTGAAGAAAGAACAAAATTAAAGTAGTAAAGTAAACTAACTATCTTCCTGATCTTATCAAAACTGTAGGATAGAAGGTGCAAAAGGGTGGTAAGGAATGTCTTCCAGGGGCTCTATTAGGCTCTATCAACCAGGTAATTTGAAGTCCACCCAGAGTCTATGCCTGCAATAGGATAAAAGGAGAAAAGAAAGGTCACCTCAGCCTGGTGTATGTGCTTGTGGCAGGGTTTCTACTTGACGCATATGCCAAAAGTAGTGCCAGTAAGAACACTTAACATAATCATCTGGTGCATATGCAAAAAATAGTACAAGTAAGAACACTCAACACAATCATTAGATGCATATGCCTGCAATTATGTAAAGAGGAAAGAGTCACCTCTGCCCAATGTATGTGCCTGCAGCAAAGTCCCTACTCGACGCATATGCGTGCAGTAGGGATTAAAAAAAATACTCAACACAATCACCCCGTGTATATGCCTTCAATGATGTGAAGAGGAAAGAGTAGTGAGGAATGCCTCCCATGGACTCTGTCGAGCTCTCTCAACCAAAAAACCTAATATCCACCCAGTGTATGTGCCTGCAGTAGGACAAAAGGAACTAAAAATGTCACCTCTGCCCGGTGTATGTGCCCGCAGCAAACTACCTACCCGGCGCATATGCCTGCGATAGGATAAAGAAAGAATGCTCAACACAATCACCCAGCACATATGCCTGCAATGATGTAAAGAGGAAAAAGTGGTGAGAAAAGCCTTGTAGGGACTCTATTGGGCTCTCTCAACCAGAAAACCTAAATCCACCCGGTGTATGTGCCTGTAGTAGGACAAAAGAAAAAAAGGTCACCACTACCCAATTTATGTGCCTGCGATAGGGTCTCTACTTGGCGCATATGCCAAAAGTAGCACAAACAAAGAATACTCAGCATAATCACCTGGTAAATATGCCTGCAAGATGTGAACAGGAAAAAATTCACATCAACACCAACCTAACACAGCTCTATATAGGGATTTGAGGGAAAAATAAATAAAGTTAATTATGAGAATATTCAGAAAAAAATTTCAAGACTGACTTCTAGTTATCTCGTAGTGGAGGGCAAAATGTCGTAGCCATGGGTATCCAAATGCCAACAAAATTTAAGAAACTAGAAGAAAATAGGGGAAATTTGAGCTTTCTGTCGGGTACCACCTGTGATAAGGCCAACCAATTTTACTCCACTTAGAGCTTCCTCTTTTCTTTATTATTACATCAAAATATTAGAAGAACGGAGAGAGAGGGAAAATATAGCTCTTAGAGAGTAAAGACGGGTTCCACCTGTGACAAGAGTAACCAGTTTTGCTCCACTTAGAGCTTCCCCCTTCTTTTCATATATTATTTTATTATATGTTCACAATCAATGACCGAAACACAATGAGAGGGAATTAAAATTAGCTTTGGTAACCCAAACCATATTTTCCACATGAACAAAATTGGGGAGAGAGAAATCATATAGGAATTTATAAAAAATTAAAATAATGGCTTCGATAATACATGCCACACTTGTGGATACCATGTGAAATTGGGGAGCATGACTATAATGGAATAAAATTTATAGATAGATAGTGGATCAATATTTCAACAAACAACTAATGTGGGTGGGTACAGACCTAATATCTCCGCTCAAAAAGAAGTTTAAATTATTAGTTTTGATATGTCAGACCACACTTAGGCGTACCAAGTAGAATTGGGTAGAAAATAAATATTAGGGGTAGACCTAAAAAGACTTGGTTAGAAAATATTAGGAATGACCTTTCTTTATTAGATTTAAACAGGAATTTGACTTTTAATAAGACATAATGGAGAAAAAGGATTCATGTAGCCGACCCCACGTAGTCGGATAAAGGCTTGATGTTGTTGTTGTTGTTGTTGTATCATGACTTATAGATGAAAGAAATTCATATAGGGATATTAAATCAACATCACCACACCTAACTAACACAGGTGGGCATGAACCCAGTATCACCTCTAGAAAAATGAAATTGAATTATTTGTTTTGGTATCCCAAACCACACTTGAGAGTGCCAAATAAAACTGGGTAGTATATATATAAGCATTAATATCCCTGCGACGTACTAGATTATCACCTTCAAGGATGACCTTATACTCTTCGTAATGAACATCGTGTGATAGTGGGAAAATCATCATGGCCACATATATTATCAAAAAGTAAGAGGGTTTATTTCAAGAGCTACCTATACATAGGGATATTCATAGGAGGTAGGGAGATTCCACCAATGATGTGTTGAACTCAAGCATAGTAATTTATCCGGGTCTTCTTCATCAGCGAGAGAAACAACCAAATAAAGTGAGAGACAACATGAAGGATGGCATGAGTAGACTAACCCTACCCCATATAACCCACAATATCTAGGTTTTGAGGGAGATTAGTTCTCCAAACACGGGCTTGCTGTAGAGCTTGTTCATCAGGCCAAGTAGAACAGACGAGACCCCACTCTATGTAACTCTCTACAATATGGGAAAAGTAACGAGGGGCACTTGTAACCTCCATATCCATAGCGGTCTTCTTCGGACCCTGGCTCACAGAACCTAGTGGGGCACCTATACTATGGGATAAAGAGGCACACCCCTTAGACCGTGCTGGTTTGAATGTCTCATACAGCAGAGGTATGGGGAGTTCACTAGTCTGTAGTGAACAATAACCACTAGTGGAAGGGGTGCCAAATGGTCTTTGATGGGAATCCTTAACTCTCATTCTACTCATTTGATGGGGAATAGGGTGTCCACTAGTATTCTAATGCCAGAAGTCTTCTTACTGGTCTAAGCTACTGTAAACAACTAATTCATCCTCAGGTATCACCTACGAAAGGAAGGAAGGGAATCATAACCAGTGGAATTCGGAGGTGATGAAGTGTTTGAATGATGCAGGACATCGATTATTTTATTATCTGAAGAGTCAGACTCGACGGTCAAAGAAGAAGTGTAAGGTGTGAGGGAGGAGGGATCTGAATATCATAGTTCCGGGGACTACGGGTAGACCCTCTACCCCTACCTCTACCTCATCTTCCCTTACCTTTACTAGGGGTAACATTGTGCCTCCAACAAACTGAGAAGGAACTCCATTATAATTTGTAGTGGAAACACCTGTCTCAATCCTAACCTGTGATGGACCCTGTATTGGCAATTGTATAGAACCCTATGTATGTGACTGCATAGGACCCTGTACAACACTAGCGGGTATCACTAGTGACTAGGTAGGTGGAGGGCACCATTCCATACTCATGGATCCAAGGCCTTCCTAAGAGAGCCTTGAATGAAGTATCAGCCTCAATCACATTAAACTTTTCCTCAAGAAATTTCTAAACTTTAGAGGCAGGGTAATAGACATTAGAGCATGCTATCCTTGGTAATTAATGTCTTTCAATATAATCTTGTCAGAAGTGAGCTTCAAGTGACCTAGGGAGAGGCCCTTTAAAGTTTCATATATAAGGATGTTTACTGAAGCCCCTTGGTTAATGAGGACCATGTTCAACTCATAACCATTAACTTTAATAGTGACATATAAGGGACGGTTGTGCTCAGAAGTCCCTAAAAAAATATCAAATTTTGAAAAGGTAATGCATGGCATCTCTCCCAAGTGGTATATATGCATTCCCAATGGAATCATAAGCAAAGAATGCTTGATAGGACTCTAGTTTGAGTAGGGCTTTCACTAGTGTTCTCATAAGTCAGGGGACATCAGTAAAGCATCATAGACGCTAAAAAGAGAGGGGACCTTCCTTAATGGGCCATCACATTATAGTCGATTTCCAGCTGAGGGCCTTTTCCTTTCTCCTTAGATTGATCTTGGGAGGAAGGGGCAGGATCATCCTATTAGATAATAATATTCTTATCTTTTTCTTTTGTATTCTTACCCATCCTAGGTGGAAGGACCTTCTCTAAATGCAAGTTAACTTCCTATATCGAGTCATCCTCGGAAGGAGATTCACTTAGCTCAGAGGTGGTAGCTTTGGTTGGCTGTAGGGAAAGTGTTTAGAGTGGGTTCTCGGGTTCATCTTTTGAATCCATGTAACAACCACCCTCTAAAATTACAAATATTGGTTCCTCTTCATACTTAGACTCATCTTCACATATAGTATCATTTATATTATTAGAAGTATGTAAAATATGAAAAAGTGAGTATCATAAGAACTAGACATAAACACACGAGAAGACAACCAAAAGTCGCCAGAATCACATTCTTCTATTATTCATCATAAATTGAAAGGAGAACAAAGTCCTTCAACATAAGTGCTAGAAGGAACTATGTCTTCCCTTCTGAAGTCAAAACAAAATTTTCTTTTTCATGCATCTTTTGAGTACATGTAAGAGAAGAAGTAAAAATGTGATTCATGGGCACTACAACATAAGGAGTACAAAAAAAAGGTGTTGGCATAGTAACTGAAGCGACAATTATCGAATCATCCTGGGGAGGCCTCCTCTCAACTACCTCTAAACCCTAAACTGTCTGATCGATTAACTTTTTTGTCTTTTGAGAGAGTGCTAGCTGCCACTCTCCCTCAAAACCTCTGGGTGACCTACTGACACTGCCCTGACTAGAACTATGGCTCGAACTATAACTGGAACTGGAGATAATCTGAACCATATGAGTGGTCTTACCCTGAGGCTACACTAGGTCACTATCCTATAGATGGATATCTCCACTATCCATAAAGCTCTCCACCTTGTCCTTAAACACAAAACAATCTTCACGAACATGTCTAATATGATGGTGAAAAGGGCAATATAGTGGATGCTCCGTTTGCCCCTCCTCATGTGTCTTCTAATTAAATGGAAACTTCAATACATTTTATTTAACAAGAAATTTAAATATCTTCTATACACTATCTTGAAGGGTTATTCCTTATTAAGTCTCTCCTGTAAAGATAGTTGACTCTATGAGGTCCTATAAGGCAGTCTACACTACTGAGTTTGAAGTCATGGTGGTGGTGAACTGATTGTGGATCTCTTGCCCTTATCCGATGGCCCATAGGTACTGTGTATCTCCCCTCTCCTGGGAGGAGCTGCCCCTGAGGACTCCTACCACTGAGGTCTGCGCGAAGGCTGACTCTCAACCTTAGGAGGGACTATATCGGGTATGTTTTCCTGTAAGCAAGTAACCTTCATCAGTAACTTTTGTTAGGTTCTAATGTTGAAGCCCTTAAGGTAGGGTGTTATGGGACCAACAATGTTCATTAGTAGGACCTCTACTGCATGTTGCTCCTGTAACTGAGGCTCACACTGCAGACTAAGGTTCCTCCATCTGACTATATAATTTGAGAGACTCGCTCGAGGCAACTATCTAATCACAACTAACTCTCCAACTATTACCTAGTGCTCTGCACTGACAAATCTCTAAATAAATAGCTAATCTAACTCTATAAAGGTCTTAACTAAGTCATTGGGGAGGTTGGCATACCAAGAAAAGGCCACCCCTATTAGGCTGCTAATGAATAGTCGTAACATCAGTGCATCATTCCCCCCTAAGTTGTAACATATAGCCCGGTACTGGGCCACATGCTGCCTCAGGTTTCCAAACCCATCAAAAACTCTAAAATATAGGGGAAAAAACCATGAGGATAGGGCTCCCTCTCGTACTCAACCGGGTAGGGTCTTCCTCTACTAACAATCTCTCTAGCCTTTTTGGAGGAAATCGCCTGCTCAACCTTCTAGGATATCAAGTCCTGAATTTGTCCCACTGATAATTGGGCTGACTGACTTTAAATTTTGATGGTAACAACTATAGGTATGCCTGGCGCTAGAGGCTCTGCTGTGGTCTCATCCCTAGACGTAGTAAAAGTGGCTACGCCTGTCATATAAGGCATCGCTCCCAGTGCTGTCAACTGGGCGGTCATCGCCGCCCTAGCTCTGGCCATCTCTACCATCTGAGTCTGAAGGTGTAGAATGATAGCCTTTGTATCAACTAATTAGCTAGAGCCACCCAACTTGGGCTCTCCCTACTCATCCTTGTCCTCAGGCTGTCTCTACTTGTCTGGGACCAACAATATTGATCATATCACCAGCTTTTGGAAAAGTAGAAGATCTGAGAATGTGTTGGATTATTCGAGCATTTTTTGTCATTCCAGAAACTCTAGCAATATGATAAGTAAAGTCATTTCCTCTAATCACCCTATTGATTTCATACCACTTGAAGGTGTTATCGTTCATAAGGGTGTGAGCTCTAAGACCTTCAGTTCTTAAGTTAAGAAAGGCACCTAAGTCATGCTTAGTGATTTCAACTTTTTGTTTAAAAACAAAAGAACTTATAGAGGAGTGGTTGGAATTGAAACTCATATTGGTTAGGAAATAGAGAAAGGTTTGTTTGATGTAGAGGTGGACGAGAGATAGAATGAATCCAAACTGAGTAGAAGCAAAAAGGTGCATTACCTTGAAGTTAATCTCGCTTTGAATCAGAATGCGAGAAGGTGTGATTTTAGCAGAGGCAAAATGAGGAAAGGAATCCTCATTTGCTTTTGAAAGGAAGTTTTCAGAGGAATTCCTGTGGGGTTTCTTCGCTAACACCTTTTGTCTCTTGCTTGAGGAGGCCATTGTCGATTTGAAGTAGAAAGTGATTGAAAGTGAAGTTTGGAGATGTGATTGTTGAGTTAGAAAGCCTTCTTTTTTAAAGAAAACGATACGTTCGTCCTGGACGAAAACAATTTGTCCTGGACTAAAATTATCGTTCGTCTGGACGAAAAAATTTCGTACAATCAAATTTGTCCAAAATGTAACGACTTTTTGTAATCAACTCAATTTACGATGCGTCCTTTCGTACAGACTTTTTGACTTGATCGATCGTACAGACGAAAAAATTTCGTACGGATAAACTTCACATTTAAAACTGCCTTATCCACTCAACTACTGCATTCAATCGTCCCGACGTTTGAAAAGAAAAAAAATATTTCATCCTGGATGATCATCAGATCGTACAGACGAACTACATTAAAAACTGTTCTCAAGATGTTTCATATCACGAAAATTGAATTTTACACACATCGTCCCGTACGAAAAAATTTCATCCTAGACGATTTCCATATTTTTGGATTTTTAAATATTTATTAAAACAAAACACAAATCACACTACACAATGACAAAAGCACAGACTTTAAAAATAAAATCACTCAAAACACACAAAAATAAAATCACAAAAACAAAAAATCTTAAAAACATAAACTACTAAAACATAAATATCAATGTTGCAAAAACATTTTTATTTAAGCATTTAAATCAATCACACCAAGCCTTGTTCTTAATGTACTGAAAGTATCAAAGGCTAAAGGTTTTGTAAAAATGTCTGCAAGTTGATTTTCAGTTGAAACATGAGTAAGTTCAATTTCTCCCTTCGATACATAATCCCTTATGAAATGATGCCTTATGTCAATGTGTTTGGTTTTAGAATGTTGAATAGGATTTTTGGAAATACAAATAGCACTAGTATTGTCACAATAAATTGGAATAGTACCTATAGATAATCCTAAATCAATCAACTATTGTTTTAACCAAAGTACTTGTGCCACACAACTTCCTAATGCAATGTATTCTGCTTCTGCAGTAGATAGGGCCACTGAATTTTGTTTTCTACTAGACCATGAAACTAATGAATTTCCAATGAATTGACATGTTCCAAAAGTGCTTTTCCTATCCACTCTACAGCCTGCAAAATCAGAATCTGAGTAACCAATAATTTCAAATGAAGAGCTAAACTTAGGATACCAAATTCCTAAGTTCTGAGTTCCTAGTAAGTATCTTAAAATTCTTTTCACTGCTGTCAAATGTGATTCTTTTGGATCTGATTGAAATCTAACACATAAGCAAACACTGAACATAATATCTGGTCGGCTAGCAGTCAAGTAAAATATTATCCCTCTAAACTTCTTTTGATCAACAGATTTTCCCTTAAGGTCCTTATCCAACTGAACTGAGGAACTCATTGATGTACTAACAGGTTTAGCATTATACATTTTATATTTTTTGAGAATGTCCTTAACATATTTAGTTTGACTGAAAAATGTTCCTTCCTCAAGTTGCTTAATGCTAAAGCCTATAAAGTAATTTAAATCTCCCATTAGACTCATTTCAAATTCACTACTCATTGTTTTATAAAAATCATCACAAAGATTTTTATTAGAAGATCCAAAAATGATAGCATTCACATAAATTTGAACAATGAGTTTTTCTTTTCTAAATTTCTTTAAAAAGAGAGTTGTATCCACACTTCCTTTTTTAAAAGATCTTTCAAGTAGGAAGGTGCTCAACCTCTCATACCAAGCCCAAGGTGCCAGTTTCAATCCATATAATGCCTTTTTTAACTTGAAAACATGATTTGGGTATTTAGAATTTTCAAAACCTGGAGGTTGTTCTACAAAAACATCTTCCTCAATTACCCCATTTAAAAAGGCACTCTTGACATCCATTTGAAACAATTTAAAACCTTTAAAACAGACAAAGGCAAGTAAAACTCTAATTGCTTCAAGTCTAGCTACAGGGGCAAAAGTCTCCTCAAAATCAATTCCTTCAATTTGATTATACCCCTTAGAAACTAATCTAGCCTTATTTCTAATGACTACTCCTGAGTTATTCATTTTATTTTTGAACACCCACTTGGTTCCAACAACACTTTGATCTTTTGGCCTTGAAGTTAATTCCCAAACTTCATTTCTTACAAATTGATTCAACTCTTCTTGCATGGCCAATATCCAAAATTCATCGGAAAGTGCTTGATCAATGTTAGTGGGTTCAATAGTTGAAATAAAGGCTGAATGATTGACTTCCTTGTTTAATACACGCCTAGTTCTAACACCCTCACTCGGTTCACCTATAATCAATTCCCTTGGGTGATTTTTAGAAAATCTCAAATCTCTAGGCAAAGGGTTTTCTCTTTCCAAATTCTCTTCCACATTTTCTTTCAAAATTATTTTATCAATCTTTTAGGAGTTTTCCTCAATCTCATCTTTAACAACATTTGGCTCTTCCAAATATCCAGATTCTTCAAATACAATATGTGTGGTTTCTTCAATGACCAAAGTTCTTTTGTTGAATACCCTATAAGATTTTCCAACACTTGAATATCCAACAAATATTCCTTCATATGATTTTGGATCAAATTTTCCTAAGGCAGATTTTCCATTATTATGAATGAACACCTTGCAACCAAAAATATACAAATGAGTCAAATTAGGAGTTCTACATTTTAGCAACTCATAGGGTGTTTTATTCAAATTTGATCTCACATTCACCCTATTCAGAACATAGCATGCAGTGCTAACCGCCTCAGCCCAAAAATATGTAGGAAGTGAGTATTCTGCCAACATTGCTCGGACGGCTTCTATTAATGTTCTATTTTTTCTCTCAACTACCCAATTTTGTTGAGAGGTTCTAGGTGCAGAAAAAATGTGATCAATCTCTTTTTCTTTACAGAAATTTTCAAATATTTCATTTTCAAATTCTCCTCCATGATCACTTTGTATATAAATTATTTTACTCCCTAGTTTCCTTTGAATCCAAGTCGAAAAATTTCTAAATTTCTCAAACGATTCACTCTTATGAAAAAGAAATCTAACCAAAGTGAATCTTGAGAAATCATCCACTATAACAAATCTGTATACCTTCCCTCCTAGACTTACAGTTCCTACAGATCCAAAAAGATCCATGTGAAGAATTTCCAATGGTTTACTAGTTCTAAGATTCTTATTAGACTTAAAAGAGGACTTCACTTGTTTTCCTAATTGATATGCATCACAAAGGTGGTCCTAAGTAAAGTTTAGTTTTGGTATACCTCTCACTAAGTTCTTTTGGGTAATTCTCCTAAGGTTTTTCATACTAGAATGACAAAGTCTCCTATGCCAAAGCCATGATTCATCAGAAACAGTTTTCAAACAAAAAGCAATAAGAGATTGAATACAATTTAAATCTAGCATGTAAACATTGTTTACCCTTTTTTCATTTAAAATATTTTTCCCATTTAGGCTTATTATGCAGCTAGTAGGTAAAAATTTTACATTATAGCCCTTATCACATAGCTAACTTATGCTTAACAAATTATGTTTTAAGCCTTCAACTAATAACACATTGTCTATGAAAAAGTTTTTCAAATTTTTAATCATACCTGATCCAATCACTTTCTTTGTAGTATTATCTCCAAGTGTAACCTTGCCTCCACTCCTGGCTTCCAGCATTATGAATTGAGCAGTATCTCCATTCATATGCTTTGAAAATCCACTGTCCAGGTATCATATGCTCTCACGAGGTCTTGTGTGAGAGCAATCCTACAAAAAAATCAAATGCTAGACCTGGGAACCCAAACAAGTTTGGGTTCACCTTTTAAAATTTATAATCAGATGCATGTATGGTATGTCTAAGTTTATGCATCTTAGTTCTCCACACCAAATTAGTTTTCATCTTCAAAGTGTAGGTGTGAGATATATGTCCCAAAAATCCACAATTATTGCATTTAACATTAGGAAAAGTATTCCTAAGTTTTCTTCCATTTGATTGTCTTCTAAGGGATTTCATGTATTTAGGATAATATTTAGGATTTATAAAATCTTCAAGTTTTGGGGGTTTCCTATTATCCTCAAGAGCTCTTATTGTTAGTTTATAAAATGAATTCATATCTTCCAAGATTCGATTTGTATAAATGATTCGATATATTTTACTCTCTGATTCATCCTTAAAATTTTTAAATTCTTTTTCAAGATCAGCATAGGATGATTTTTAATTCTCAAAATTATTTTTCAAGTCATCATATTCGTCAAGAAGTTTCATGTGGTTGTTATCTATTAATGCATGATCTTTCCTAAGGATTTCATGTTCCTTCTTAAGCTCTTCCAATTCAAAACTTACACTAGCATGCATCTTTTTCATTTTCCTATATGCATCATGCATGTGTTCAGAAACTTCAAATAATTCATCATAAGTTAAGTCACATACCTCTTCTTGATCTGTTTGATCAACATTATCTGCCATCAAGCAAAGGTTGGTGACGTCTTCTTCCTTTTCAGTCTCAAATGAATCTGAAGCTGAGTCCGCCCAGAGAGCTCTTTGAAACTTCTTTTTGCCCTTACAATTGGTTTCTCCTCAACCTTCTCCTTGCTAGGAGTGGCTTTGAGTTTTGGGCAATCAGTCTTGATATGACCTGGTTTCCTGCATTCATAACAAATCACTTCATTAGAAACCTTGTCATTTCTGTTATACTTACCTCTATTCCATTACTAACGTCTCTTCTGCTTCCTCTTTAAAAAGCTTCTGAATTGCCTAGTCATCAATGCAATATCTTCTTCATCCTCAGGTTGTGAGTGTTCACTCTCTGACTCTTCCACTTTCAGTGCAATATTCTTCTCCTTTCGTGGTTCACCTGCATCAATCTTTCTTTGACTTACTCCTTGCTCATAAGCAATGAGTGAACCAAGAAGATTGTCAATGGAATAAATGTTTGGATCTTTAGACTCTGTAATTATAGTAATTTTATCATCATAAGCAGTAGGTAAACAACGAAAAATTTTATTAACCATTTCAGCATTAGTTAATTCCCTACCAAGTGCATGCAAAGAAGTGACTATTTGTGTGAATCTCATGTACATGTCAGAAATAGATTCATTTGGTTTCATGCGAAATAATTCATAGTCATGTAACAAGATATTGAGTCTTGATTGCTTAACCTCATTAGTCCCTTCATAAGTTATACAAAGTCTATCCCATATGTCCTTTCCACTTTTGCAAGTGGAAACCCGCATGTAGTCCTCAGATTTTAAAGCACAAAAGAAGCTATTTAAACATTTGGCATTTAGTTGTGCTAAATCACGTTCTTCTATAGTCCAATATGCAAAAGGTATTTCTACCCTAACTCCATCAACTAATCTAGTTGGCTTTGTGTAACCTTCCTGGACTAGGATCCACATACGATAATCAAGTGACTGTAAGAAAGTAGACATGCGTGTTTTCTAAAAATCAAAATGTATATTGTCAAACAGTGGAGGTCTAGTTATAAAGTAACCTTCAGGTGTGTTTCGGTTTCCGAATGTAGCCATCTACGTTAATCAAAAAGTAGTTTAACTTATGATTTTGAAACAAAGCTCTGATACCACTTGTTGAGTCTAATAAATAGGTTGTTAGACCTAAGTTAATGTCCCAAGGCTACCAAGAGGGGGGGGGTGAATTGGTGTTTTAAAAATTTAAACCCTCTTGAAATTGTGTTGAACTGAAATGAAAAATTTTTATTAAGTTTTTTATAGAAAACATTTATCAACCACAGAGTTTTTTAAACCAAAAATAAAATGCAGAAAAGTAAAAACAGTAAAGTAAATGAAACCAGATTTATAGTAGTTCGGTCTAAACTAGACCTACATCCACTCCCCAGAGACACCCTCTGAGTATTGCACTAATACCAATAGGGACTCTCCTTTTGCACCCACAGCAAGGCGGAGAAGCCTTTACAAAACACTCTTTTCACCACTACCCGGTGCGGCAGAGAACCGTCGTCCTTTTACACAATCCCTAGTGTTGGCAGAGAACCGTCCGTCCTTTCACACTCTCCTAGTGTGGGCAGAGAACTTTCCATCCTTTCACACTCTCCTAGTATGGGCAGAGAACCTTCCATCCTTTCACACTCTCCTATTGTGGGCAGAGAACCTTCCTTCCTTTCACACTCTCCTAGTGTGGGCAAAGAACCCTTCGGCTGTTCACACTCTCCAAGTGTCGGCAGCGAACCCTTCGGCTGTTCACACTCTTCAAGAGTCGGCAGCAAAACGGATCTCCTTGATAGATCTTCTCATAAGAAATCTAGAAGGAAGAAAGAAAAGAGTGAAGTAATCCCAATTCACAAGTAGAAATTCTTACCTTTAAACTCCAAGTGAAGCCTCAACGCTCCAGTGGTATGAATCCTCCTTTGAATGCACTCTTACACTCTCTCCTTGGCTATTCTCTCAAGAGGCACGAAGATCAAATGACAAAAAGATTGAGTGGCAGTTTAATTTGGACTATATATACAAAAGACAAGAAAAACCGCCCAAAAACTGCAAGTTTTCAATTCTGTACGCAGTTGATCGTCCCATACGATCTTGGATCGTCCTGAACGATATTACTTAAAAGCCTTGAAACGAACATGTTTGTATATGTGTACGAAATGTTTTTGTACAAGAGGATCGTTCCGTATGAACAAAGTTCATCCGGTACAAACAGTTATTACAAGGTCGGTTCCAAAAACTGCATAAAAACCGTTCTAAGTCAGTTGTATCGTCTGAATGAAAATTGATTCGTCTGGACAAAATTTTTATAGAGACCAGATCGTCCTGGACGATATTTAATTTCATCTGGATGAAATTTTTACAGAGAGCCGATCGTCCTGGACGATATTTAATTTTGTCCTGACAAAAATCTTACAGAGAGCCGATCGTTCTAGCTGATATTTAATTTTGTCTAGACGAAAATTTTACAGAGAGCCGATCGTCCTGGACGATATTTAATTTTGTCCTGGATGAATAGGACTCAGAAAATTTTTCTGCCCTGTTCCTATTCGTTCCATGTGATCTTAATAGGAAATAACTGTCTGATCGTCCCGTACGAACTGATATCGTCCCGTACGATCAGTATAAATTTTATATGATCTCCTTACGTGTGTGTGTGTATGTTTTTATTCACTCAATTACAATCACTCCCTTTCAAGTTTATTTAAAAGAAAAAAATACAAGCTTCAAATTCACAAAGTATCTCATGCTGAATTTAGATTTGAATTCTTCGTAGTCTGGAGTTAGATTTTCCTGAAATGTTAGTACACACAAGAGCAAATACAAATCTTCTAAAATTGTTAGGAGATAACTACACATTTGAACAATAATGTTTGGAATCATCAAAACTATTCAAGTCACAAAAATGTAAAGCATGCAAATAGTAACTATCTTAACAATCTCCTCCCTTTTGATGATGGCAAAATAATTATTATTTGTATGATCTCAAATAAAACAAATCTCCTAAGCTCCCCCTGATTTGATGAATACATGAAAATAAGGAGGTATTTTGAACCAAAGAACATAATTTAATTTTTTTAAAAAAAAAAATTAATAAAAACTAAAAAATTAAAAAAGACCAAGACAAGACTAAGTCAAAAAGACATAAAATCTAAATACAAGCATTATACAAGCATACAAACACAATAATTTCTCCCCCTTTTTGACAACAACAAAAAGTTAAGAAGAAATAGACAAGAAATGTAAGTAACTTTATGAAATCCATTTGAAAATCTAATCTAAAGAGTGATTGACATAAGGTATGCAATCTAAAAATAATAACATTAAGTAAATCTTAGAAGTTCATAGAATTTAAGAAGTGATATAACATTGTAAGTAAGAAGAATTTATCAAAGACATGATTCAATTTAGACATTTTTGATAAAGAAAATCATTACAAGAGAGATGAATAAAAATTCTATATTTCAAAGTTTAATAGAAATATAAATGAACATAAGATCAATTTGAATTAAGAGATTGAAAGAATCTGGAAAGAAGAGAATTACCACATGTGGCGCTTTGCGCATCTTTTTCAAATTTTTGGCACTTTTTTGTGCATCTTTTTACATTGGGCTTATTTTGTGCCTTTATTTCACATTTGCGAACCTTTGCGCATTTCTTTTGATTTTTGTACTCTTTGTATAATTTTTTAAGAGTAATTGAAACCAATTCTTTCCAAGATAAATAATCTAAAATTTCAAATTTTTCTAAGTGCATAAATATCACTTGAGCAAAGAAATACAAAATAAGAACACATCTAAATTGCAATAATAATATTAATTTTTATGTAGTCTAAATGAACCGACATGAAATTAAAAAAATTCTAAATATAACAAGCTATAAACAAATTTTAAATTTAGAAAGACTATATTTTCTAATGAAATTAATCTTAAATTACAATTTAATTTAAGCACTATTAAGATTAAAAGACTAATAAAATTCATAAAAATTAAACACATTTTAAAAATAAACCAAATTTAAATCCACTACAACAAATATTGATATTGATGAAAAAGATTACAAGTTCATTTCATAATATCAATAAAATAAAAAAAAACTGAACCCTTTTAAAAAAAAATTAACATAAACAAACACAACTAAAACAAACACTAGAACAAACACTAATACAAATACAAATACAACAAACATAAAGAAAATCATCACTCATATCTCTATTCTTCTGGAAGAGGAGGAATGCCACCAAATAGGTTGAAGTAGGAAGTCATCAACATAACATTGGTATTGATTTCATGAATTTCATTTATGATACTACCAATGTCCTGTTGCTGCTGCAGAAGTTGAGCATCAATTTGATTAAATCTTTGATCAAAATGAGTCTCAAGTCTATCAAATTTCTCAATCAAATTCTGATAATTTGATTGAGGTGCAGATATTTGCTCTTCTTCTTCTTCTTCTTCTTCTTCAGAAGCACTGGTAGGTGCTTTCCCTTTTTCCTCTTTGAAAATTACTCTGAAAGAAGCATCATTATAGTAGACCGGCTCTTCATATTCATCATCAGGATGCACTAAATTGTATTTCTTTTCCAAAACAAACGTAACTAAGTGTCCTAATGAAATATTCCTTTTTCTTTTCTGTTCTGCATGCCCAATTTTTGAAAGTTCATAAAGATGGTCTAAGATAAGTTGGGCTTCATCAATAGGTTTACCACTCATAATCAAAAAAGTCACAACAGAAAGGAGTGGGGTAATATTGATCCTATCACCAGCTTTTGGAATAATAGAAGATCTGAGAATGTGCTGGATTATTTGAGCATTTTTTGTCATTCCAGAAACTCTAGCAATATGATAAGTAAAGTCATTTCCTCTAATCACCCTATTAATTTCATACCACTTGAAGGTGTTATCGTTCATAAGGGTGTGGGCTCTAAGACCTTCAGTTCTTAAGTTAAGAAAGGCACCTAAGTCATGCTTAGTGATTTTAACTTTTTGTTTAAAAACAAAAGAACTTATAGAGGAGTGGTCGGAATTGAAACTCATATTGGCTAGGAAATAGATAAAGGTTTGTTTATTATAGAGGTGGACGAGAGATAGAATGAATCCAAACTAAATAGAAGCAAAAAGGTGCATTACGTTGAAGTTAATCTCGCTTTGAATCAGAATGCGAGAAGGTGAGATTTTAGCAGAGGCAAAACAAGGAAATGATTCCTCATTTGCTTTTGAAAGGAAGTTTTCAGAGGAATTCCTGTGGGGCTTCTTCGCTAACACCTTTTGTCTCTTGCTTGAGGAGGCCATTGTCGATTTGAAGTTGAAAGTGATTGAAAGTGAAGTTTGGAGATGTGATTGTTGAGTTAGAAAGCCTTCCTTTTTAAAGAAAATGATACGTTCTTCCTGGACGAAAATTATCGTTCGTCTGGACGAAAAAATTTCGTACAGACGATCAAATTTGTCCAAAATGTAACAGCTTTTCATAATCAACTCAATTTATGATGCGTCCTTTCATACTGTCTTTTTGACTTGACAGATCGTACAGACGAAAAAATTTTGTACGGACGAACTTCACATTTAAAACTGCCTTATCCACTCATCTGCTGCATTCAATCATCCCGATGTTTAAAAAGAAAACAAATATTTCGTCCTGGACGATCATCAGATCGTACAGACGAACTACATTAAAAACTATTCTCAAGACGTTTCATATCACGCAAATGGAATTTTACACACATCGTCCCGTACGAAAAAATTTCGTCCTGGACGATTTCCATATTTTTGGATTCTTGAATATTTATTAAAACAAAACACAAATCACACTACACAATGACAAAAGCACAGACTTTAAAAATAAAATCACTCAAAACACACAAAGATAAAATCACAAAACAAAAAATCATAAAAACATAAACTACTAAAACATAAATATCAATGTTGCAAAAACATTTTTATTTAAGCATTTAAATCAATCAAACTAAGCCTTGTTCTTAATGTACTGAAAGTATCAAAGGCTAAAGGTCTTGTAAAAATGTCTGCAAGTTGATTTTCAGTTGAAACATGAGTAAGTTCAATTTCTCCCTTGGATACATGATCCCTTATGAAATGATGCCTTATGTCAATGTGTTTGGTTTTAGAATGTTGAATAGGATTTTTGGAAATACAAATAGCACTAGTATTGTCACAATAAATTGAAATAGTGCCTATAGATAATCCTAAATCAATCAATTGTTGTTTTAACCAAAGTACTTGTGCCACACAACTTCATAATGCAATGTATTCTGCTTCTGCAGTAGATAGGGCTACTGAATTTTGTTTTCTACTAGACCATGAAAATAATAAATTTCCAATAAATTGACATGTTCCAGAAGTGCTTTTCTTATCCACTCTACAACCTGCAAAGTCAGAATTTGAGTAACCAATAATTTCAAATGAAGAGCTAAACTTAGGATACCAAATTCCTAAGTTCTGAGTTCCTAGTAAGTATCTTAAAATTCTTTTCACTACTGTCAAATGTGATTCTTTTGGATCTGATTAAAATCTAGCACATAAGCAAACACTGAACATAATATCTGGTCGGCTAGCAGTCAAGTAAAGTAAAGATCCAATTATCCCTCTAAATTTCTTTTGATCAACAGATTTTCCCTTTAGGTCCTTATCCAATGGAACTGAGGAACTCATTGGTGTACTAACAGGTTTAGCATTGTCCATTTCATATTTTTTGAGGATGTCCTTAACATATTTAGTTTGACTAAGAAATGTTCCTTCCTCAAGTTACTTAATGCTAAAGCCTAGAAAGTAATTTAAATCTCCCATTAGACTCATTTCAAATTCACTACTCATTGTTTTAAAAAAATCATCACAAAGATTTTTATTTAAAGATCAAAAAATGATATCATCCACATAAATTTTAACAATGAGTATTTTCTTTCCAAATTTCTTTAAAAAGAGAGTTGTATCCACACTTCCTTTTTCAAAAGATCTTTCAAGTAGGAAGGTGCTCAACCTCTCATATCAAGCCCTAGGTGATTGTTTCAATCCATATAATACCTTTTTTAACTTGAAAATATGATTTGGGTATTTAGAATTTTCAAAACATGGAGGTTGTTCTACAAAAACATCTTCCTCAATTACCCCATTTAAAAAGGCACTCTTGACATCCATTTGAAACAATTTAAAACCTTTAAAACAGGAAAAGGCAAGTAAAACTCTAATTGCTTCAAGTCTAGCTACAGGGGCAAAAGTCTCCTCAAAATCAATTCCTTCAATTTGATTATACCCCTTAGCAACTAATCTAGCCTTATTTCTAATGACTACTCCTGAGTTATTCATTTTATTTTTAAACACCCACTTGGTTCCAACAACACTTTGATCTTTTGGCCTTGAAGTTAATTCCCAAACTTCATTTCTTACAAATTGATTCAACTCTTCTTGCATGGCCAATATCCAAAATTCATCAGAAAGTGCTTGATCAATGTTAGTGGGTTCAATAGTTGAAATAAAGGCAGAATGATTGACTTCCTTGTTTAATCCATGCCTAGTTCTAACACCCTCACTCGGTTCACCTATAATCAATTCCCTTGGGTGATTTTTAGATAATCTCAAATCTCTAGGCAAAGGGTTTTCTCTTTCCGAATTCTCTTCCACATTTTCTTCCAAAATTATTCTATCAATCTTTTGGGAGTTTTCCTCAATCTCATCTTCAACAACATTTGGCTCTTCCAAATATCCAGATTCATCAAATACAATATGTGTGGTTTCTTCAATGACCAAAGTTCTTTTGTTTAATACCCTATAAGATTTTCCAACACTTGAATGTCCAACAAAAATTCCTTCATTTGATTTTGTATCAATTTTTCCTAAGGCAGATTTTCCATTATTATGAATGAACACCTTGCAACCAAAAACATGCAAATGAGTCAAATTAGGTGTTCTACCTTTTAGCAACTCATAGGGTGTATTATTCAAATTTGATCTCATATTCACTCTATTCAGAACATAGCATGCAGTGCTAACCGCCTCAGCCCAAAAATATCTAGGAAGTGAGTATTCTGCCAACATTGCTCGGGCGGCTTCTATTAATGTTCTGTTTTTCCTCTCAACTACCCCATTTTGTTGAGGGGTTCTAGGTGCAGAAAAATTGTGATCAATCTCTTTTTCTTTACAGAAATTTTCAAATCTTTCATTTTCAAATTCTCCTCCATGATCACTTTGTATAAAAATTATTTCACTCACTAGTTTTCTTTGAATCCAAGTCGAAAAATTTCTGAATTTCTCAAACGATTCACTCTTATGAAAAAGAAATCTAACCCAAGTGAATCTTGAGAAATCATCCACAATAACAAATCGTATACCTTTTTTTTCATTACCAAAATTTTGAATACGGAGAGGAGCTACCCTGTCTAGAGAGAGAAACTCCAGTTTTTTTCCTAGAGAGAGAAAGCTTTTGAATCCGTCTGTTTTTGTTTTTTTGGCGGGCGGGTCTGAGATGCCGGCGGGTGGCTCGGCCGCGATCGCCGGTGGCGAAGCTACTGATGGCTTTGGTTTTGTTAATCAAATGATGTCTGGTAGTCCTGTCAAGAACAAGAATTTGGTAATTCGCGAACCTATTTTTCCTCTGTCTACTTCCCCTGTTCTTGTTTCAGGGAATGGAAAATAAATTGTTGAATCAAGAATGGAGACTGGATCTCCCGTAGCTGGTGTTAATTTCAATCCTTTAGAAGGGGATATTTCTTCTCACTCTGAATTTAAAATCTTTGTTAGCCGTTTTGGTAACACAGAAAGAACGACCAATGGATCTTCAGATCTCCCTCCAATTCCAAATAAAACTGGCTGTTCTTCAAATGTTTATGAAATTGTCAGCAATGAATCTGTTTTGGCTAATGAGATCCACATAATTGTTAAAGAAGGGCTTACGGAGGGAAACAACCCGTGGGCAAAACCTAATCATCTCAAAATTGATCCGTCGGCTTTATCGAATTGCTTATCTGAAGATGGGTGTGCTGTGAAGTTATTTGAACCAAATGTAAAAAACAATTCTGAACGGTTAAATCTATCCATAATGGTGAAAGCCTTTGGTGCAGATATTTCAATACCATTGATGGCATGGGAGCTTAGACGGCAATGGAGCAGTTTTGGTAAATTTCACCTAACTTCTTTGGGACTTGGCTGGATGTTATGCTCGTTTGAGAAGTTAGAGACTATGGATAATGTTTTGATGGGTGGACCTTGGTTTTTCAAGGGTCATATAATTGGTTTGGATAAGTGGAGCTCGGAATTCTCACCATCTTCATTAAAAGGTTTAAGCTCTCCGATTTGGGTTAGGCTTCCTAACCTTCCTCTATTTTGTTGGGATGAAATAAATGTGACAAGAATTGCTTCACTTATTGGTACTCCTCTACTTCTTGATGGGAACATGTTTCAATGGAGTAAAAGGGAATTTGGACGAGTTTGTGTAAGGTTGGAGCTCGATAAACCAATTCCTATTGGAGTTTGGGTGGATGGGCCCAATGGGAGATTCTTCCAAAATGTTGAGTATGAAAGAATTTCTTCTCTCTGTTAGAAGTGTGGGAAAGTGGGGCATTTAGAATCCGGTTGTGGATGCAAAGGTGTGTTGGATAGCTCTGCTCAGGAGAGTAAATCTTGTTCTCAAGGAGATGGTAAGGTTAATTCGGCACTAGGGGGCTCGGACTACGGGCCTTGGATACAAGTTCTTAACAGGAAGAATTACAGGAATGATCAGAGGAGAGCGAAACAGGTGGTTTCCAATTCATTCCAAGCTAAAGGTAAACAAGTTTTTAAAGAAAAAATTAATCAAAAAATTGTTCAGGGTGCTGCTGTTAAGGAGGTATTGGTGGAACCAGTGATTAAAGTTTCGGATGGTCCTGTCCGTGAGGTGCTAGGTGGATCTGGTTTATCCGAAGATCGTTCGATAATTCCTCCTGCCATTTCTTTTATAATACCAAGCAACAACAAATTTGATATTCTTCGTGAAGTTGAAGAGGAGAATTTCGGCAAGATCAATTCAGATGTTTTTTCTTCAGATAATCTTGACATTGAAGAAGGAGAATTGGTTGGGTATGAAGAATTGGGATGTACTGGGTAAATGGAGGTTCAAAAGGGTTTAGCTGGAAGTTCTCTTGATAGTGGAACCATAGGAGAGGGCTTTGCTGGGAAAGCAAAACCAAAACTTCAAAAAGAATTGAGGTCGTTGGGACCACTCAATCTTTCTTCAAGGCTGAAAAAACAGGAAGGAGTTGGCAGGAAGAAGGGCGGGGGACCTTCCCCCTTGGTGTCTAAATGAGTTCATTTGTTTTTTGGAATTGTAGGGGGGAAAATAAGAAGGAAGCCCCTCTTTATTTGAAAGAAGTTATTAGTGATTGGAAAGCTATCTACGTGGGGGTGGTGGGAACTAAAATTGATAAAATGGAGAAATGGGAGTTAAATAAGTACTTGGGCAATAAGTGGGATTTCTTTCTTTATCCTTCTACTGGAGCATCTGGAGGTATTGTTGTTATGTGGAGATCTGATTTGGCAAATTTTTTATTAATTTCAGCTAATGATCAATGTGTAATTGGGAAGCTTTGTATAGCTAATAATGGTTCTTGGATTATCTCTACGGTGTATGGGAGTAGAGATATGTATAGTAGAAGGGATTTGTGGGAGTGCCTTGTAAATCACTTGTCTTTGGATGATCCGTATGTTATTGGAGGTGATTTTAATTGTATACTTTCACAAGAAGAAAAAAGGGGTGGTAAAAAATTCAAATTCTCTCTTGCTTCTCAAGACATGAGTTCCTTCATGAGTAGATGTGATCTCCATGATGTGGGGGTAATTGGGCCTAAATTCACTTGGTGTAATAACAAAAGTGGAGGAGCTCGTATTTGGGAAAGACTTGATAGATGTCTACTCAATTCCAAAGCATTGGAGGCTATTCCAATGGCTGTCAACCGACATGTTGCACGGGTTGCCTCTGACCATTGTCCGGTGGTTCTGCAGGTTGAATTTCAGAATTTCAAACATCCAAAGATCATGAGATTTGAAGATGTGTGGCTTTCGTATCCTGTTGCTTACCATGTTGTCAAGAAAGCTTGGAGCAAGAAGTTTGTTGGTGATCCTATGGAGGTTTTAAACAAAAAATTTCGGTTTGTGCTGAGGACTTTGTTTTTTTTGGAACCAGTCAAAGCATAATAGCTTGTTGGAGCTCAAAGATAAACTTAAAGTAGAAGTTGATGAATTACAAAATAAAGAAGCCAATGGAAGTGGTTTATCTGATCAGTCTATTTTGCTTCTAAAGACCAAAGTCCATGAATTAAATATTACTTTGGGAAGATTAAACATATGTTGGAGACAAAGAATCAAAGTCAAATGGATCAAGGAGGGTGACATTAATTCTCAGTTCTTCCACTTCTTTGCTAATGTTAGGAAGAACGGTAACTCTATCAGACAGATCAAAGATAACACGGGCAACATGGTGAATGATCAAGATGGAATTGAACAAGTTCTTTTGAGTTTTTTCTCTCAAAAGTGGAAGGAACATGACTGTATTATTAAGGGCTGGCCTAGCAGGATCAATGGGCTTAGCTATGATAGCATTGAATTACTTAAGGCTGATTTCACTAGAGATGAAGTTGAGAAAGTCATTTCTAACTTGGGTAGAAACATATCTCTGGGAATTGATGGAATCACATACTCTTTCATCAAGGGGTACTGGAATATTATTGCTCAAGATATATGTGAGGCTATCTTTATGTTCATCTCGACTGATATAATGAACAAGGAATGGAAAGATACTCTAATTGTCCTTATTCCCAAGGTACAAAATCCGGTTGATCCCTCTCATTTTCGGCCTATCAGTTTATGTATGTCTATATACAAAATCATAGCTAAGCTTCTTTTAAATAGACTGAATTTGGTTATTCATGAATTAATTTCGGAAAATCAAGCTGCTTTTCTTAAAGGTAGATCCTTATCTAAACATATCCTTTTGGTGCAAGAAATTATTCATAAATTCAGGTTTTCTAAATCAAATAAAAGATTGATGGCTGTGAAGATCGATATAGAACAAGCTTATGATTGTATTTCTTGGAAAGCTTTGGAAAATACTCTTAGCTACTTTGGGTTTCCAAAAGGTTTTTCTAAATTGATTATGGAATGTGTTACTAATGCTAGATTCTCTATTTTATTTAATGGGAACCAATCTAAATGGATTGAAGCTAGGAGTGGATTTAGATAGGGATGCCCTCTATCTCCTTATCTGTTTATTTTATGTTCCCAATTGTTGTCTAATAATTTGCACCATATTGGAAGTAATCTTGGTATTAAAGTGGCTGCATCGGCTCCCTGCATATCCCATCTTCTTTATGCAGATGATATACTTCTTTTCTCTGAAGCCAACTCGAAGCAAACAAAAAATTGTTAAGGACTGCATCATGGAGTACTGCAACTGGACTGGGCTGGCTGTAAATGTTCAAAAATCTGCCATTCTTTTTAGCAATTCAGTGAATAGAGCAAAGAGAAAGTCTTTATCCAAAATTCTAAATTTTAAAGTGGTGCATGAATTGAAATATTTGGGAATAAATCTTTGTTTGCGGAGAGTGGTATCATCTGATTTTCTTTTTTTGCTCGAAAGAGTCTATTCTAGAATCAATAGTTGGGGTAATAAATACTTTTCTCTTGCTGGTAGAATTATGTTGGTGAAGGCCATCTTATTAGCTATCCCAATTTTCTATGTCTCTCATGCTTTAATTCCCATTAATATCCTGAAGAAATTGGAAAGGATTTGTAGAGATTTCATCTGGAAAATATCAGATAATACCACTGGGATGCATTTCTTATCTTGGGATGTGCTCTGTAAGCCGATTGCTGGAGGTGGAGCTGGGGTTCATTCTCCTATTTCTTTGATGGGGCCTTTGAGAGCTAAATTTGCTTGGGAGTTTATTAAAGAATATGATTCATTGTTATACAGGACTTTAAGGGCCAAGTATGGAGATGTCCTTTATAATGAATTGAATGAGAAAAGCTGCTCGGTTATATGGAAGATCATTACCAGCGGTATGAAATCATTGCAACCCCTATTGAGGTGGAATGTGGCTACGGGTGAATCAATTGATCCTATTGAAGATATATGGATTCAAAATAATAAGTTGTCCAAATGGCCTACTTTTGTCAATGTTATGGTGGAGGAAATTCCTAAACTCAATTTTTTTATTCATAATAAAGCTTGGAATGAGGAGGAGTTTAGTAAATTTTTTTGTCCAGAACTTGTAAATTTAATTGTTCAGCTGAAGGTTGGAGAGGGTAAGGATTCCAGAGAGCTTAGTTATAAATTCTCTGGAAAATCCTTAGCAGCTCTTATCAGATCTGTTCAACAATCGATTATCTGCAATAATGAAGATTGGAAATGGCTCCGGTTAAGCAAATTAACAGCTAGAGTTCATTGCTTTTGGTGGAGGTTAGTGAATAGAGGTATTCCCAGTTTGGAATTCTTAAATTTCAGGAGGATTTCTAATATTAATGGTTGCCCAAGGGGTTGTTTAGCTGTTGAAAATGAAGAGCATGCAGCAGTGAATTGCTGTTTTCTTACTGGTTTGTTCAACACCTTGGGAGGATGTTCAAAGTTCCTAGATTCAGGGATTGGACTGGATGTTTACAAGGTTTAAAAGTGGCAGCTCGGACCAATCCTTTTTTGGTGAATCTAAACTGCACTGCAGTTTTTTATTCATGGAAAAGTAGGAATGAGGTTGTTCATGGTGGGAAGGAAACGGGGTTGAGTTGTTTGGCAGCTAAAGTAATTGATGTGGCTGTTATTTCTTCTAATTGTGGTATCCTATCGGATCACTGGGGTGCTAATCAGCTTGAAAAGTTGTCTAGTTATTCTTGGCACCCCCTCCACCCGACTGGATCAAATGAAACTTTGATGCCGCACTTCTTGATTCCAATATGGCTGGTATTCCTGGAATTTTTAGAGACAGTAAAGGGAGGTTCTTATTTGCTTTTGGAATCAAATGTATTCATTGGGATATGGGTTTGCTTGAGCTCATGGCTATTCGAGCAATGAAATTGTTCCATAAATCTTGGAAGTTTAAAACTAAAGGGATTGTCATTGAAGGGGACAATCAAAATGTGATCAAGCACCTGCAAAGATCGGTGAAGAAAGATCAGCACAACAAGGATAATTTGGAAGATTTCTCTTTCTTGGAGGATTTCGGTATGTTTCATTTTCATTGTATTCCTAGGAATTGTAATCGTTTAGCAGACTTTTGTGCTAAATTGGCTTTAGTTGATAATTTTGTTTGGGAGGATCTTAGTGATATCATGATCCCTCCTTTGTTTTTTTCTTTGCTTAAAGAGGAATGTGATAGGCGTTCTATCACTTCCTAGGTTGTATCCATTTTTTGGTTTTTATTTACTGCCTTTGGCATTTTCAAAAAAAAAAAAACAAATCCGTATACCTTCCCTCCTAGACTTACAGTTCCTACAGGTCCAAAAATATCCATGTGAAGAATTTTCAATGGTTTACTAGTTATAAGATCCTTATTAGACTTAAAAGAGGGCTTCACTTGTTTTCCTAATTGACATGCATCACAAAGGTGGTCCTTAGTAAAGTCTACTTTTGGTATACCTCTCACTAAGTTCTTTTGGGTAATTCTCCTAAGGTTTTTCAAACTAGAATGACAAAGTCTCTTATGCCAATGCCATGATTCATCAGAAACAGTTTTTAAACAAAAAGCAGTAGGAGATTGAATACAATTTAAATCTAGCATGTAAACATTATTTACCCTTTTTTCATTTAAAACATTTTTCCCATTTAGGCTTATTATGCAGCTAGTAGGTAAAAATTTTACATTATAGCCCTTATCACATAGCTGACTTATGCTTAACAAATTATGTTTTAAGCCTTCAACTAATAACACATTGTCTATGAAAAAGTTTTTCAATTTTCCAATCATACCTGATCTAATCACTTTCTTTGTAGTATTATCTCCAAGTGTAACCTTGCCTCCACTCCTGGCTTCCAGCGTTATGAATTGAGCAGTATCTCCATTCATATGCTTTGAACATCCGCTGTCCAGGTACCATATGCTCTCACGAGGTCTTGTGTGAGAGCAATCCTGCAAAAATATCAAATGTTAGACCTGGGAACCCAAACAAGTTTGGGTTCACCTTTTTGAAATTTATAATCAGATGCATGTATGATATGTCTAGGTTTATGCATCTTAGTTCTCCACACCAAATTAGTTTTCATCTTCAAAGTGCAGGTGTGAGATATAAGTCCCAAAAATCCACAATTATTGCATTTAACACTAGGAAAAGTATTCCTAAGTTTTCTTCCATTTGATTGTCTTCTAAGGGATTTCATGTATTTAGGATAATATTTAGGATTTGTAAAATCTTCAAGTTTTGGGGGTTTCCTATTATCCTCAAGAGCTCTTATTGTCAGTTTATAAAATGAATTCATATCTTCTTAGATTCGATTTGTATAAATGATTCGATATGTTTTGCTCTCTGATTCATCCTTAATTTTTAAATTCTTTTACAAGATCAGCATAGGATGATTTTAAATTCTTAAAATTCTTTTTCAACTCATCATATTCGTCAAGAAGTTTCATGTGGTTGTTATCTATTAATGCATCATGTTTCCTAAGGATTTCATGTTCCTTCTTAAGCTCTTCCAATTCAAAACTTACACTAGCATGCATCTTTTTCATTTTCCTATATGCATCATGCATGTGTTCAGAAACTTCAAATAATTCATCATAAGTTAAGTCACATACCTCTTCTTGATCTGTTTGATCAACATTATCTGCCATCAAGTAAAGGTTGGTGACTTCTTCTTCTTTTTTAGTCTCAGATGAATCTGAAGCTGAGTCCGCCCAGAAAGCTCTTTGAAACTTCTTTTTGTCCTTCTTTACAATTGGTTTCTCCTCAACCTTCTCCTTGTTAGGAGTGGCTTTGAGTTTTGATAAATCAGTCTTTATATGACCTGGTTTCCTGCATTCATAACAAATCACTTCATTAGAAACCTTGCCATTTCTGTTATACTTACCTCTATTCCATTGCTGGCGTCTCTTCTGCTTCCTCTTTAAAAAGCTTCTGAATTGTCTAGTCATCAATGCAATATCATCTTCATCCTCAGGTTGTGAGTGTTCACTCTCTAACTCTTCCACTTTCAGTGCAATATTCTTCTCCTTTCATGGTTCACCTGCATCAATCTTTCTTTGACTTACTCCTTGCTCATAAGCAATGAGTGAACCAAGAAGATTGTCAATAGAATAAATATTTAGATCTTTAGACTCTGTAATTGCAGTAATTTTAGTATCATAAGCAGTAGGTAAACAACGAAGAATTTTATTAACCATTTCAGCATTAGTTAATTCCCTACCAAGTGCATGCAAAGAAGTGACTATTTGTGTGAATCTCGTGTACATGTCAAAAATAGATTCATTTGGTTTCATGCGAAACAATTCATAGTCATGTAACAAGATATTGAGTCTTGATTACTTAACCTCATTAGTCCCTTCATAAGTTATACAAAGTCTATCCCATATGTTCTTTCCACTTTTGCAAGTGGAAACCCACATGTAGTCTTCATATTTTAAAGCACAAAAGAAGCTATTCAAACATTTGGCATTTAGTTGTGCTAAATCATGTTCTTCTATAGTCTAATCTGCAAAAGGTATTTCTATCCTAACTCCATCAACTAATCTAGTTGGTTTTGTGTAACCTTCATGGACTAGGATCCACATACGAAAATCAAGTGACTGTAAGAAAGTAGACATGCGTGTTTTCCAAAAATCAAAAGGTATATTGTCAAACAGTGGAGGTCTAGTTATAGAGTAACCTTCAGGTGTGCTTCGGTTTCCGAATGTAGCCATCTACGTTAATCAAAAAATAGTTTAAACTTATGATTTTGAAACAAAGCTCTGATACCACTTGTTGAGTCTAGTAAATAGGTTGTTAGACCTAATTTAATGTCCCAAGGCTACCAAGAGGGGTGGGTGAATTGGTGTTTTAAAAATTTAAACCCTCTTGAAAGTGTGTTGAACCGAAATGAAAAATTTTTATTAAGTTTTTTATAGAAAATGTTTTTCAACCACAGAGTTTTTTAAACAAAAAATAAAAAGCGGAAAAGTAAAAACAGTAAAGTAAATGACACCAGATTTATAGTGGTTCGGTCTAAACCAGACCTACATCCACTCCCCAGAGGCACCCTCTGAGTAGTGCACTAATACCAATAGTGACTCTCCTTTTTCACCCACAGCAAGGCAGAGAAGCCTTTACAAAACACTCTTTTCACCACTACCCGGTGCGGCAGAGAACCTTCATCCTTTTACACAATCCCTAGTGTTGGCAGAGAACCGTCCGTCCTTTCACACTCTCCTAGTGTGGGCAGAGAACCTTCCATCCTTTCACACTCTCCTAGTGTGGGCAGAGAACCTTCCATCCTTTCACACTCTCCTAGTATGGGCAGAGAACCTTCCTTCCTTTCACAATCTCCTAGTGTGGGCAGAGAACCCTTCGGCTGTTCACACTCTCCAAGTGTCGGCAGCGAACCCTTCGGCTGTTCACACTCTCCAAGTGTCGGCAGCGAATTGGATCTCCTTGACAGATCTTCTTACAAGAAATCTAGAAGGAAGAAAGAAAAGAGTGAAGTAATCCCAATTCACAAGTAGAGATTCTTACCTTTAAACTCCAAGTGAAGCCTTCACGCTCCAGTGGTAGGAATCCTCCTTTGAATGCACTCTTACACTCTCTCCTTGGCTATTCTCTCAAGAGGCAAGAAGATCAAATGACAAAAAGATTGAGTGGTAGTCTAATTTGGACTATATATACAAAAGACAAGAAAAACCGCCCAAAAACTGCAAGTTTTCAATTCTGTACGCAGTTGATCGTCCCGTACGATCGTGGATTGTCATGGACGATATTACTTAAAAGCCTTGAAACGAACCTGTTTGTATATGTGTACGAAATGTTTTCGTACAAGCGGATCGTCCCGTACGAACAAAGTTCGTCCGGTATGAACTGTTATTACAAGGTCGGTTCCAAAAACTCCATAAAAACCATTCTAAGTCAGTTATATCATCTGGACAAATATTGATTCGTCTGGACAAAATTTTTACAGAGACCAGATCATCCTAAATGATATTTAATTTCGTTTGGATAAAATTTTTACAGAGAACCGATCGTCCTGGACGATATTTAATTTCGACCTGACGAAAATCTTACAAAGAGCCGATCATTCTGGCCGATATCTAATTTCATCTGGATGAAAATTTTACAGAGAGCCGATCGTCCTGAACGATATTTAATTTCGTCCTGGACGAGTAGGACTTAGAAAATTTTTCTGCCCTATTCTTATTCGTTCTATGTGATCTTAATAGGAGATAACTGTCTGATCGTCCCGTACGAACTGATATCGTCCCATACGATTAGTATAAATTTTATATGATCTCCTTATGTGTGTGTGCATGTTTTTATTCACTCTATTACAATCACTCCCTTTCAAGTTTATTTAAAAGAAAAAAATACAAGCTTCAAATTCACAAAGTATCTCATGCTGAATTTAGATTTGAAGTCTTCGTAGTCTGGAGTTAGTTTTTCCTGAAATGTTAGTACACACAAGAGCAAATACAAATCTTCTAAAATTGTTAGGAGATAACTACACATTTGAACAATAATGTTTGGAATCATCAAAACTATTCAAGTCGAAAAAATGTAAAGCATGCAAATAGCAACTACCTTAACAAACCCAAGTTGACCTGGTCAACCAGGTTGACCCAGGGCACGGGCTTGGGCTCGATAGATTTTATTCGACCCAAGGAATTTTTTAGGAGGGGTCTAGAGGTATGGGCAAAATCAAGGTCAACAAATGGACCCCCAATAGAAGTGGAGAACAAACTAGTGAACCACTCATGTTGGCATTGACTGAATTTAACCAAGAAAGTAAAGTAAAGAGCACAAGTAAAAGAGTATCAAAAAGGATGCAAGAAAGAAAGGAGCTCTTCTCCTAGCCTTACCATATAGCAAGGGTGGAGTCTAGGAGAGGATAAAAAGTACTAGTACACAAGTAGAATGTCACCAAATGTTGAACAAGTAGGTGGGATTCTCTCATGGCCTTACCATGTAGTAAGGACAGAGCCGAGGGAAAAACCAACACAAAGCAATAAAATAATTCTCCCTTAGCCTTACCCTATGGCAAGGATAGAGCCAAGGGGAAAAAGTAACATAGTAAAGAACCACCAAAAGGTGAAAAAGTGTAATGGGATTCTCTCCTAGCTTTACCCTATGGTAAGGGCAGAGCCGAGGGAAGAACCCAAGTAAAGGTAGTAAAGTAAAATGTCACCAGGTGGTAAATAAGTAGTGGGATCTCCTCCTAGCCATGCCCTATAATAAGGGCAGAGCCAAAGAAAGAACCCCAATAAAGTATCACCACATTGGTAAAAAAAGTAAAGGAGTTCTCCCATAGTCTTACCCTACAACAAGAGTAGAGCCAAGGGGAGAACAAAAGTAGGGATCACTACAAGGTTGAAAAAATAGTAGTATCCTCTCCTAGCCTTACCCTATAGCAAGGGCAAAGCCTAGGAGAGAATTAAAGAAAGTAGAGCTCACTAAAAGGTGAGAAAGTACTAAGATCCTCTCTTGGCCTTACTCTATAACAAGGGCAGAACCGAGGAAAGAACCAAAACAAAGTAGTAAAGTAAACCAACTATCTACTTGATCTTATTGAAACAACATGATAAAAGGTGTAAAATGGTGGTGAGGAATGACTTCCATGTGCTATGTTAGGCTCTCTCAACCAAGTAATTTGAAGTCCACCTTGCGCCTATGCCTGTAGTAGGACAAAATAAGAAAAGAAAGGTCACCACTACCCAGTGTATGTGCCTACGGTAGGGTCTCTACTTGGTGTATATGTCAAAAATAGTACAATTAAGAACACTCAACACAAACATCCGGCATATATTCCTGCAATAATGTGAAGAGGAAAGAGTCACCTCTGCCCGGTGTATGTGCATGCGGCAGGTTCTCTACTTGGCGCATATGCCAAAAGTAGTACAAGTAAGAACACTCAACACAATCATCCGGCGCATATACCAAAAGTATTACAAATAAGAACACTCAACACAATCATTCGGCGCATATGCCTGTAATGATATGAAGAGGAAAGAGTCACCTCTTCTCTGTATATGAGCCTGCAGTAGAGTCCCTACCCGATGCATATGCTTGTAGTAGGAAAAAGAAAAAACCACTCAACACAAACACCTGGTGCATATGCCTGTAATGATGTGAAGAGGAAAGAGTGGTGAGGAATGCCTCATAGGGACTCTATTAGGCTCTCTCTGTTGAGTCTAGTAATTAGGTTGTTAAGCCTAAGTAAATGTCCCAAGGCTACCAAGAGGGGGGTGAATTGGTAGTTTTAAAAAATTTTAAACCCTCTTAAAACTAAAGTTGAACCGAAATGAAATTTTCTTTTAAAGTTTGTAGAAAAATGTTTTTCAACCACAGAGTTGTTAAAACAGAAATTTAAAATGCGGAAACGTAAAAGAAATAAAGTAAATGACACCAGATTTATAGTGGTTCGGTCTATAACCAGACCTACATCCACTCCTCAGAGGCACCCTCTGAGTATTGCACTAATACCACAAAGTGACTCTCCTTTAGCACCCACAGCAAGGCGGAGAAGCCTGTACAAAACCCTCTTTTCACCACTCCCCGGTGCGGCAGAGAACCGTTGTCCTTTTACACAATCCACAGTGCTGGCAGAGAACCGTCGTCCTTTTACACTCTCCTAGTGTGGGCAGAGAACCCTACGGCTGTTCACACTCTCCAAGTGTAGGCAGAGAACCTTCTTCCTTTTACACTCTCCTAGTGTAGGCAGAGAACCCACGTCTGTTCACACTCTCCAAGTGTCGGCAGAGAACCGGACCTTCTTGAATGATCTTCTCACAAGAACCTAAAAGGAAGAAAGAAAAGAGTGAAGAAATCCAATTTCACAAGTAGAGATTCTTACCTTAGCAATCCAAGTGAAGCCTTCTTGCTCCAATGGTAGGAATCCTCCTTTGAATGCTCTCTTCCACTCTCCCCTTGACTATTCTCTCAATAGGCACGAAGATCAAATGACAAAAAGATTGGGTGGCAGTCTAATTTGAAGTATATATACAAAAGACAAGAAAAACCGCCCAAAAACTGCAAGTTTTCAATTCTGTACGCAGTGGATCGTCCCGTACGATCCTGGATCGTCCTGGACGATTTTACTTAAACGATCTGAAACGACCCAATTTGTATATGTGTACGAAATGACTTCGTACAGCTGATCGTCCTGTACGAACTAGGTTCGTCCAGTACGAACGGTTATTACAAGGTCGGTTCTAGAAACTGCTGAAAACTGTCCTAAGTCGGTTTATCGTTTGGACGAAAATATGTTCGTCTGGACGAAAATTTTCCAGAGAGCCGATCGTCCTGGACGATAATTTATTTCGTCTGGACGAAAATTTTCCAGAGCGCCCATCGCCGGGGACGATACTTTGGTTTCGTCTGGACGAAAAATTTCCAGAGAGCTGTTCGTCCGGTACGATATTTATTTTCGTCTGGACGAAAATTTTCCAGAGCGCCCATCGCCGGGGACGATATAAAAATTCGTCCTGGACGAATAGGACTTAGAAAAAATTTTTCGAAGCAAGTTCCTATTCGTTCCAACTGCTCTATAGGAGATAACTGACAGATCGTCCAGTACGATATATATCGTCCTGTACGATCAGTATAGAATTTCAAGATCTCCTTAGTTTGTGTGTGTGAGATTTTATTCACTCAATTACAATCACTCCCTTTCAAAATTAATTCAAAGAAAAGACACTTCAAATAAACAAAATTTCTCATGTTGAATTTGATTTGAAGTTTTCGTAGTCTGGAGTCTGATTTTCCTGAAATGTTAGTACACACAAGAGCAAGTGCAAATCTTCTGAAATTGTTAGGAGATAACTATTCATTTGAACAATAATGTTTGGAATCATCAAAACTACATAAGTTGCACAAATATAAATAATTCAAATAGCAACTACTCAAACAATCTCCCCCTTTTTGATGATGGCAAAACAATTATTATTAGTATGGTTTCAAGTTAAGACAAAATCTCTTATCTCCTAAACTCCCCCTGAATTTATGAGTACATTAAAATAAGGAGGCATTAAAGAACAAAAATTTGTGTTTTTCTAAAATTTTAACAGAAAACACAAATCACAAACAAAACAAAAACACAAACACAAACATAATAATTTCTCCCCCTTTTTGACAGCAACAAAAAGTGAAGAAGAAAAAGACAAGAAATGTAAATAATAATATGAAATTCATTGTTAAAATTTAATCTAAATTGTGATTTGACATAGAGTATGCAATTTTAAACTAAAGATATTAGGTCAATCATAGAAATTCATAAAATTTATGAAATGATATAACATTGTAAGTAAGAAGAATTTATCAAAGACATGATTCAATTTAGACATTTTGATTATTGAAAATCATTACAAGTGAGATGTAAAAAAAATTCTATATTTCAAAGTTCAATAGAATATAAATGAACATTAGATCAACTTGAATTAAGAGATTAAACGAATTTGGAAAGAAGAGAATTACCTCATGTGGTGCTTTGCATATCTTTTCAAAGTTTTGGGGCACATTTTTGTGCATTTGTCTTTGGTTGGGCTTATTTTGTGCCTCTTTTTAAATTTGCACAATTTTTGCGAATCCCTTTTGATTTTTGTACATTTGTACAATTTTCAAGAGTAATTTGACCAATTCTTTCCAAAATCTATAATCTAACATTTCAAATATTTCTAGGTGCATAAACATCATTTGAGCATAGAAATACAAAATAAGATAACATCAAAATTGCAATAACAATATTAAATTTTATGTAGTCTAAATGAATAGACATGAACTTAAAAATTCTAACTACAACAAGTTATAAACAAATTATAAATTTAGAAAGTCTAGATTTTCTAATATAGATAATCTCATATTACAATCGAATTTGAGCACAATGTAGATTAAAAATAATATTAATGAAATTCATAAAGATTAGCCACATTTCAAAACAAATCTAAGACAAACAAACTTTCATTGATTAAAAAGAAAATTACATAAAAACATTGAACTTAAACAAAAAACATAACAACAAAACAAAAATACAACAGACACACATAAAAAAAAAAAACTTCTACTGTTCTGGAGGAGGAGGAGGAGGAATGCCGCCAAAGAGATTGAAGTAGGAGGCCATTAACATTACATTGGTATTTATTTCATGAACTTCATCTCTAATATTACCAATGTCATGTTGCTGCTGCGTAAGATGAGCATCAAATTGATCAAACCTTTGATCAATGTGAGTCTCTAGTCTATCAAATCTCTCAATCAGATTCTGGTAATCTGATTGAGAAGCAGAAGCTTGCACTCCTTCTTCTTCTTCTTCTGAAGCACTATCATGTGCTTTTTCTTTTTCTTTTTCCTCCCTGAAGAGCAGTCTGAAAGATGCATCGTTGTAATAAACTGGCTCTTCATATTCCTCATCAGGATGGACTATATTGTACTTCTTCTCCAAAACATAAGTAATCAAGTGCCCTAAAGAAATATTCTTCTTCCTCTTCTGATTAGGATGTCCTATTTCTGAAAGCCCATAGATATGATCTAGGATGAGTTGGGCTTCATCAATAGGATGTCTTTTCATGATTAAAAAAGTTAGACAAGAAAGAAGAGGAGTAATGTTAATCCTATCACCAGCTTTAGGAATAATTGAGGATCTAAGGATATGCTGGATGATTCGGGCATCTTGGGTCATACCGGCCACTCTAGCAACATGATTGTCAATTCCATTTTCTCTAATTACTCTATTGATTTCATACCAATGGAAGACGTTTTCTGACATTAGGGTGTGAGCTCTATATCCTTCAGTCCTTAAGTTTAAAAATGCACCAAGGTCGTGCTTGGTGATCTCAACTTTTTTCTTAAAAACAAAAGAACTAATGATAGAGTGGTCAGGATTGAAACTCATGTTGGCTAGGAAGTAATGGTAGGTTTGCTTATTGTAGAGGTGGACAAGAGAGAGAATGAAATGAAATTGGGTTGAGGCAAAGAGGTGTAATACCCTAAATTTAAACTCCGTTTGGATAAGAATGCGAGACGGAGTGATTTTCGCAGAAGCAAAACGAGGAAAAGATTCCTCATTTGCTTTGGAAAGGAAGTTGTCTGGAGCATTCCTGTTGGGTTTCTTCACCAAAACTTTTTGTCTCTTGCTAGAGGAGGCCATAGTTGATTTGATGTAGAAAGGGATTGAAAAAGATGTTTGAAAGTGTGATTTTCAAGTTTGAAAGCCCTCATATTTAAAGAAAAACGATATGTTCGTCCTGGACGAAAAATTATCGTTCGTCTGGACGAAGTAATTTCGTACAGACGATCCAATTCGTCCAAAATGTAACGGCTTTTCGTATTCAACACAACTTACGATGCGTCCCTTCGTACAGGCTTTTTGACTTGACCGATCGTACATACAAAAATATTTCGTACAGACGATCAAAAAGCGTTTCGTTTTAATGACTCTTGAAAACCGTCCCCTACAATGAATCGACACATGTTCGTACATACGAAAAAAATTTCGTACAGACGAAATTCGTATTAAAAACTGTCTTATCCACTCAACCGCTGCATTCAATCGTCCCGACGTTTGAGAAAAAGAAAAAATCGTACTGGACGATCACAGATCGTACAGACGATCCAATAAAAAACTGCTCTCAAAACGGTTTAAATTCGCGCAAACTGTTTCTTAACACATCGTCCTGTACGAAAAATTTCGTCCTGGACGATTTCCAAAAAAAAATTTTGATCTTTAAATTTTTAATTTAACAAAAACAACAAAAATAATCAACAACACAGAAAACATAAGACAAAAACATAAATTCAAAAACAATTCATACAAAAACACAAAATTCACAAAATCACAAAAACAAAATACAACAAGTATCAATGTTGCAAAGACATTTTGGTTAAGCATTCATATCAATAACACCAAGCCTTGTTCTTAAAGTACTGAAGGTATCAAAGGCTAAAGGTTTTGTAAAAATGTCTGCAAGTTGATTTTCAGTTGAAACATGTATGAGTTCAATTTCTCCTTTGGATACATGATCCCTTATGAAATGATGCCTTATATCAATGTGTTTGGTTCTAGAATGTTGAATAGGATTTTTGGAAATGCAAATAGCACTAGTATTGTCACAATAAATTGGAATAGTGCCTATAGTTAATCCTAAGTCAATCAACTGTTGTTTTAACCAAAGTACTTGTGCCACACAACTTTCTAATGCAATGTATTCTGCTTCTGCAGTAGATAGTGCCACTGAATTTTGTTTTCTACTAGACCATGAAACTAATGAATTTCCAATGAATTGACATGTTCCAGAAGTGCTTTTCCTATCCACTCTACAGCCCGCAAAGTCAGAATCTGAGTAACCAATAATTTCAAATGAAGAGCTAAACTTATGATACCAAATTCCTAAGTTTTGAGTTCCTAGTAGATATCTTAAAATCCTTTTCACTGCTGTCAAATGTGATTCTTTTGGATCTGATTGAAATCTAGCACATAAGCAAACACTAAACATAATATCTGGTCGGCTAGCAGTCAAGTAAAGTAAAGATCCAATTATCCCTCTAAATTTCTTTTGATCAACAGATTTTCCCTTAAGGTCTTTATCTAACTGAACTGAAGAACTCATTGGTGTACTAACAGGTTTAGCATTGTCCATTTCATATTTTTTGAGGATGTCCTTAATATATTTGGTTTGACTAAGAAAAGTACCTTCCTCAAGTTGCTTAATGCTAAAACCTAGAAAGTAATTTAAATCTCCCATTAGACTCATTTCAAATTCACTACTCATTGTTTTAGAAAAATCATCACAAAGATGTTTATTTGAAGATCCAAAGATGATGTCATCCACATAAATTTGAACAATAAGTATATCCTTTCCAATTTTCCTTAAAAAGAGAGTTGTATCTACACTTCCTTTTTCAAAAGATCTTTCAAGTAGGAAGGTGCTTAACCTCTCATACCAAGCCCTAGGTGCCTGTTTCAATCCATATAATGCCTTTTTTAATTTGAAAACATGATTTGGAAATTTAGAGTTTTCAAAACCTGGAGGTTGTTCTACAAAAACATCTTCTTCAATTACTCCATTTAAAAAGGCACTTTTGACATCCATTTGAAACAATTTAAAACCTTTAAAACAGGCAAAGGCTAGTAAAACCCTAATTGCTTCAAGTCTAGCTACAGGGGCAAAAGTTTCCTCAAAATCAATTCCTTCAATTTGGTTATACCCCTTAGCTACTAATCTAGCCTTATTTCTAATGACTACTCCTGAGTCATTCATTTTATTCTTGAACACCCACTTGGTTCCAACAACACTTTGATCTTTTGGCCTTGTAGTTAGTTCCCAAACTTTATTTCTTACAAATTGATTCAACTCTTCTTGCATGACCAATATCCAAAATTCATCTGAAAGTGCTTGATCAATGTTAGTGGGTTCAACAGTAGAAATAAAGGCTGAATGATTGACTTCCTTGTTTAATCCACGCCTAGTTCTAACACCCTCACTTGGTTCACCTATGATTAATTCCTTTGGGTGGTTTTTAGAAAATCTCAAATCTCTAGGCAAAGGGTCTTCTCTTTCTAAATTTTCTTCCACATTTTCTTCCAAATTTAATCTATCTATCTTTTGGGAGTTTTCTTCAATTTCTTCTTCAACAACTTTTGGCTCTTCCATGTTTTCAATTTCATCAAAAACAACATGTGTGGTTTCTTCAATGACTAAAGTTCTTTTGTTGAATACTCTATAAGATTTTCCAACACTTGAATATCCAACAAAAATTCCTTCATCTGATTTTGGATCAAATTTTCCTAAGGCAGATTTTCCATTATTATGTATGAACACCTTGCAACCAAATACATGCAAATGAGACAAATTTGGTGTTCTTCCTTTTAGCAATTCATAGGGTGTTTTATTCAAATTAGATCTCACATTCACCCTATTCAGAACATAGCATGCAGTGCTAACCGCCTCAGCCCAAAAATACCTAGGAAGAGAGTATTCTGCTAACATTGCTCGGGCGGCTTCTATTAATGTTCTGTTCTTTCTTTCAACTACTCCATTTTGTTGAGGAGTTCTAGGTGCAGAAAAATTGTGATCAATCCCCTTTTCTTTACAGAAATCTTCAAATCTTTCATTTTCAAATTCTCCTCCATGATCACTTTGTATAGAAATTATTTCACATCCTAGTTTTCTTTGTATCCAAGTTGAAAAATTTCTGAATTCCTCAAATGATTCACTCTTATGAAAAAGAAATTTAACCCAGGTGAATCTTGAAAAATCATCTACTATAACAAATCCATATACCTTTCCTCCTAGACTAACAGTGCTTACTGGTCCAAAAAGATCCATGTGTAGAATTTCTAAAGGTTTACTTGTCCTAAGATCTTTAATGGACTTAAATGAGGACCTTACTTGTTTTCCTAATTGACATGCATCACACAGATGGTCCTTAGTAAAGTCTAGTTTAGGTATTCCTCTCACCAAATTCTTTTGGGTAATTTTTCTAAGATTTTTCATACTAGAATGACAAAGTCTCCTATGCCAAAGCCACGATTCATCAGAAACAGTTTTCAAACAAAAAGCAGTAGGAGATTGAATACAATTTAAATCTAGCATGTAAACATTGTTCACCCTTTTTCCATTTAAAACAATTTTTCTATTTAGGCTAATTATGCAGCTAGTAGGTAAAAATTTTACATTATAGCCCTTATCACAAAGCTGACTTATGCTAAGCAAATTATGTTTCAAGCCTTCAACTAATAAAACATTATCTATGAAAAAGTTTTTCAAGTTTCCAATCATACCTGATCCAACCACTTTCTTTGTGGTATTATCTCCAAGTGTAACCTTGCCTCCACTCCTGGCTTCCAGCGTTATGAATTGAGCAGTATCTCCAGTCATGTGCTTAGAACATCCGCTGTCCAGGTACCATATACTCTCACGAGGTCTTGTGTGAGAGTATACCTGCAAAATTCTCAAATGTTAGACCTGGGAACCCAAACTAGTTTGGGTTCACCTTTATGAAATTTATAATCAGATGCATGTGTGATATGTCTAGATTTATGCATCTTAGTTCTCCACACCAAATTAGGTTTCATCTTTAAAGTGCAGGTGTGAGATATATGTCCTAAAAATCCACAATTGTTACATTTAACATTAGGAAAAATATTCCTATGTTTTCTCTCATATGATTGTCTTCTAAGGGATTTCATAAATTTAGGATAATACTTAGGATTTGTAAAATCTTCATGTTTAGGGGGGTTCCTATTATCCTCGAGAGCACTTATAGTAAGTTTATAAAATGAATTCATTTCTTCCAAGATTCGATTTGTATAATTGACTCTATATGTCTTGTGCTCAGATTCATCCTTAAATTTCTCAAATTCTTTTTCAAGTTCAGCATAGGATGATTTTAAATTCTCAAAATTTTTATTCAAGTCATCATATTCATCAAGTAGTTTCATGTGGTTGCTATCAATTAAAGCATGATCTTTCCTAAGGATTTCGTGTTCCTTATTAAGCTCTTCCAATTCTAAAACTAAACTAGCATGCATCTTTTTAGTTTTCCTATATGCATCATGCATGTGTTCAGAAACTTCAAACAATTCATTATAAGTTAAATCACATACCTCTTCTTGATCTGATTGTTCAGCTTTATCTGCCATCAAGCAAAGGTTGGTGACTTCTTCTTCTTTATCAGTCTCAGATGAGTCTGAAGCTGAGTCCGCCCAAAAAGCCTTTTGAAACTTCTTCTTGCCCTTCTTTACCATTGGTTTCTCCTCTACCTTCTCCTTGCTAGGAGAGGCTTTGAGTTTTGGACAATCAGTCTTTATATGACCTGGTTTCCTGCATTCATAACAAATCACTTCATTAGAAACCTTGCCATTTCTATTATACTTACCTCTATTCCATTGCTGGCGTCTCTTCTGCTTCCTCTTTAAAAAGCTTTTGAATTGTCTAGTCATCAGTGCTATATCATCTTCATCCTCAGGTTGTGAGTGTTCACTTTCTGACTCTTCCACATTTAGTGCAATATTCTTGTCCTTTCTTGGTTCACCTGCATCAATCTTTCTTTGACTTACTCCTTGCTCGTAAGCAATGAGTGAACCAAGAAGATTGTCAATAGAATAAATGTTCAGATCTTTTGACTCTGTAATTGCAGTAATTTTAGCATCGTATGCAGTAGGTAAACAACGAAGAATCTTATTAACCATTTCAGCATTAGTTAATTCCCTACCAAGTGCATGCAAAGAGGTGACAATTTGAGTGAATCTTGTGTACATGTCAGATATAGATTCATTAGGTTTCATGCGAAATAGTTCGTAGTCATGTAACAAGATATTTAGCCTAGATTGCTTAACCTCATTTGTCCCTTCATAAGTAATACAAAGTCTATCCCATATGTCTTTTCCGCTTTTACAAGTAGAAACTCGCATGTAGTCTTCAGATTTTAAAGCACAAAAGAAACTATTTAAACATTTTGCATTTAATTGTGCTAAGTCACGTTCTTCTATAGTCCAATCTGCATAGGGTGTATCTACCCTAATTCCATCAACTAATCTAGTTGGTTTTGTGTAACCTTCCTGGACTAACATCCACATGCGATAGTCAAGTGACTGTAAGAAAGTAGACATGCGTGTTTTCCAAAAATCAAAAGGAATATTGTCAAACAGTGGAGGTCTAGTGATAGAGTAACCCTCAGGTGTGTTTCGGTTTCCAAATGTAGCCATCTACGTTAATCAAAAAGTAGTTCAAACTTATGATTTTGAAACAATGCTCTGATACCACTTGTTGAGTCTAGTAATTAGGTTGTTAAGCCTAAGTAAATGTCCCAAGGCTACCAAGAGGGGGGTGAATTGGTAGTTTTAAAAAATTTTAAACCCTCTTAAAACTAAAGTTGAACCGAAATGAAATTTTCTTTTAAAGTTTGTAGAAAAATGTTTTTCAACCACAGAGTTGTTAAAACAGAAATTTAAAATGCGGAAACGTAAAAGCAATAAAGTAAATGACACCAGATTTATAGTGGTTCGGTCTATAACCAGACCTACATCCACTCTTCAGAGGCACCCTCTGAGTATTGCACTAATACCACAAAGTGACTCTCCTTTAGCACCCACAGCAAGGCGGAGAAACCTGTACAAAACCCTCTTTTCACCACTCCCCGGTGCGGCAGAGAACCGTCGTCCTTTTACACAATCCACAGTGCTGGCAGAGAACCGTCGTCCTTTTACACTCTCCTAGTGTGGGCAGAGAACCCTACGGCTGTTCACACTCTCCAAGTGTAGGCAGAGAACCTTCTTCCTTTTACACTCTCCTAGTGTAGGCAGAGAACCCACGTCTGTTCACACTCTCCAAGTGTCGGCAGAGAACCGGACCTTCTTGAATGATCTTCTCACAAGAACCTAAAAGGAAGAAAGAAAAGAGTGAAGAAATCCAATTTCACAAGTAGAGATTCTTACCTTAGCAATCCAAGTGAAGCCTTCTTGCTCCAATGGTAGGAATCCTCCTTTGAATGCTCTCTTCCACTCTCCCCTTGACTATTCTCTCAATAGGCACGAAGATCAAATGACAAAAAGATTGGGTGGCAGTCTAATTTGAAGTATATATACAAAAGACAAGAAAAACCGCCCAAAAACTGCAAGTTTTCAATTCTGTACGCAGTGGATCGTCCCGTACGATCCTGGATCGTCCTGGACGATTTTACTTAAACGATCTGAAACGACCCAATTTGTATATGTGTACGAAATGACTTCGTACAGCTGATCGTCCTGTACGAACTAGGTTCGTCCAGTACGAACGGTTATTACAAGGTCGGTTCTAGAAACTGCTGAAAACTGTCCTAAGTCGGTTTATCGTTTGGACGAAAATATGTTCGTCTGGACGAAAATTTTCCAGAGAGCCGATCGTCCTGGACGATAATTTATTTCGTCTGGACGAAAATTTTCCAGAGCGCCCATCGCCGGGGACGATACTTTGGTTTCGTCTGGACGAAAAATTTCCAGAGAGCTGTTCGTCCGGTACGACATTTATTTTTGTCTGGACGAAAATTTTCCAGAGCGCCCATCGCCGGGGATGATATAAAAATTCGTCCTGGACGAATAGGACTTAGAAAAAATTTTTCGAAGCAAGTTCCTATTCGTTCCAACTGCTCTATAGGAGATAACTGACAGATCGTCCAGTACGATATATATCGTCCTGTACGATCAGTATAGAATTTCAAGATCTCCTTAGTTTGTGTGTGTGAGATTTTATTCACTCAATTACAATCACTCCCTTTCAAAATTAATTCAAAGAAAAGACACTTCAAATAAACAAAATTTCTCATGTTGAATTTGATTTGAAGTTTTCGTAGTCTGGAGTCTGATTTTCCTGAAATGTTAGTACACACAAGAGCAAGTGCAAATCTTCTGAAATTGTTAGGAGATAACTATTCATTTGAACAATAATGTTTGGAATCATCAAAACTACATAAGTTGCACAAATATAAATAATTCAAATAGCAACTACTCAAACACTCTCAACAAGAAAACCTAATGTTCACCTGGTGTATATGCCTGCAGTAGGACAAAAGGAAAAAAAAAGGTCACCTCTCCCCAGTGTATGTTCCTAAAGAAGAGTACCTACCGACACATATGCCTGCAATAGGATAAAGAAAGAACACTCAATATAATTACCCGGCGCATATGCCTGCAATGTGTGAAGAGGAAAAAGTGGTGAGAAATGCCTCCCAAGGACTCTGTCGGGCTCTCTCGACCAAAAAAAACCTAATGTCCACACAGTGTATGTACATGTAATAGGACAAAAGAAAAAAAATGGCCACCCTGCCCAATTTATGTGCCTGCAATAGGGTCTCTACTTGGCGCATATGCCAAAAGTAGCACAAAGAAAGAACACTCAACATAATCACCCAGTGCATATGCCAGCAATGATGTAAAGAGGAAAAAAGTCACCTCAACACCAACCTAACACAACTCTGTGTAGGGATTTGAGGGAAAAAGAAATAAAGGTAATTATGAGAACTTTCAGGGAAAAAAGTTATTTAAAAATTCCAAAACAGACTTCTAGTTATCTCATGGTAGAGGACAAAACATAATAGCCATGGGTATCCAGATGCTCGCAGAATTTAAATAACTTTATCAAAAGATTTAAAGTAGAATAAAGTAGAGGAAATTTGAGCTTTCTAGGAGTAAAGCAAGGCTCCACCTGTGACAAGGGCAACCGATTTTGCTCCACTTAGAGCTTCCTCTCTTTTTTATTATTAGATCAAAATATTAGAAGAGCAAAGAGAGAGGGAAAATCTAGCTCTTAGAGAGTTAAGCCGGGTTCCACTTATGACAAGGGCAACCAATTTTGCTCCACATAGAGCTCCCTATCTTCTTTTCATATATTATTTTAATATATGTTCATAATAAATGACCGGAACACAATGAGAGGGAATTAGAATTGGCTTTGATAACCCAAGCCATGTTCGCCACATGAAAAAAACTGGAGAGAGAGAGAGAGAGAGAGAGAGAGAGAGAGAAAGAGAGAGAGAGAGAGAGAGAGAGAGAGAGAGAGAGAGAGAGAGAGAGAGAGAGAGAGAGAGAGAGAGAGAAATCATATACTAATTACAAAGAATTAAAATATTGACTTCGATAACACAGACCACACTTGTGGATACCACTAGGGTGCATGACTATAATGGAATAAAATTTATAGTGGATCAACATTACCACACCTAGGGGTGGGTACGGACCCAGTATCCTATCTCAAAAAGAAGTTTGAATTATTTGTTTTAATATCCTAGACCACACTTAGGGGTACAAAGTGGAATTGGGTAGAAAATAAATATGGTATCATGACTAATAGATGAAAGAATTCATATAGGGATATTACATCAACATCACCACACCTGACTAACAAAGGTGGATATGGACCCAGTATCGCCTCAACAAAAATGAAATTAAATTATTAGTTTTGGTATTGAAGTGATTAGTTAATGGTTGAAACTCAATCAACAATTAATGCTTCCCCCCCCCCCCCCCCCCCCCCCTCTTGAATGCTATTCATAAGCAAAAGCTATGTTTAAAATCTCATAAGAAGATCTCTCCAAATTAAGGCATTTAATAATTTGCTTAATTTTAAAATAATTTAAAATATACAAATATTAAAAATATATATTTAAAAATAAAGTAATTAAAACAATTCAATGTAAGCACATGCATAGATATAAGAGAGATCTACTGGCCACTCAAATGGGGTATCAAAATAGTTTTAAAATAATTTTTAATTTTGAAAATAATTAACATATTAATTACTTAAATAATATTTAAGTATCCAAATAATTACGCAATGCAGGAAAAAAACCAAAAAATAATTTTTTGCCGCTAAAAATATTTTTTAAATGAAGATATATAATTTTCTAAAAAGAACGAGGTATTATACATCAAAGTCATATTTGAAATGAAATTATGGTGAATTTTCAAAGTTTGAAATGAGTAAATGGGATTTAAAAATAATAATAAATACTTAAAAATAGTTGTTAAATTAGATTCAATTAAATAATTAAGGTTTCTAAAAATAATTTCAAAATAACAATTATATAAATATTTAGGAAATATTTTTAAAAAAAGTTTTAAATAATTATTAATATAGTACCCTAAGTATTTAATTATTTAAATAACTATAAGATACTTAAAAAAATAGTAATAATAGAAATAATTTTAAAATAAAATAATTGAAAGATAATCTCACATTTCTAAAATGATTTAATAAAATAAATATTTTTTTTGAATTTTGAAAATATAAACTAAATATTAATTATTCATTGATTAGGAATTTAAAATAACTTAATTAGTTAAAATAGTTTAAAGAAAATAATGATTAAATAAAATAAAATAAAAAATCTAATTATTACAATAAACATCTCAAATAATAATAGCAATAATAAATAAATAATTAAAATAGGAATAATAATAATAATAATAATAATAATAATAATAGTACTAGCAATAACAATAATAATAATAATATAATCTAAAATTATTATATTTGAAATTAATTATTAAGCTATTTAAGAAGGTATTTTAAATTAATAATATATATAAACATATTATAAAACTATTTATTTAATAAATATATAAAAAAAGACTTTATAATTAATAATATTTATAATGTAATTAATATTTTAAACTAATTATATTTTTAAATGAAAGGCATTATTTTTCTAAAATTTTGATATATTATATATTTTTTTTTTAATTTAAAACAAAATTTATAATAATTATTTAATAAAATTTGTTTGAAAAAATAATTAAAATATTATTTAAAAATTAATTTAAAATAAGAAAACAGCGGGTTTGCTCTCGGGATGACACATAGCGAAGTCAGATTCGTCCGTTCTTACCGCCGGCGTGGCGGTGGCAAGACACGTGGATCCAAAAACTGTGGAGCAATCATTATCAAAGATTGAACCACCGTGCAATCATTAATAATGATTAACATTGCGTCATAATCAACGCCTGAGACTTAAACACGTAAGCGCAGGCGCGGAGCCGTCAGATCGTCTGTGGTATGGAATGGACGGTCCTGATCTCACGGGACGATAGACTTAACTGCGAGATCTGATTCCGCAGTTGATTCGGACCGTGGAACTGCTGGATCATGACCGTTGATTGCATGATCAATGGTCCTGATCATCCCCCAGCGAACGGAAGAAAAACCTATAGCCGTAATCCATTTTTGGATTTTTGTTGTGATAAGATGGACCAAATCACACAAAATTTGAAACATATACTCTACTCATGAAGAGCACTCTTGGGGTATACATGGTTTGGCCTAAAACGTGTTTAATGAAATATTAATTAACCCTAAGTATTATGACCTAAGTCTAAGGTTTTTAAGAAATCAAACCATTAGATCTTCAAATTCTTTGAACAGTTGAGCTTGTAGACTATCCTCGTATAATTATCTTATTGAACTTGAACCTTGAAATGCTTTTGATCAACCGAAAAAGGACTTGGAGCTTCTTGGCCTCGGCTCGTGAATGATCTTGCCGCCGGTGTGGTATTTCCATCGGGTTTGAATTGGGGAAGATGTAATAAAGTCCAGAGAGCTCTCAAACAAACGTTCTCGGGCTTAGGGGGGCTAAGAAGAGAGGAATTATAAGAGAGCCCCTCAAGGAAGCCCTAAAAGACTATTTAAAGGCTTAGAGCTACCATTAATTGTTGGGATTGAATTTAGAATGATTTTATGAGGGAATTAATGTTGATTGGCTATGGGTTTGAATTCAGGAGCAAAGGGAATGAATTTAATACATTTAAGATCTTTAATTTGACCTAAAAAGGTCAAATTGATCTATTCAAAACTTGGATTGGCCAAGTCAAGGTTTGACTTGGTCAACCTAATCAAATAGGGGTTAAGCTAAGAATAGGTTCAACCGGGTAGGGTCTCCCTCTACTAACAACCTCTCCAACCTTCTTGGAGGAAATCGCATGCTCAACCATCTAAGCTATCAAGTCTTGAATTTGTCCCGCTGACAACTGAGCTGACTGTTGACCTCATTATTCGAGGTCAATTTCCACGGAACCGATTCTAGCACCCAGGTATTCGTAACCTAGTATAGACGTCGCCCCCAAAGGATTTCTCTTAGGTGGATAACCAATGACGTAGCGTCGACTAAAACCTATCACTCAACTCAAACCAAAATCAATTCAATCCATTTTTAATTCAACTCCAAACGAACTCAAATCAAGCTCGATTTATAATTCGTCGATCTCGATCGACTCAATTTGATATGATCGAATTTATTTTTCGATCAAATTAATACATCATTAGGCTCAAATCAATTCACCTCGACTTAATCAAATTTAAATCATTGTAAATGAGAAAAATTAGTATTTCAAAATTATTTCTATTTTAAAATTAACTCGAAATATTTATTTTAAATTATCAATTATTTTCTAATTAATCTCTAAGTCAATTTGAAATATAAAGTAACTCTTGAATTTTTTTTTAATTATGATTAATCTGAGCGGTTCAAATTTAAAATAGAATAGAGGTAAGTATGAGATTCAAGTGCCTTTTAGGCCGATTCAAACCAGCACCCATGACCCCATTTCCCTAGCAGTTCACAAGCCTTATACCCATCGCCTCCTTAGCCTTAGCCGAGACCAAGCCTCCTCTCCCGCTCTCATATATGCATACAAGAAATAAAATAAAAAAGCTCTCTTCATCTCTCAGCAGATTGGAACTACCGTGCTCTCATACCCGAAATCAACCCGCTCTCACATGCACTCAGCCCACGATCCCATTCTCTCATTCACGCATGCAAGAACTGTTGCTCAACTCCCTCAGCTCCATGCAACTCCGAGGCCGGTTGCATAACTCCCCGTCCATCTCCTCTCTTATTCGCACAACCCAGCATGTTATCCCTCTCTGAATTCGCACGAAACCTCATGATTCTCTCATTCGCATATAGAGCACAGACCAAACTCCAGCCCGAACTCTCTCCAGTCGCCCTCTCCCTCTCGCACAAAACTCCAGCTCGAACTCTCTCCAGTCGCCCTCTGCCATTCACACAACCCCAAGCCGCAGCACGTCACCCCTCTGCTCGTGAGAAACCCATCTCCTCTTCCTGGTTCATTTCCCTCTCTCGGTAGCACGAGAAGCCCTAGGGAAGCCACAAAAAGTTTGCCGGCCACATCTCTCTCTCTCGCGCAAGGACTAGTTCGATCTGAGTCCTCCGGCTCTGGCCGAGAGTTTAGGTACAATTTTTCTCGTTAATTCTTTCTCTTCTCTAGTGTGTCTCCTTCATATCTTTCCTCTTCCTCCATCTTTCTATAGATCTTCTTCTTCCTTTACTTCATATTAATTTTTTTTTTTTAAGGAAGTCAATGACAAATCATGTCTAATTCTTCTTAAAATTAGAATCCAAAGAAAATGGTTATCTTTAAGATGTAGTAAACAAAATATACTTTCATATTTCAGTATTTTTATTTACCTTTATTTTGTGATGAATTAACTATTGATAGACTTGTTAATGCTAGACTTGTTAATGTCTTGATAAAGAATGAATTTGGTTACAAGGGTTTATAATTCTGACGACATGTTTTTATTTTAAATTTGGGCAGTTTGTATATATATTTAGATGATAGTAGAGCTAATAACCTTGTTAAATTCAATGGCATTTTCCTTCAGAGCAAGTTCATTATAGAAGTGTTTGGGTCGGATTCTTGTAGAAGTGTTTGAATAAGATCATACACCATGAATTTATTTAGATTAATAAAGTAAAGGTGGTATTAATTGTTCTTTCTCTTTATCATTGTTGAAAAGGGTTTATGGAAATTTGTATATTACAATGATGTTTTCTTTAATATAGTAGCATGAGTTTTAGAAATATAGTGAATTTTATGTATAAATTGAAAAGTAAAATTTTTTTTTATATATATTGAAGCGAGAAGTATTTAAAAAAAAATTGTGAAATGTATGTGAATGGTTTTGTGTATGAGAAAAGTGTGTGTTAGAATACAAAGATTGGTGGAAATATGTTTGTTTTAAAAGTGAAAGTGGAGTGTGTGCGGAAAGGTGATTTGTGTGGAGGGTGACATGTGTAAAGTGTTTTGAAAAGTATTTTTTTTTTTTTTTTTTGGAAGTATATATGTGAGTAGTGAAGAGAGATGTGTGGAAATGGAATTCGTGTAAGTGAGTATATTTTGAAGAAGTGTAGTAAAATGTACTTGAAAAGGTAATTGATATATGTGTATAAAATGAAATAAAAAGTGTATGTTGAAAGGTGATTTGTTTGTGTTTTAGAAAAATGAAAGAGATTTTGTGTATGTGATAAATGATTGTAGTGTATATTGAAAAGTAAAATATGCGTGTCGAGAAAGGTGTCAAGTTTGACTTGAAAGGTGAAATCTATGTGTATTGAAAAGTATATTGAATATTAAAATGTTTAAAAGTATTTTTGATAAGAAAGAGTGTAGAGTACGATTTTAGGAATGGTGAAATGTGCAAATATGAAAGGTAAAGTGTTTGTTTTTGTAAAAATTGCGTAAGTTTGGAAGAGTGGAAGTGAATATTGGAAGGATATAAAGTATACTTCCAAAAGTAAAGGTTTCAAAAGGAAATTCAACCAAGCCAGTGCTCAAGCCCGAAGAAAGGTACATCTTTTATTTTCAGTAAATTTTAATTATTTTATTATTAATTATGAAATATGCAATCTAATACCTATTTTCTTTTCTTTGTTGGCATGAACTGCGAGGAACTGTACCGGTCGAGGGAATAAAAGGACAAGAAGCTAATGACGTCAGTCGCCTCTATCCAACCGGGTAGAGGTGCTACGAGCGGAACCACCGGGTCATAGCCCCCGGTGACTGTAAGTATTTCTAAACTTAGAAAATCTTTAGGGGTCCCTTGATGTGGTGTGTGTAAACCTTTCCCTTTTAGGTCCCTGTAGTAACTTCAATTTTATTAGGTTTACTTTTATTTACTTTTAGATCCTTAAACCCCTTTTTACACACGCTCAAAGTCCTAAGGGTTAGTAATAACAAATTTTTATCCCATACAACAGTAGTGACACTTAAGGACAAAAATTAATGATTGAGTCTTAGGAAACTTAGACTTAGGATGCATGCACATTTTATGATAGAAATATTTAACATAGAAAACTTAGTGACACCTTACCTTAGGATTAGTGAATATTTTTAAATTAAAATTCAATCAATTAAAAAACTTTAGCTAATAATTGACCTAGGATATATCAAAATCACATAACCTATTGCACACACTTAGATTTGTTTGCTAGGACAACCGACTCTAGCTTTAGGTTAGGCCGGTGTTTATTTCCTTACTGTACTGTGACGGGCTTTTTCTCGAGTTTTATTGCATGCTGGTTGTGAAATGTTGGTGTGTTTGTTTATTTTTACTGCACTCTGTGTTATGATTTGATTAACGATTAGATTACCCATAGGTTAGGAGCGATCTGGATTATTAATATGATTTTCTGCAGGTGGCCACACTCGTGCAGGACAGAAAAAGGGGGCTAATTAATTAATAATAAATAAATGCTACAGATGCTTCAGCTTCTTAGCCCCTAAATGAAGAAGAGTGTGGCCAAGTGTGGCTTAATAATTTAAATTCAATTGCATATATATATAATTGCGTGGGATGATTTTTATTATAATTTTCTTAGGATAACCCTGCAGGTGGACTAGGTTTTTCTTCCCTTTCTGTGAAATGAAATGTAATGTAAATATAATATATCAAGAGTCAATAAATGTGAAAGTGATTTTTTTGAAAATGAGATATTACATCCAATTTGGAATCTAAAGAAAGGAGAATATACCTTAAAGGATTATTATCTTTTATTTGGAAAGCCAAATTAGGATGATTCAATATCCAAATAGTAAAGAAAATACCCCTCTTAGGGATGAGTTTCTTTTCATTTGGATATCCAGAACCCGACGGACCCGAGAAGTTCGTAGAAGAAGAAAAGACATAACAAGAAGATTGAAGAAAGAAGATGAAGAAATGAAGATTTAAGGAACAGTATATCCCATTTCAAAAATCACTTGCGTCATTCTTAGGATTAGAATCCGGGTTTGTTATCAGTGGTGCCCGGCCACTTTACTTTTATTCAAATTCTGGGTGTAATATGGACATTGGACATTGGACATTATATTTGGATTATTAAAATTGATTGTTTACATTGTTTGTGCAGTAGATTTTTTTTAGGACCTTGCATGCCGTGTATTGTTTTAGCCTGGATTCGAATCGAAGAGATTTTTTCATAAGGGTACGCTCAAAATTCTTTTACTTGAAATTCTAATAAATTTTTTAGGCTCACATAGTAACTCTAACAATCTAAGAAGTAAGCTCGGGACCGCCGAGAGTCAGCATAAGCAGATTATTACTTTCTCTTCCTTGTTAGGCACCTCCCCGCCTGCGGGTTCTGGCAGACCACTTGACCTATGAGGGTGTAGTTATGTCAAGGGGAAGTTGTGCAATCTCTAGAGAAAAACCTATTTTCTAAGCCTAATTTTAAAACTGCTTCATATTCATTTTATGCAGTCGAGTCAATTAGCATGCATTGCATTAGATACAAATTAAAAAAAAGAGTCTAAAATATTAATTGCATTTTTAGACATTTCTCACCCTACATAATTTAAGGGGCCAATTAGGAACTGTCTTAGATGTCGGCCCCCAATTCATTAAAACTTAAACAACGTTCCTACCCATCTTTCATAAGAGACTGTACACATGGTTTTAAAGCGCCTAGGTGGTTAGTTGGCTCCCCAATCCAGGCCGGGGTAAGTCCAGATTTGCACTTCATTAGTTAGGTTCGGGTCGCTACTTTGTAGTACCCAAATTAGATTTAGGTTCTGAGGCAGATTCTTTTTAGATCATAAGTCCTCACCCTCCGGGAATATAATCCCAAATTGCTAATAAAATGTCAACTTAAACATAAAATTTTCTCTTAAAATATAAATCCCAACATAGGATAGACTGAGGTTGTCTCTGAGCTTTGCAGAATCCGGCTCCTCCTACTTTTTCTCCTTTGACTCACTAATAAATGTTCAATATTGAGCTTTCTCCTTGAAAATTTTTTACTTCTGTTCCTTATCTTCTACTTTGTAGCCAAAAGGGTATGAAATCACTGCTTTAATCGAGAGTTTTCTTAGGAGCTTCTCTCCTAGGATGTAATTAACTATAGGGGCTTGCCTCTATAGGGATTTGAGAACCCCAGACTAAAATAAATCTTGTTTTATTCGTATAAAATAAGGGAAGAATCTTTGGGAACGTAGATATTTTTAAAAACCTCATTTCTAATTTTGAATAGATTTGTAGAATATTATTATTATCTTTTCAGATAATATAATATTATACTTATTATATTCAACTTTAGAAATGATGAATTTTATAAAACTCATTCTGGCGACTCCGTTGGGGATCAATCCTCTCTCCATCTTTAGCAGTGTTTTATACCCTTTAATCGGTAGTATACTTGTGCTGCATAGGTTGTAACTACTTTTCTTCTACCGGTTCTTTTATTCATTTCATTCTTGAATAATTTGGCCGGTATCTAAAAAATTTTAGAGGTCTTATTTTGGACCCCGTTAGAAAATTAACGAGGAGCTCCTTTATAATGGTCTATTTGTAAAGTAAATCACCGTGTTAATTCGAACGTTGTAGTTACATTATTCTTGTAGCTTGATGTTTGAATTAGCACTGGGTCCAAAATTTCAAAAGTTGAAATTAAAACACTAAATAAAATTCATCCTTATCTCAATATTATGTATTGTAGTTATATTTCCATATAACTCAATATATATGAAATGAGATAGGATTTAGTTTATTTAGTTGGATTAATTAAACTTTTACAATTTAAATAAATTTTCAAAGTCTAATTAAAAATCTCTTTTAAATTTTAGGAAAAATGACGGGTAAATTAATCATTTCCCTGTCTGACAACATGAACCTATCCTACAATCCATTTGCTAAGGGTAGTATAATCAAGTTTGGAAAAGGATTTGAGGATTTGCAGTTGTCTGTTAGTGGACCTGAGTTCACTATTGTTCCACCCAATGAGGTTGCTAATCAGAAACCTATCTTAGAATTCACTTTGGGATGCGGGTCTCAAACTGCTCCTGTAGCCCCTAAGCCCTCAGTGTTTGATAAGATTGAGCAATCTAGTCAAGATCAGAAACTCAAGTCAGTTGTGGTAGCAAACAGTTCAGTCCCTTTCAGTGCACCCAGTCAATTTGAGATTGGATCTTCTTTTAATTTATCGACGATTATGACTAAGACTCAAAGAAGAAATAAAAATCATCGTATAAAAAGGAGAATGGAAAAACTAGGAAAATCAAAGAAAAATGAGCTTATCCCTCCAACCTCTCCACATCTTAGTGGTAGTAGGTTCCATCTTCTCTCCGCTGCTGATGGAGAAGAAGATGCGAGGTTGATTGCTCGATCAGCCCCTACTGCTGTTAGAAAGTCTGCCACTGAGCCAACAAAAAGTAAGGAAACACATTTTCAGAATTTGGTAAAGGCTATAGTACAAGATTGTGCTGATGGTCCTCCACAGACTAGAGAAGAATTTTTAAGGAAAATGAAAAGAATGGTCAGTGATAAGATTGAAGAAGAAACCTTAAGGCAGAAACTTATTAAAACTAGGGTAGGAGGTCAGTTGAGAGCAAGAGATAGTAAAAAAAATTCAAACCAACTGCCATCTCTTCTCTCTCTGATGGATACCCTAGAGAGCCAAGGAGATCCAGTAGAAAGACAGACAGTATTGTGTTGACTGATGCTTCAGTGAAAATTAAAAGTACTTAGCGGATTCCACAGAAAGTCAGCCGTCAGTTGTCCCTTTCTTCTGCACCACCCCAGAGTCCTAGTAAGATTCAACGTAATTCTCATACCCATTCTTCTCCCCGGATAGATAGGCACCACTCTACAGGTCCTACTCCATCTTCTTATCCTGATGTAGAGCGGTTGGAATCCTCAAACCAACCCTCTTCGATATTTGATGAGAAGAAGGTTTGGAAACCCAAGGAAAAAGCTACTTCTCTTGTAGTAGCTTCACCTGAGAAGCCTATAGAAAGTGAACTTGAAGAGAAGGAGAGGGTTGAGAATACTACTCCATATCCCATGGACTGTGAAAAGTATGTTCCTGTTGATCCCAACTATATTTCTGGAAGATCTATAGAGGAGATGATAGGTGAACTAAAAGATAGTATTAGAAATCTAGATGAAGAAGAAGCTTTGAACTTTGACTTAGATGGAGATGATATGTTAGATGATACAGTAGCTGATGTCTCTATGGTTGAAAAAAGAACAACATCTTATAATGAACAGATTGAGGATGCTGTATTACAAGATGTTGCAGTTGAGGAAGGCATAGCACCGGACTTAACTCAACATCTTGTACAGCAATTAAAACAGAAAGATGAACAAATTTCAAGTATGGAAAAGAAAATAGAAGAGATGATGGCCACTATGGCTTCTTTCCAAAGTCAGGGTCCTTTACCACCACGAGCACAGGTTGAGTCTTCTCAACCTGAGCCTGTTCAGGTGGTAGGAAAGAAACAAGTGATTGAGACTATAGAAGAACACCAACAAAATCCAGAAATAAAGGCTTCTCAATCCAAAGAGTTAAAGCAAATGGTAAAAAAGCAAGTAAGGGAGGCATTAGCAGAATCTCAGAGTGCGTCATATACTCCGAAAGGTAGACCTTACCCAGAGGAGTTTGATGCAGTTCCTTACCCAAAGGGATTTGTGCCTCCCTCCTTCAAGATCTTTGATGGTACTGGAAACCCAAGGCAGCACATAGCATACTTTAGAGCCAGTTGTTGCAACGTTGGGGGTAGCAATGCTTTGCTTTTTAGACAGTTTGTCAGTAGTCTGTCAGGGGTAGCATTTGATTGGTATACAGATCTTCCAAATGGTTCAGTGCACAGTTTCATAGAGTTAGAGAACATGTTTGTTAAAAGATTTACAGGCAGTCAACACCATGTTACAGTTGGGGATCTTGTAATAGAGAAACAAAAGCCTGGAGAAAAGCTAGTTGATTATATACTTAGATGGAGGAACTTGAGCATGAAGTGTGAACCTCAATTGCAAGAGCAACATGCAATTGAGATTCTACTTAAGAACATTCATGCACCGATAGCCTTTCTTTTGAAGGGTTTTACCATTAAGACATTTGAAAAATTGCTCAATAAGGCCTCCAGTCTACAAGAAGAAGCTTCACAACTCTCCTTCCTTGTTGACCAGTCTTCTTCAGACCCTAAGAAGCTGAAACCCCAGAAGGTCTTTGAAAAGAAATTTGGGACGGTGTCAGCTATGGATAAGGGAAAGCAACCAATAAAAGTTCAGACAGAAAGATCACCTCCTCAATTCTATAATCAGCAGTATCAGAGGCCACAATATCCGCCACCACAGCACCCTCCACTTCGGATTTAGCCAGAATTCAACCAACAATAGCCTTACCTTACTCCAGAAGAAAGAAAGGAAAAGTGGGAAAAGTTCAATGAGATGATTGGTAAGACATACCCCTTTAAGAAGGGGGCTTTCTAGAAGATCTTCAAAAATCTTCTGAAAAAGCCAGACTTCAAATTGCCTACACCTTGAAGGCCAGAAGAAGTGGGTAAGACAGATCAGTTTAATTATTTCCCTTACCATCAGATGTTAGGCCATCAACTTGAAGATTGCATCACTTTTAAAGAATGGCTTGACAAAAATATGAAATTAGGAGCTGTAGTGATTCCCAAATAATACTTAGTGGATCCAGGGCAGGGATCAGCTAAGTGTGTGACTGGTGGGCCTATCGTTCCTAATTCCTTTTTAGATTCTGATTCAACTTGGGATATAGCTTTATCCCGTTCTTCAAAGAAATTTCTAAACAAACTTTACTTTTCTTCTCTTCAGGAGTCTTTGGGAGCTCAGAAGCCTCTCTAGGTTGATCTGATAGTTCCAGAAGATGATGTAGAGATGACTCCACCTTCAGAGCTCAAGGAAGCCCGAGTCAGCCAGGATCCTATAGTTCAGGAGAAGGAGGACACTAGAGATTGTTTTGATGCTTTTAGTAGTTTTGATTGTGATGTATCTAATAGAGTTGTGTTTTCTTCGGATGGGGAGACTGTTATCCTCAATCCTCTTGTCTTAGATGACTTTTATTTTGTTAAGTGTGATAATATCAAATCAATGAAAAATGATTCTGCTTATATCTTGTCTATTTCTGATAATGATGTTACAGATGACTTGAAAAATATATCTGAAAATGATTCTCTGCATAATCAATTTGATTTTGAAGAATTAAAACACTCTCTTGGCTATTATTCAGATAGTGATGTCTCTGTTCTTGATTTGCAGGGTACGCCTATATGTATTGAAGCTGAGATGTTTGATTCTAAAAATTTAACAGAAGTAAAATCAGAATTAGCTGAGGTCGAAGAAGATAACCTACCTGTCACTTCTTTTGAAGAGATAGTGCAAATCAAGCTTCGTAGTGGCAAAGTGTTACCACCTCACACTTCTTCTGAAGACAAAGGAAAGCAAGTTATTGACGAGATGAAGTCTTCTCTTCCACCTCAACCTGTTCCTTTTCATAGTCCAATTGAGAGTGGAATGCCCAAGGTCGATTACAATGTTCTAGCTCATCTCAGGAAGCTGCCTGCCAAACTGAGTATTTACGATGCCTTGATCCTTTCCAAAGAAATGAGGGAAGCATTAATCAAAGCTTTGTTAGATCCAGAAATTTGCATGGCCCAGTTAGCAGCTGCACAGCCTGATGAAGCTTTTTGTTCCAGAGGAGTTCCTGAAATTTCTTTTTCTGATGAATATCTACGTTTAGGGACGGCTGATCAACCGTCCACTATACATAACAGTGAACATAGATAACTTCAGATTGTCACGTATCCTTGTAGATCCTGGTGCATCAGTTAATATTATGACTCTAAGAACTCTTGCCTATTTGAGAATAGATGTCCGTAAGCTCAGCTCAGACAAGAAGATCTTACGGGGTTTTAATGAAAATGGCGAGAGGGCTTTGGGTTCAATTACTTTGTTGTTAGAGATTGAGGATTTTAGAACTGAAGCAAAGTTTCATATTATAGACGCTCCAACATCTTTTAACGCTCTTTTAGGTAGACCCTGGCTTCACGAATATAGGATGGTTCCTTCATTTCCCTGCATCAGTGTATCAAGTACATAAGAGATGGTACTGAGCACTGTATTAAGGGAGATTTGCAACCATTCTCGGTTCATGAAGTAGGAATTTATGAAGATGCCGCCTATTATTTGCCTAAAAAACAAACAGTTATTTCCAAAGATCTTAAATTGGCCAAAAATGAAATTGCACTTGAAAAGAAAAATAAAAAAGAAAAAGAAGAAAAAAGAAATGAAGAATATCCCTGCCTCGAAGATAGCATTCGTTGGCATCCTGCTCCTCCCTCACAAAGAGGTGGTAGGATAACCCAACAAGGGCGAGGCAGAGGCAGAGGATGGAAAAATCATGAAAGTGCAATGTATGAAAACATACAAAATCAAAACCCTACGATACACATTGATTTAGAATCTGGTTCAGAGGATGAATCATGTGTACTGAAGGATGAAAATAGTAACAAAAGGCCAAAATTTGAGATCTCTTTGGAAAATGACAGTGATGAAGATAAAATTCAGGCAAATATAGAGGATGATTCAGATTTGTGTACCTATGAAATACTTAAAGGATATGTGAAAACTTTAGCTCTAACCCCACTATCTCAAGATAGTATAGCCGGGTTGGCAGTTAAAATTTCACCTGCTTTGAGCGATGATTGTAAAGCTGCTAAGTTTATTCCATCTTCTAGCAAAAATGTTGAAACTGATGTACACATTGATGATCCTTTTATGAATGAAATAGTGGAACTCCCTTTTGATTGGTATCCTTATTGTGTTAAAAATTTAATTGAGCAAGGTCTAGCCCCATCTACTTGGACTAAACGTCAAGCTCAGTCCTTTGAAAATCTTTGGAATACGGAATTCCATAAACCAAAGTCAAAAGAAGGACTAGGCTTAAATACTATTTTTCCATTTGATGATGATGATTATTGCTTAGTAATTACTAACAATGTAAGATCTGATCATCTTTTTATAGAGGACGTTGAAAATCTTAATGAATTTTGCTTAGAAACTTTAGATGATTCGGATAACTTTCAAGTTAAGGAGGCACCTCCTGAACTCGAGGAGGAAATCCAATCAACTATTGACGAACTAAAAGAAATTAACCTTGGTAACGAAGAAAATCCACGTCCGATGTTCATAAGTGCCTTATTGAACGAGGATGAGTCAAATAACTTAGTCAAGTTACTTTCAGAGTTTAAGGATTGCTTCGCTTGGAGTTATGATGAAATGCCGAATTATCTCCAGAAATAGCAGTTCACAAACTTGAAATTCAACCTGATATAATCCCTGTCAAATAAGCCCCACGACGCATGTGTTTAGAAATTGAACAACAAGTAATAACTGAAGTTAAGAAACTGATCGATGCAGGCTTTATTCGAGAGGAGAAATATCCCTCTTGGTTGGCTAGTGTCGTCCCAGTAAAGAAAAAAAGTGGTCAAATTCATGTATGCATCGATTATAGGGATCTGAATAAGGCATGTCCGAAAGATGAGTTCCCATTACCCATACCAGAACTCATGGTAGACATTGCCTCTGAGCATGAAATTTTCTCTTTTATGGACGGTTCATCTGGATATAACCAAATCAAGATGGCTCCTGAAGATGAAAAATTTACTGCATTCAGAACACCTATAGGGGTCTTCTGTTACAAAGTCATGCCCTTTGGACTTAAAAATGCTGGTGCAACTTACCAGCGAGCTATGACCCGAATCTTCGATGATTTAATCCACCAACAAGTGGAATGTTACATCGATGATTTGGTTGTCAAAAGTCGTCAAAGGGAAGACCACCTTCATGATCTGAGAATCGTTTTTGAAAGGTTGCACCGCTATGACCTAAAGTTGAACCCCTTGAAATGTGCTTTTGGAGTTACTTCAGGGAAATTCTTAGGGTTCGTAGTGAGACACCGAGGTATAGTAATTGATCCTTCCAAAATAAAAGCCATCTTAGATATGCCACCTCCTAAAAGTCTAACTCAATTAAGATCTCTTCAAGGTAGGTTGGCATATCTAAGAAGATTTATTTCTAACTTGTCCGGTAGGTGTCAACCATTTGCTGCTTTATGTAAGAAAGATGCCCGATTTCATTGGGATGAAAAGTGTCAAAACGCTTTTGAAAACATAAAACAGTATTTGTTAACACCTCCAGTTTTAGCGGCTCCTATTCCGGGAAAACCCTTAATACTTTACACCGCAACTTTAGACAGTTCCCTTGGCGCCTTGTTAGCCCAAACTAACGAGGAAGGAAAAGAGAACGCACTTTACTACTTAAGTAGATGACTCTTACCAACTGAAGCTAATTACCCACCTATTAAGAAACATTGTTTAGCCTTAATTTTTGCTACCCAGAAATTAAGGCATTACATGTTAGCTCATAAAATCAATCTCATTTCTAGAGTCAATCCACTCCAATACCTGATGACTCATCTAACATTGTCAGGACGTTTGGAAAAATGGTCAATGTTCTTACTTCAGTTTGATATCACGTTTATACCCTTACGTGCTAACAAAGGTCAAGTTGTAGCTGACTTCTTAGCAGCACACCCGATCCCTGCTGAGTCCCCTCTAAATGATGATCTCCCTGATGAACAAATTATGAGTTTAGAGGAGCAGGAAGGAAATACCTGGGAGTTATATTTTGATGGTGCCGAATCTTCACAAAAGATTAAGGAATCTCAGGAAGTAATCCCAGGGAAGGCCAGTATCGGGTTGGTTTTCATAACCCCTGAAAAAGGTTTGTTGCGTTATTCTTATCATTTATTAGTGCCTTGTACTAATAACGAAGCTGAATACGAAGCTCTAATAACTGGTTTAGAATTAGCAATATCAATGGAAATTAGGGAAATCAAGATCTTTGGAGATTTACAACTTATTATCAATTAAGTTGCTAGTATTTACAAAGTCTTGAAACCTAAACTTCTTCCGTACTATCAATATACTATGAAGCTTCTCAAACAAATTCCAAATGTAACTTTGTATAGGATACCCCGAGGAAGAAATTCTATGGCGGATGCCCTTGCAAAACTTGCAAAAGAGTTAGCTTGTATTTAAGAAGAGTTAATCTCTATAGAAGTTCAAGGTCGCAAGATCGTATCTCCTATAGACTTGGAATACATTACTAAGATTTTTCCTTCTGAGGGAGAGGTTGTTCTTGCTGTTAATGATGAGACGGTTGACTGGAGAAAACCTTTCATTGACTACTTGCAAGAAAGCAAACTCCCTCAAGAGAAATCTGCTGCAGATCAGATTAAGAGAAGGGCTCTCTCCTATACGCTGATAAACGGCACTTTATACCACCGGTCTTTTGATCAATTGTGGTTACGTTGTCTTAACAAACAGGAAGCCCAAAAGATCGTGACCGAGGTACATGCCAGATTGTGTGGTGCTCACCAATCTAGTCCTAAAATGAAGATGAAAATTAAAAGGTTAGGATATTATTGGCCCTCAATGATTGACGACTGTATGTCTATTGCACGTCATTTTCATCAGTGCCAATTACATGGTGTAGTCCTACACCAACCTCCTAATGTCCTACATCCAACAATTGCTTCATGGCCTTTTGAAAGTTGGGGTACGGATATCATTGGCCCTATCGATCCTCCCTCTTCTAAAGGTCATCGGTTCATCCTAGCAGCAACAGATTACTTTTCAAAATGGGCGGAAGCTGTTCCACTACGAGAAGTCAAGACTCATAACGTGCTCCAGTTCTTTAGAGATCATATCGAATATCGATTCGGCATTCCTCATCGAATTATATCTGATAATGGTCCCTCTTTCAAAAGTACCAAACTGAATAATTTTGCTAAACGTCATAATATCGATTGGAGATACTCCACAAGCTATTATCCACAGGTGAATGGATTAGCAGAGGCCTTCAATAAGATGTTGGTAGGAATTTTAAAGAAAAGCTTAGAGGACAATAAGCGACAGTGGCATGAAAAGTTGGGTGAAGCTTTGTGGGCTTATCGAACCACATATAGAACCCCAACTCAGTCTACACCGTTTGCTTTAGTCTTTGGGACAGAGGCTATTCTCCCTTTAGAGGTACAGCTTCCCTCTTTAAGAGTTGCAATTAACAATAGTATCACATCTGAACAGAATGCCCGACTTCGACTAGAAGAACTCGAAGGTTTAGAAGAGAAGCGACTGCAGGCTCAACAGAACCTCGAGTTATATAAATCCCGTATGGCTCAAGCACATGATAAATTGGTCCGCCCTAGAACCTTTCAAGTAGAAGAGCTTGTGTTGGTCTTATGTAGACCTATCTTGACTCATAGAAGGTTTGGGGGTAAATTTGAGCCTACCTGGGAAGGTCCTTTTGTGGTGGAGAAAGTCTACCAAGGAAGATCTTACCAATTGGTGGATTATAAGGGTGATCGTCCTATGTTACCCATCTATGGGCGTTTTCCTAAACAATACTATGTGTAATGACGTTGTTATGATGATTTTACAATAAAATTACAAATTTATCAGAATATACGTTGTTCTCAAGTTTTTTGAATATCACATATTGTACTGGGTCCAAGTGATTTGTATACTTTTGAAAATCAAAATTGAAAGGTTGCAAGATTTGAAATAATTGAGATGTTCTATAATACTACTATAGAATTGTCCTTTTATTAGTTTTCCTTTTTCACATATGATGATCCAATATAAAAACAAAATCCCCAGTGAGATATTTGTAAGTTATAAGGATCATCTATATTAAAAAAGGGAACAAATTTTCAATTCAATAAATGTTCAAAATTTTAATTCTTCTAAATATTTTCCATTCTCTTCTAGAAAATGACATATACAAATGTTTTAACCCATAATAGAAAATTTATATTTTTTCAATCTCATTTGTGATGAAGAGAAATGATCCAAAGTTTTAAAGAAATCAATTCTCTTCGTTAAAATTATAAATCTTAAATCCGTCTTTAAGTATAAGTCCTCCTACGACATCCTATTGACATCTTTGGAGTTAGGAATAAGCATCCCTAGTGGCGTCCTAATCTTCATTCCGAGGAGAAGTATAAGCATCCCTAGCGGCATCTTCTCTTCATTAAATCTAAAATCTTAAATCTGTCTTTACGTATAAGTCCTCCTACGGCATCCTATTGACATCTTTGGAGTTAGGAATAAGCATCCCTAGTGGCATCCTAATCTTCATTCCGAGGAGAAGTATAAGCATCCCTAGCGGCATCTTCTCTTCATTAAATCTTAAATCTTAAATCTGTCTTTAGGTATAAGTCCTCCTACGGCATCCTATTGACATCTTTGGAGTTAGGAATAAGCATCCCTAGTGGCATCCTAATCTTCATTCCGAGGAGAAGTATAAGCATCCCTAGCGGCATCTTCTCTTCATTAAATCTTAAATCTGTCTTTAGGTATAAGTCCTCCTACGGCATCCTATTGACATCTTTGGAGTTAGGAATAAGCATCCTTAGTGGCATCCTAATCTTCATTCCGAGGAGAAGTATAAGCATCCCTAGCGGCATCTTCTCTTCATTAAATCTTAAATCTTAAATCTGTCTTTAGGTATAAGTCCTCCTACGGCATCCTATTGACATCTTTGGAGTTAGGAATAAGCATCCCTAGTGGCATCCTAATCTTCATTCCGAGGAGAAGTATAAGCATCCCTAGCGGCATCTTCTCTTCATTAAATCTTAAATCTTAAATATGTCTTTAGGTATAAGTCCTTCTACGGCATCCTATTGACATCTTTGGAGTTAGGAGTAAGCATCCCTATTGGCATCCTAATCTTCATTCCGAGGAGAAGTATAAGCATCCCTAGCGGCATCTTCTCTTCATTAAATCTTAAATCTGTCTTTAGGTATAAGTCCTCCTACGGCATCCTATTGGCATCTTTGGAGTTAGGAATAAGCATCCCTAGTGACATCCTAATCTTCATTCCGAGGAGAAGTATAAGCATCCCTAGCGGCATCTTCTCTTCATTAAATCTTAAATCTTAAATCCGTCTTTAGGTATAAGTCCTCCTACGACATCCTATTGACATCTTTGGAGTTAGGAATAAGCATCCCTAGTGGCATCCTAATCTTCATTCCGAGGAGAAGTATAAGCATCCCTAGCAGCATCTTCTCTTAATTAAATCTTAAATCTTAAATCTGTCTTTAGGTATAAGTCCTCCTACGGCATCCTATTGACATCTTTGGAGTTAGAAGTAAGCATCCCTAGTGGCATCCTAATCTTCATCCCGAGGAGAAGTATAAGCATCCCTAGTGGCATCTTCTCTTCATTAAATTTTAAATCTTAAATCCGTCTTTAGGTATAAAATCTTAAATCTGTCTTTAGGTATAAGTCCTCCTACGGCATCCTATTGACATCTCTGAAGTTAGGAGTAAGCATCCCTAGTGGCATCATATTCTTCATTCCGAGGAGAAGTATAAGCATCCCTAGCGGCATCTTCTCTTCATTAAATCTTAAATCTTAAATCTGTCTTTAGGTATAAGTCCTCCTACGGCATCCTATTGACATCTTTGGAGTTAGGAATAAGCATCCCTAGTGGCATCCTAATCTTCATTCCGAGGAGAAGTATAAGCATCCCCAGTGGCATCTTCTCTTCGTTAAATTTTAAATCTTAAATTCGTCTTTAGGTGTAAGTCCTCCTACGGCATCCTATTGACATCTTTGGAGTTAGGAATAAGCATCCCTAGTGGCATCCTAATCTTCATTCCGAGGAGAAGTATAAGCATCCCCAATGGCATCTTCTCTTCGTTAAATTTTAAATCTTAAATTCTTCTTTAGGTGTAAGTCCTCCTACGGCATTCTATTGACATTTTTGAAATTAGGAATAAGCATCCCTAGTGGCATCCTAATTTTCATCCCGAGGAAAAGTATAAGCGTCCCTAACAACATCTTTTCTTCATCCTATTTACACTCTTGAAGTTAATCTTAATTTATAAGAAGGTTTCAATCTTATCAAAATCAAATTCAAAATTTCTATTCGTGCCAAATCTCATTCAACTCTGAACTAAACTCAAATCAAACTCTCCATTCCTTCCTAACTTCATTCAAATCATTATATTCAACTCTATCTTTCGACGACTTTACCAAATGATACTAATTTCATTAGTTATTATTTGCTAAAGCATCATTGCCGACATCAACTTCAAAATCGCTGAATCGACTCGAAACACTTTCAACCTTTATTCTAAATTTTCTATCAATTCTCAAAATCATTCCATTTCGTATGCCCAAATGCTGAACTTCAATTTGTGATCTAGTTGATCATTTCGGTCAATGCCAATAGGCATGATAAACTTTCCATGATAAACTTTGGCAAGTTTATCATGCCTATTGGGGGTTCATTTGTTGACCTCATTATTCGAAGTCAATTTCCCCGGAACCGATTCTAGCACCCAGGTATTCGTAACCTTGTATAGACGTCCCCCCCATAGGATTTCTCTTAGGTGGATACCCATTGACGTACCGTCGACTAAAACCTATCACTCAACTCGAACCAAAATCAATTCAATCCAATTTTAATTCAACTCCAAACGAACTCAAATTAAGCTCAATTTATAATTCGTCGATCTCGATCGACTCAATTTGATATGACCGAATTTATTTTTCGATCAAATTAATACATCATTAGGCTCAAATCAATTCACCTCGACTCAATCAAATTTAAATCATTGTAAATGAGATAAAATTAGTATTTCAAAATTATTTCTATTTTAAAATTAACTTGAAATATTTATTTTAAATTATCAATTATTTTCTAATTAATCTCTAAATCAATTTGAAATATAAAGTAACTCTTGAATTTTTTTTTTAATTATGATTAATCTGAGAGGTTCAAATTTAAAATAGAATAGAGGTAAGTATGAGATTCAAGTGCCTTTTAGGCCGATTCAAACCAGCACCCATGACCCCATTTCCCTAGCAGTTCACAAGCCTTATACCCATCGCCTCCTTAGCCTTAGTCGAGACCAAGCCTCCTCTCCCGCTCTCATATACGCATACAAGAAACAAAATAAAAAAGCTCTCTTCATCTCTCAGCATATTGGAACTACCGTGCTCTCATACCCGAAATCAACCCACTCTCACACGCACTCAACCCACGATCCCATTCTCTCATTCACGCATGCAAGAACCGTTGCTCATCTCCCTCTGCTCCATGCGACTCCGAGGCCGGTTCCATAACTCCCCGTCCATCTCCTCTCTTATTCGCATAACCCAGCCTGTTATCCCTCTCTGAATTCGCACGAAACCTCACGATTCTCTCATTCGCATATAGAGCACAGACCGAACTCCAGCCCGAACTCTCTCCAGTTGCCCTCTCCCTCTCGCACAAAACTCCAGCCCGAACTCTCTCCAGTCGCCCTCTGCCATTCGCACAACCCCAAGCCGCAACACGTCACCTCTCTGCTCGTGAGAAGCCCATCTCCTCTTCCTGCTTCGTTTCCCTCTCTCGGTAGCACGAGAAGCCCTAGGGAAGCCACAAAAAGTTCGCCGGCCACATCTCTCTCTGGCCGAGAGTTTACGTATAATTTTTCTTGTTAATTCTTTCTCTTCTCTAGTCTATCTCCTTCATATCTTTCCTCTTCCTCCATCTTTCTATAGATCTTCATCTTCCTTTACTTCACATTAATTTTTTTTTTAAGGAAGTCAATGACAAATCATGTCTAATTCTTCTTAAAATTAGAATCCAAAGAAAATGGTTATCTTTAAGATGTAGTAAACAAAATATACTTTCATATTTCAGTATTTTTATTTACCTTTATTTTGTGATGAATTAACTATTGCTAGACTTGTTAATGCTAGACTTGTTAATGTCTTGATGAAGAATGAATTTGGTTACAAGGGTTTATAATTCTGACGACATGTTTCTTTTGAAATTTGGACACTTTGTATATATATTTAGATGATAGTAGAGCTAATAACCTTGTTAAATTCAATGGCATTTTCCTTCAGAGCAAGTTCATTATAGAAGTGTTTGGGTCGGATTCTTGTAGAAGTGTTTGAATAAGATCATACACCATGAATTTATTTAGATTAATAAAGTAAAGGTGGTATTAATTGTTCTTTCTCTTTATCATTGTTGAAAAGGGTTTATGGAAATTTGTATATTACAATGATGTTTTCTTTAATATAGTAGCATGAGTTTTAGAAATAAAGTGAATTTTACGTATAAATTGAAAAGTAAAAATTTTTTATATATATATTGAAGCGAGAAGTATTTAAAAAAAAAAATTTGTGAAATGTATGTGAATGGTTTTGTGTATGAGAAAAGTGTGTGTTAGAATACAAAGATTGGTGGAAATATGTTTGTTTTAAAAGTGAAAGTGGAGTGTGTGCGGAAAGGTGATTTGTGTGGAGGGTGACATGTGTAAAGTGTTTTGAAAAGTAAAATATATATATATTTTTTTTTGGGAAGTATATATGTGAGTAGTGAAGAGAGATGTGTGGAAATGGAATTTGTGGAAGTGAGTATATTTTGAAGAAGTGTAGTAAAATGTACTTGAAAAGGTAATTGATATATGTGTATAAAATGAAATAAAAAGTGTATGTTGAAAGGTGATTTGTTTGTGTTTTGGAAAAATGAAAGAGATTTTGTGTATGTAATAAATGATTGTAGTGTATATTGAAAAGTAAAATATGCGTGTCGAGAAAGGTGTCAAGTTTGACTTGAAAGGTGAAATCTATGTGTATTGAAAAGTATATTGAATATTAAAATGTTTAAAAGTATTTTTGATAAGAAAGAGTGTAGAGTATGATTTTAGGAATGGTGAAATGTGCAAATATGAAAGGTAAAGTGTTTGTTTTTGTAAAAATTACATAAGTTTGGAAGAGTGGAAGTGAATATTGGAAGGATATAAAGTATACTTCCAAAAGTAAAGGTTTCAAAAGGAAATTCAACCAAGCCAGTGCTCAAACCCGATGAAAGGTACGTCTTTTATTTTCAGTAAATTTTAATTATTTTAAAATTAATTATGAAATATGCTATCTAATACCTATTTTCTTTTCTTTATTGGCATGAACTGCGAGGAACGGTACCGGTCGAGGGAATAAAAGGATAAGGAGCTAATGACGTCTGTCGCCTCTATCCAACCGGGTAGAGGTGCTACGGGCGGAACCACCGGGTCATAGCCCCCGGTGACTGTAAGTATTTCTAAACTTAGAAAACCTTTAGGGGCCCCTTGATGTGGTGTGCGTAAATCCTTCCCTTTTAGGTCCCTGTAGTAACTTCAATTTTATTAGGTTTACTTTTATTTACTTTTAGATCCTTAAACCCCTTTTTACACACGCTCAAAGTACTAAGGGTTAGTAATAACAAATTTTTATCCCATACAACAGTAGTGACACTTAAGGACAAAAATTAAGGACTGAGTCTTAAGAAACTTAGACTTAGGTTGCATGCACATTTTATGATAGAAATATATAACATAGAAAACTTAGTGACACCTCACCTTAGGATTAGTGAATATTTTTAAATTAAAATTCAATCAATTAGAAAACTTTAGCTAATAATTGACCTAGGACATATCAAAACCACATAACCTATTGCACACACTTAGATTTGTTTGCTAGGACAACCGACTCTAGCTTTAGGTTAGGCCGGTGTTTATTTCCTTACTGTACTGGGACGGGCTTTTTCTCAAGTTTTATTGCATGCTGGTTGTGAAATGTTGGTGTGTTTGTTTATTTTTACTGCACTCTGTGTTGTGATTTGATTAACGATTAGATTACCCATAGGTTAGGAGCGATCTGGATTGTTAATATGATTTTCTGCAGGTGGCCACACTCGTACAGGGCAGAAAAAGGGGGCTAATTAATTAATAATAAATAAATGCTACAGGTGCTTCAGCTGCTTAGCCCCCAAATGAAGAAGAGTGTGGCCAAGTGTGGCTTAATAATTTAAATTCAATTACAAATATATATATATATATATATATATATATATATATATATATATATATATATATATATATATATATATATATATATATATATATATATATATATAACTGTGTGGGATGATTTTTATTATAAACTGCTTAGGATAACCCTGCAGGTGGACTATATTTTTCTTCCCTTTCTGTGAAATGAAATGTAATGTAAATATAATATATCAAGAGTCAATAAATGTGAAAGTGATTTTTTTGAAAATGGGATATTACATCCAATTTGGAATCTAAAGAAAGGAGAATATATCTTAAAGGATTATTCTCTTTTATTTAGAAAGTCAAATTAGGATGATTCAATATCCAAATAGAAAAGAAAATACCCCTCTTAGGGATGAGTTTCTTTTCATTTGGATATCCAGAACCCGACGGACCCGAGATGTTCGTAGAAGAAGAAAAGACAGAACAAGAAGATTGAATAAAGAAGATGAAGAAATGAAGATTTAAGGAACAGTATATTCCATTTCAAAAATCACTTGCGTCATTCTTAGGATTAGAATCCGGGTTTGTTGTCAGTGGTGCCCGGCCACTTTACTTTTCTGCAAATTTTGGGTGTAATATGGACATTGGACATTGGACATTATATTTGGATTATTAAAATTGATTGTTTACATTGTTTGTGCAGTAGATGTTTTTTAGGACCTTGTATGCCGTGTTTTGTTTTAGCCTGGATTCGAATCGGAGAGATTTTTTTCATAAGGGTAGGCTCAAAATTCTTTTACTTGAAATTCTAATAAAATTTTTAGGCTCACATAGTAACTCTAACGATTTAAGAAGTAAGCTCGAGACCACCAAGAGTCAGCATAAGCAGATTATTACTTTCTCTTACTTGTTAGGCACCTCCCCGCCTACGGGTTCTGGCAGACCACTTAACCTATGAGGGTGTAGTTCTGTCAAGGGGAAGTTGTGCAATCTCTAGGGAAAAACCTATTTTCTAAGCCTAATTTTAAAACTGCTTCATATTCATTTTATGCATTCGAGTCAATTAGCATGCATTGCATTAGATACAAATTAAAAAAAGAGTCTAAAATATTAATTGCATTTTTAGACATTTCTCACCCTACATAAGTTAAGGGGCCAATTAGGAACTGTCTTAGATGTCGGCCCCCAATTCATTAAAACTTAAACAACGTTCCTACCCATCTTTCATAAGAGACTGGACACATGGTTTTAAAGCGCCTAGGTGGTTAGCTGGCTCCCCAATCCAGGCTGGGGTAAGTCCAGATTTGCACTTCATTAGTTAGGTTCGGGTCGCTACTTTGTAGTACCCAAATTAGATTTAGGTTCTGAGGCAGATTCTTTTTAGATCTTAAGTCCTCACCCTCTAGGAATATCATCCCAAATTTCTAATAAAATGTCAACTTAAACATAAAATTTTCTCTTAAAATATAAGGCCCAACATAGGATAGACTGAGGTTATCTCTGAGCTTCACAGAATCCGGCTCCTCCTACTTTTTCTCCTTTGACTCACTAATAAATGTTCAATATTGAGCTTTCTCCTTGAAAATTCTTTACTTCTGTTCATTGTCTTCTACTTTGTAGTCAAAAAGGTATGAAATCACTGCTTCAATCGAGAGTTTTCTTAGGAGCTTCCCTCCTATGATGTAATTAACTATAGGGGCTTGCCTCTATAGGGATTTGAGAACCCCAGACTAAAATAAATCTTGTTTTACTCGTATAAAATAAGAGAAGAATCTTTTGGAACGTAGATATTTTTAAAAACCTCAAATCTAATTTTGAATAGATTTAAAGAATATTATTATTATCTTTTCATATAATATAATATTATACTTATTATATTCAACTTTAGAAATGATGAATTTTATAAATCTCATTCTCGCTTTTGGATATCTTGTATAATGTTATGTTCGTCTTTTAAGATGATATAATATTATTTTTGTCATATCTAAATAAAAGAATGAATAAACTTTTTTCAAAAATCGTATTTCTATCTTTAAACATATTCTAGAGAATTTCATGTTCATCTTTTGAGATGATATGTTATTCTTTGAACTTTTTGATTATAGAAATATCAATTTTCAAAACCCTATTTTGATATTGAATCCATTATAAAATATTGTGTCAGTCTCTCAAGATTGTACTTTATTCTTAATACAGTATTCGATTACAAAATAAAAGAAAATTAAAATCTGCGTGGTGATACACAATTTTTTTCCCACCACTGACTGACTCTGAACTATGGTGGTAGCATTTGTATGTGAGACTGGTACTAGTGGGGATGTTGTGGGCTCATCCCTGGATATAGCAGGAGTAGCTACACTAACATATGAGGCATTGCCCCCAGTGCTATCAAATGGGCAATTATCGCCTCCATGGCTCTGACCATCTATGTCATCTAAGTTTGAACGTAATGGTAGCCTCTGTATCAACTGATCATGGAGAGCCACCAACCTCAGGCTCTCCCAACTCATCCTCATCCTCGGTTTTTCTTTGCTCATTCGAGTGACCTCTACAGGTAACTACACAGACTCTATGTACTGGTATATCCTCATCTAACTCATCCTCAAGTAAATCCTCCTCGGTGAAGGTCAGATGAAGTGCCTCTATATGCGGACCTCGTGAACACTCAGGGGAAGCTACAACATCTGTGCCACAGACCATCGGAACTACCTCAAAACTGGAAGGAACAATTGACTCCAACTGCTCAACTACTTCTGTCTGTTGAACTGCCTCGACTGGGGTGTCCGCCTATCATCGTCTTTAAACTCACCTATTGCGACGGGTCCCAGAAGGGGAAACTAGCTGCTAAGGGGCCATAACAACTGAATGGACCTAAGCTTTGGTAGACTCCAACCTCTGTCTCGGTCTCTAATGAAGTGGGGGTTGTTCAACACTTGGGAAATTGACTGTGGTCATACTGTGGGAACAGAACTAATTGTCTGCCTAGGTGGCTATCCTCTCTGCCATTTGTACCTCTATCTCAAGGTATGGAACTGTAACTGAAAGGATGCTTAAGAGATCTGGTAGAATAAACTCTTTCAACTAACAGACTCTCTACCTCGTACTAGGCGGACGATACTCTGAATCCTCTTACAGAGGGTTCGAGCAGTATCGTCCCTAGGGGAACTAGCTCGAGGCAGTGGAGACAGGAGGGGTCACAACAATACGAGCAACATCCTTCTCATCGCCACTATGTTCCAGTGGAGAGAAGCGTCCTCCCTGGACTACTTTTAGCTCAAGTGCTACTACAACTGCTGGGGTAGGCGTAACTGATACTGGTCGTGGCGCCCACTGCATGGGGACCACTCTCCTCTGAATAGGTTCTTGGTGAGCCACTGCCTCTACCATCCTCAGACTATCTATCTCAAATGTAGCTAATCACAATCTCCTATTTCTATTCCTTCGGACCCTTCTCCAAAGGCTAGAGATAGAAGAGGAAGGAATATCAGAGCCCACTGCCTGGGAGATCGGGGGAACATGCACTATAAGAAGTGTTGGGATATGCTGGTAGTCTCAGCATGAGAGAGTCGAGCGAACACGGAAGTCCGATGGGCAGAAGGTGAAGGAGCCTCAATCTGGGTACCCCTCTTCCTAGAGGAAGGAGGGGGAACCAAAACTTGAGCTACCTTCACCGGAACAACATAAATAATAAGGGGAGCAACAACTGGCAGCCGGTACTGAGGAAAGGGAGTAGCTCGCACAACAGGTACAACAGGTATGGGTCTCCTAGTAACTAGATGTGTAGGAGCAACTGGAAGCAGTTTAGGCACTTGTTGCCTAACCACAAGGTGCACATGTTACGCAGGAAGGGGAACATGATTAGCAGGTGCCAGGGCTATCTACTGAGCCACTAGTCATTCAAAAGGAGCGCATGGATACGCATCCTCTTCTCTGAAGAGGAGAGAATGCAGTAGCCTCAGCCAGAGTCGGCCCACCAAGAGTGACGAAAGATGAGATAGTGAAGGAATCAAAAGTGATCCCTCCAGAAAAGGGACAAGCCAACAAGGACTCAAAGAGAGTCACATCTAAGTCCAAGCTAAAGAAAAAAAGTCATAGAAGAAGCACGTGGAGCCATGGAATTGCTACCAAAAGAAAAGAGAATTGAAAGGATTAGTAAGAGTGGATAAAATAAGAGAATTTGTTAGGGAATGGAATGGTCTAGAAGGCCGAAAAGAAAAGGACCAAAGCTAGGGGAAAACCTTAGCTAAGAAGAAGCCCTAACTATGAAAAGGATCCTAACTAAGAGTAGCATGAACCTAATCTAAGGAGTGTCAATCATAGAGTACACATAAGAAAGAATAATATGAGATCCAAAGATGGAGAGAGAAATGAGTCCCACCATGATTACCAGAAACCTGTGGACCTCTAAAAGGATACCGCTCAACTACAGAGTACAGAAGTTATTCAAACACTCCACCCCGAGGGATAGAGATGATTGCTTGTCTCCGTGCCTCCTCATAAATGGGACAATATAAGGGCAGATTGGATCATTCATATGACTAATCATTGAGGATAGCGGCTCTCACCAGCGCACCCCGATGGATAGTAATATGTATGAATTGATCAATATCACGAGTTTCCCCCACCCGATACATCAACTCGAGTGGGGTTTATTTGATGGTGGAGTTCCATTCCTCACGAGCTCAAGCCCCCGTGGTTAATTACATCTCTAGCCTAGGCCCTAAGAAAACTCTCGATTAAGGATATAATATATCATTAGGTTTCAATATTATTTAATTTTTAAAATTTTAGAATTTTAATTACGAGTAAAAAAACATTTTATCCTTAAAGAGCCTAGCAAAAAATAGGCCACACACATGAATGAAAGAAATCTAAGAAAAAAATGCAAGTTCTTCTATTGACTTTGGTTAAGTCCTAGGTAGGAAAATTAATTCAAGTTACCTAAAGTTCAAGTTTGTTAAAGGTCTAAAAAGGAAACTTTATTTAAAATATAAATATTATTGAATTAGGATCCATTTTAGTTAATTTAATTTTTTGATCCATTTTAATGCTTGGGGTGGTAATTTTTAAGGTTTAAGTTGCTTTAGCCAATTTTGAAAAGTCTCGGGTCCTCCTAGGTGCTAGGCTAAGGGGGTCCAAAAGGTCACTATATGAAAGGCTAAGTGAGAGGGTTGCAGCATTTTAGTTAAATATTAGAGCTTAAGGAGAGTAGTTACGCTTTGAGTTTGTTAGATTTAGAGTTTTCTAGGCGAAGTTATGAATTTTAGAAGTTTGGGGCAATTAATGAATTATTAAAATTACTTAATTAAGGGTGATTTTATGGTTTTGATCAAAATCAGCTCCAAACTAATTAGAATCACCCCCAAAGGTCATAAATGACCTAAAAAGGTGTTCCCAAGTGTTTAGGAAAAAGTTTGAATTTTTAATAATTTTTAATTAACTAAAAAGGGCAATAATGTAATTTTAGTTAAAGTTAAAATTAAGGCTCATATTGAGGTCCAACTAAGGTGCCTTAATTATCTAAGGTTAAGGATAGAATTATGAAGACTTTGAGAAAATATTTGAATTTTTTTTTGATTTAAAATGGATTTATTAGAATTTTGGGAAGCTCTCAGAGCCTAATCAACGTGTTAAATTAGGGTTTGTTAATTAAGGGGTTTAAAAGCTCCTATTAATTCCTAGAAAATTTTAGGAGGTTAAGAATATAACTAAGTTTAATTTTCCAAAGTTTCATGTCACTCATTGATCTATCTTAGCTCCTAAAATTTTTCTAAGTTTGCTTGACGGGTCCTAAATTATTGTCCTTAGAGTGTCACTACGTTAAATAGGTTTAAAATAAGTGTTCAAGACTAACCCTTGGGGGAAAATGCAAGGGATCTATAAAAATAGTACACACATTAATCCTAGGATCTATGAGAGCCTAAACTAGGTGCTCGTGCGTCCTACACATGCAAAATATAGTAAAAGAAAAGGCTAAGCGCCTATCAAAACGATTAGTGAATGGTTGGGACTCAATCATCCACTAATGCTTCCAACTATCCCCCCCCCCCCCCCCCCCCCCCCCCTCCCATGAATTCTATTCATAAATAAAAGATATGTTTAAAATCGCATAAGAATATCTCTCCAAATTAAGGAATTTAATAATTTGCATAATTTTAAAATAATTATATATATATATATATATATATATATATATATATATATATATATATATATATATATATATATTTAAAACAATTAATTAAAAAAAATTCAATGTAAACACATGCATAGATATAAGAGAGATCTACTGGCAACTCAAATGGGGTTTCAAAATAACTTTTAATTTTGAAAATAATTAACATATTAATTATTTAAATAATATTTAAGTATTCAAATAATTAAATAATGTAGAAATATAATTAAAAAAGAATTTTCTGCCACTAAAAAAATTTTTATACAAGAATACATAATTTTCTAAAAAGAACGAGGTATTATACATCAAAGTCGGATTTGAAATGAAATTATGGTGAATTTTCGAAGCTTGAAATGAGTAAATGGGATTTTAAAATAATAACAAATATTTAAAAATTGTTATTAAATTGGATTCAATTAAATAATTAAGGTTTCTAAAAATAATTTTAAAATAACAATTATATAATAATTTAGGAAATATTTAAAAAACGTCTTAAATAATTAGTAATGTAGTACTCTAAATATTTGATTATTTAAATAATTATAAGATATTTAAAAAAATAATAATGATAAACATAATTTTAAAATTAAATAATTGAAAGATATTCTCTGATTTCAAAAATGATTTAAAAAATAATATTTTTTTATGAATTTTGAAAATATTTAAACTAAATATTAATTATTCATTAATTTGGAATTTAAATTAACTTAATTAGTTCAAATAACTTCAAGAAAATAATGATTAATTTAAATTAAATAAAACAAATTTGATTATTAAAATAAACATCTCAAATAATAATAGAAATAATTAAAAAAAATAAAATAGGAATAATAATAATAATAATAATAGTAATGTTATTGATAAATAATAACAACAACAACAACAACAACAATAATAATAATAATAATAATAATAATAATAATAATAATAATAATAATAATAATAATAATAATAATAATAATAATAATAATAATAATAATAATAATAATAGTAAAAATAATAATAATAATAATAATAATAATACAATATGAAATTATTATATTTGAAAAAAATTATTAAGCTATTTAAGAAGGTATTTTAAATTAATTATATATATAAACATATTATATAACTATTTATTAATTAAATATATAGAAAATACTTTATAATTAATATTATTTATAGTGTAATTAATATTTTAAACTAATTATATTTTTAAATGAAAGGCATTATTTTTTAAAAATTTTTGATATATAATATATATATTTATTCTAATTTAAAACAAAATTTATAATAATTATTTAATAAAATCTATTATAGAAAATAATTAAAATAATATTTAAAAATTAATTTGAAATAAGAAAACGATGGGTTTGCTCTCGGGATGACACTTGGCGTCGTTGGATTCGTCTATTCAAACCGCAACAACAGCGGCTTGACACATGGCGTCGTCGGGTTGGATCCCAAAACTACGAAGCAATCATTATCAATGATTGAGCTACTACGTAATCATTGATAATGATTGCCACAGCATCGTAATCAGCACCCGTGACTTAAACATATAAGGGCGGGTGCGAAGCCGCCGGATTGTCTGTGGTATGGATCAGACGGTCCGGATCTCGCAAAACGGTAGACTTAACCGTGAAATCTAATTCTGCGGTTGAGCTGGATCACAAAATAGCTGGATTGTGACTGTTGAACGTAGGATCAATAGTCCTGATCCTCCCCCAGCGAATGGAAGCAAAACATGTAGCCTTAATCCATTTTTTGGATTTTTCTTGTGATTGGATGGACCAAATTACATGAAATTTGAAACATATGCTCTACTCCTGAAGAACATTCATGGGGTATACATGGTTTGTCCTAAAACGCACTTAACAAAACATTAATTAACCCAAAGTGTTATTACCAAGCTCTAAGGTTTTTTGAGAAATCAAACCATTAGATCTTCAAATTCTTTGAACAGTTGAACTTGTAGACTGTCCTCGTATAATTCTCCTGTTGAACTCGAACCTTGAAATGCTTTAGATCAACAGAAAAAGCACTTGGGAGCTTATTGTCCTCAGCTCGCTAGAGATCTCACCGTCGGCGAGGTATTTCTGTCGGGTTTGAGTTGGGGAAGATGTGAGAAAGTCTAGAGAGCTCTCAAATAAAAGTTCTCGGGCTTAGGGGGGGCTAAGAAGAGAGGAATTGCAAGAGAGCCCTTCAAGGAAGCCCTAAAAGAATATTTAAAGACTTAGAGCTACCACCAACGGTTGGAATTGAATTTAGAATGATTTTCGGAGGGAATTAATGTTGATTGGTTGTGGGTTTAAATTCAAGAACAAAGGGAATGAATTTAATGCATTTACGAGCTTTAATTTGACCTAAAAAGGTCAAATTGACCTATTCAAGACTTAGGTTGACCAAGTCAAGTGTTGACTTGATCAACATAGTCAAATAGGCCAAGATGGACCCCAAGGATGAGAAGTTCATTGTATTTCATACACCTATAGGTGTATTTTATTACAAGATAAGGCCTTTCAGTCTCAAGAATTTTGGGGCCACCTATCAACATGCTATGACTATTATTTTTGATAAGATGATACACGATCAAGTTGAGTGCTATGTGGATGATTTGGGGGTCAAAAACAAGGTCTGTGGAGATCATCTTCGAGATCTACAAATTATTTTTGAATGACTGTATAAATTTGACCTAAAATGAATCCTTTAAAATACGTAGTTAGAGATAGTGCAGGAACTAGGGTTTATAGTCCGCTATCATGGAATTGAGATAGACTCTTCTATGATCAAAGCCATAGTGGATTTGAAGCCCCCTAAAAGTCTTACCCAGTTGAGATCCTTCTAGGGTAAACTTGCTTTCTTGCGAAGGTTTATCTCCAACCTTTTTGGTATGTGTCATCCCTTCACTGCTCTAGTGAAGAAAGATGCCCATTTCTATTGGGATGAGCATTATTAGGAGTCATTTGATAGTATAAAGTGCTACCTGATGAACTCCCCTATTTTGGTTGTACCCGTCCCAAGTAGGCCATTGATTCTTTACACTACGGCCCTAGATGAATCTCTATGTGCACTATTGGCTCAAGATATTGAGGAAGGTAAGGAGAATGCCCTATACTACCTCAAAAGACGGTTAATACTGTAGATCTAAAGTACTCGGCAAAGGAAAAGTAATGTTTGGCTTTGATCTTCGCAGTGCAGAAGCTTAGACACTATATGCTTTTACACAAGGTTAACTGAAAGTTCGTTAGGGATGTTAAGCCCTATAGAACTGGCCCAAGCTAACCAAGAGGGGGGGTGAATTGGTATTTTAAAAATTTCTTTTCACAAAGAATAAAAATCACATAAACCAAAATCACACCACAAAAATAAATGCGGAAATAAAAGTGCAAAAGCAAGAAAACAAGAACACATAAATTTATAGTGGTTCGGTCAACTCGACCTATGTCCACTCCCCGGAGGAGCCCTCCGAGTATTGCACTACAAACGTGACTCTCCTTTAGCCCCCACAGCTAGGCGGAGAAGCCTTTACAAAGCACCTCCTTTTTGCCACCCCGGCAAGGCAGGGAACCTACCTCCTTTTGCTTCCTCCTGAAGCTGGCAGAGAACCACAACCAAAAGCTAACTCCTTACCTCTACCGACCCTTCCACGGACAAGAAACTCTAGACGAAGAACAAGCAGAGCGATCCTTGAAACAACCCTTGTGAATCCCCTCACAAGCTCCCCTCACAAGATCCTCTCTCTCTCCCTCTCTCTCTTTCTCTCCTCAAGGCCTTCTCAAGTTAAGGCAGCAGCAAAAGATCTTTCAAAACATTGAACAAGAGTTCTTAAATAGAAGAGCTTCAAAGGAGCTCATTAATTGCAAGTTGCCGACAATATCGTCCAGGCCGATATGGACATCAGCCTGGCCGATCAGTACAAATCTCAGAAGATCGGCCAGAGCATCGCCCTGAATACAAACTGGATGATTTAAAATTGGCTTGATCGTCCAGGCCGATCTTATGATCGTCCCGGCCGATTAGTTCAAATTAGACGTAAATCGTCCAGAGCATCGCCCTGAATACGAGCTGGCCGATATTTATCGTCTTGAAGTAACTTAAGGTTTTTGAATGGATCGTCCTGGCCGATCCTGCGATCGTCCAGGACGATATGATCGTATCAAACATCCTTAATTACTCTCTTGATTTCCTGATCAATTAAGGCATAATTTGAGAATTTTGTCCAGGCCGATCAATGATCGTCCTGGCCGATAATTTAAAAATACATTATACCTTATTGTCTATGGTGGAAACTTCTTTCTATTTTGAGCTTATCATCCTGGCCGCTACATGTATCGTCCAGGCCAATATGTTAATGACAGTTATCTTAATTAAGAATCCTTATTTAGCCTTTCTGTTTTAAGCCTGATCGTCCAGGATGATGTAAATATCGTTCTGGCCGATATGAGTAAAAATAGAAATTTTAAGTCTCTCAAGTGTGTGTGTAGGGTTATTTAGCATCAGTCTCTTTGACCATTACAAGTAGACTCAAGAAGTAAAAAACAAAAGTACAGACTGACTCAACCTAAACCTACGCAATCCTGAACTCGCTTCGTCTGTTCGTCCGATCTTTAATTCCTGAAAAAGTTAGAAGCAACAAGCAGTCCAAGAGAAATAGTGTTTGTCAATCATCAAAATATAAGCCATGAAAATAGATTTGTAACAATCTCCCCCTTTTTGATGATGGCAAACACAAGTAGGAAAATTTCAAAAAAAAAGTTCATTAGAATTTCAAAGTTATAAACCCAACAACTTTTCCTACCACACCCTACTCCCCCTTTTGTCATCACAAAAAGAGGATCCAGATACACAAAAGACAACACCACAATAGAGAAAAAAAAATAGACTAAAAAGCAAACTACATAAAACAGGAAACAAATAACAGAAAACACAGACTAAAGAAACAAGGAACCCTGATCATCTGATGGAGGTGGTGGAGGTGGCTGCTGAAAGTAGCTGGCAAGTGTGGTGAACTGAGCATTGAACCAGGCGATGTCCTGGTCATGCTGCAGCTGCTGGTGAGTAATGAAGTTATCAAATCGGGCTAAATCTTCAGTGCGGTGCTGCTCGTAGCGGGCAATATCCTCAGTGTGTTGCTGCTCCTATGCAGCAACGTAGGCGTCAAAGCGGGTCTCCCACCGATCAAACCTCTCTATCAACTGATCATCCGGTGAGTGCTGGTGTAGAGGAACAGGACCAGGAATGGGAGCGGGAGCGGGAGCCTCCTCCTCTCCAGCCCCCGAGGTTCCTCATCCCCAGGATGGAGACGAGTACTGTGAAGGGTACTGAAGGAACTATTTGAGTAGAAGGGAGTTGGGAGGTTAGGTGGAATAGGATACTGAAGTTGATATTTTGTTTCAAGGACATAGGCTATGATGTGTCCTAAGGCTATATTGGGTTTTCTCTTATGACTTGGATCGCGGATTGTGGTTAAGTGATCAATGTATCGAAAGATTAAGTCTGCAGTATTGAATTCTCTATAAGCCATGATGTAGAAAGTAGTGAGGGAAAGTAGAGGGGTGATGTGGATTCGGTCCCCGGCTTTTAGAATTATAGAGGTGCAAAGGACATGTTGGATTGTCCTAGCATCTTTGACTAAAGAGCTAATCTCTCAAACATGGAAAGGTGCATTGGTCTGGCGAAGGAAGTGATACGCCGTGGACCAGTCAAGGTCAGGATCTAAAGCGATTAAGTGCAGCTTATCCCCGGTGGTGGATAGCTTTAAAAGATCAACACAATCCTGATATTTGATTTCGACAGGGAGTCGATTCACATAGGAGGTCAGGGCTGTGAAGGTAGGGTTAATGCGAAGGTTTGCAAAAAATTCTCGAAGAAACTCGGTATTGAAGGGGAAAGTAAGAGATAGCATGAAACAAAGGGAGGTGTGAGCGAAAAGATTCATTACCGGGTATGAGATGTGGGCAGGATTGATGATTCTGGAGACACTTATTCCACACTCTTTGTAGCGATGATAGGCAGCTTCATCTTCTGCCTCCCTGAAACGAGAGCACTCGAAGAACTCCCATAAGCCTATCGAACACGTTTCCCACTAGCCATAGAGAGGAGCCAGCAAGAAAATACAAGAGGAGAAATGATGAAGTGGAAAATAATGGCTAGATCGGCCAGAATTTAAAGAAACGGCCATATCGGCCAGGCTGATCTAGAATCATCCAGGCCGATATGATTCAATAATTGCGTACAGGCCAATTGGTCAAAAAGGCGGTCCGATCATCCAGGCCGATCAAATATCGGCCAGGACGATTAGACACAGGCGATCGTCCTGAGGAGTAAGGCCGGATGACCGTTGAACAAAGCCGATTGTCCGGGCCGATTAGGTGTATCATCCAGGACGATGCACAATAATTGATCGTACCGGTCGAAGTTAAAACGTTTTAAATCTATGCCACGTGTATCATCCAGAACGAACAGTGGATCGGCCAGGACGATTGTGCAATAATGGATCGTCCAGGGCCGATTTTAAAGATTCAAACGTGCTGACACGTGGATCGTCCAGGACGATCCAGTGTATCAACCAGGATGATGCACATAAAATGCATCGATCAGACAAAATATTCTATCGGCCAGGACTATCATCATGATTTCAACAGAGTTCGATCAGATCGTCCAGGATGATATGGTATCGTCCAGGACGATGACTTACAGCAAGCACAGAAAAGACCAGCAGATGGAATTTGAAGAGATTTTGTCCTATCGTCCAGGAAGATTAAAGTATCGGCCAGGATGATGTGACTAGAAAATGAAACCAAGAAAAATATGGTGATGATCAAGGCGCTCAAAAAGTAAAACAAAAGAAAAAAAGACAAAAACACAGTAAAAGAAAGCAAAAACACAACGAGAAAAAAAAAAAACGAATATTTTTTAATTTTAATTTTTCTATTTTTTTTTTTTTTTTTATGGAGGTATCATATGAGAAGTTCAGAGAAAAAAAAAATTAAACTTTAGAGTTCCACAAGATCAAGGAGTTTAGCCAATCCCAATCATACAAAGGTAAAATATTCGATTCTGTTAACCCTAGATCAGACTTTCTTTATGGTAAAAATTTTCTTTTGAAAACAAAAGGGCTTAACTCAGAATAAACCTAATCGGGCAAAAAAGAAGATTCAATCAAAACTTGTTTACAAAAAAAATCTCATAAATAATAAAACAAAGTAATTTTTCTCAATCATGAAACTTGAAATCAAGTCTTTGAAAATCTCATATAACCCATAAGTTCTTCGAAGTTTTAAAAGTTTTAAAAAGAGAGGATAGCTTGCTTTTTAGTGGGCTTATTTTATGCCTCTTGTATCTTTGATTTTGCTCTTTGAGCATCTTGATTTTTGATATACATTTGTGTATATATTTTTCTTTTTCAATTTGGCATCATTGGCCTCTTTCCTTTTTAATTCTTGCAAGCTAAAAGCTCTTTTGTAAACTCTTAAAAGAAACTCAGTTGTGAGTATATCCTCCAAATATTAGATAATATGAACTCTCTCTCTCTAACATAGGGAAGAATAACCCACAAAACAAAACTAAAGAATCATATGATCAGTGCAAGGGCAAGATCTCAAATAACTTGAGACATATATAAGAATTTTGGATATTATGCATAAGATAGATTTTTTGTAGCAAGATAAAAAAGAATCTTAGTTTCAAAAACCATTGGCTAAAGTGAGTTAGGCTTTTGTTTAAAGAAGAAAGTCATATCACTAAACAAGGTCGGAAGGAGGGAAACCAACAACGGTGTTTCTTCCTTTAACTAATTTTAGAAAAGCTAAACACAATCCTCAAAACTCCAAAATCTAAAATCTTGAAAAGATTTAACATATGAAAAGCCAATTTTAAAAGCAAAGTGAAAATAAAACACATTAAAAAACACAAACACGGTAGAAATAAATCACACTGAAATAAAACACATTTTAAGGAATTATTGAAGCAGCAGGTTTGAGCATGTATGAGCTGCGAGCCTTCATATGTCCAGTTATCCCATGCTCCCACAAGGTCTTTGGTGAGAGCACTCTTATAAAACTTAACAACAGTCAGATTTAGGAACCCAAACAGGTTTGTGCCCGTTCTTATGAAAAGTATAATACAATGCAGGTATGGTAAGTTGTGAATCATGCATCTTAGGTCTCTGTTGACCTCATTATTTGAGGTCAATTCCCCCAGAATCAACTCTAGCACCTAGGTCTTCGTAGCCTAGTGTAGACGTCGCCCATAGGATTTCCCTTAGGTGGATACCCACTGACGTAGCATCGACTCGAACCTATCACTCAATTCGAATCAAAATCAATTCAATCCAAATTCAATTCAACTCTAAAATTAACTCAAATCAAGCTCGATTTTTTTTTTTAATTCGTCGATATCGATCGACTATATCTAATTCATTTTCGATTAAAATTATACATCATTGGGCTCAAATCAATTCTCAAATCGAATCAAAATCAAATCAATTCGCCTCGACTCAATCAAATTCAAATCGTTGAAAATGAGATTAAAAAAAAATATAGTAATTCAAAATTATTTCTATTTTAAATTAACTCAAAATATGTATTTTAAATTATAAATTATTTTCTAATTATTCTCTAAATTTATTTAAATTATAAACTAATTCTTGATTTCATTTTAACTTAGGATTAATCTAATCCTTTAATTTATTTTGAAATAAAATGTCATTAGAATTAATTTAAATCAAGAACAAAACAAATTAACAAAACCACTCAACCCGTGACCCTCTCCCCTATAGTTTGCAAGAAACGAAGCCAGAACCATGCCTCCCATTTTCAGAACTGTTCACGTCTCCTCTCAAGTCAGCAAAAAAAAAAAACTGAACCCTCTCACTGTCTCTCTCCACGATCAGCCCGCTCACTCTCTGTAGTTCGCAAAAAAAAAATTGATCTTCTCTCCAATTCGAAAGGCAGAACCGTCCAGAACAGTTCACAAGTCCATCTCCATCTCCATCTCCCTCTAATTGACACGCCTTCTCCTCTCTGTTCGCAAGTCTCCAGCCCATCGCCTCATTGTGTCGCAAGAAGGCCGCACAACCCCAAGCCTCAACCCATCCGGCTATTTCTCTCTCACACGCACAGAACAAAGCCCTCACCGTTACTCCCTCTTCTCTCAGCATTTCGGCAAAACCGCCCAAGCCTGCCTCCTCTGATATTCGTATAGAACGAAGCTCCCAGGCGTGCTCTCAGTTCGTGAAGCCAAAACCAGTCGCTCCTACAGCAGTTCCGAACTCCCTCTCGCGCGTGAAGTCCAGGCAAGAACCGATCTCCTCTTCCCAGGCTGATTTCGCGAAACTACCCTCCCGCTCCCTTTCTTGCATTTGCACACGAAGCCCAGGAATTCCATCTCCACTCAGCCCGAACTCTCTCCCATTCAGAAGAAGACCGAACTCCAACCTCACATCGCCCTCTCTCGGTTAGTTCTCTCCCAAGCCCAGGAAAGCCAAACGAAGCCCGTCATTCCTCTGTTCGTCGCCTCCCTGCGCTGCACGACGTTAAAGCCAAACATCACACTTCGTCGCTAGCCATAGCCGACCTTGGGTAAATTTTCATCTTCTTGATTTCCTTCTTTTCTATTCTAACCTTCTTCTTCATTATATCAGTTATAAAAGAATTAAAAATAGATATTCTAATTTCCTTTTATGTTTTATAGAAGATGGAGATTTGATTGAAGACATTAAGACTTCAATAAATTTGAATAATGAGATCCTTAGGGAAACTTCAATCGATTTAAGCATACTTTATATTTAGTTTATTTTCATCCAGAAATCTATTTCTTTTTATTCAAAGTGTTTGGTAAATCCTATTAGAGATTGTCTTTTGTCATGATTATTTAGAGAAACTCTGAAACAAATTTTTAATTCCCTCATATCTTTTGAAAATGACAAAATTAGTAGTGAAAGAAACTATGAAAATTTGCTGGAATGTATATAAATGCATGAGGTTTATCTTGATAGACAAGTAGATATGTCTATTTATTTGGCTGCATCTCTCTTCTCTGTTATTTTAGTCACTTATCAATCTTTGTTGGCTTAATTATTGAAAATGGGTGAGTTTCATTCATGAAGAAGTGATGACTTTTGAGATCTTTGGAAAGAATTAAATTCCATGAAAACTTCCTTCTCCTTCTAATCGCATTTGGTATAAATGTTAAGTTGGAAAAGTTTTATGCAGTGTTTTTCATGTTATCAGAATATTTTCTTGAAATGAGAAGAGTATAGATTGACATCAAAATCTCTCTCTTAAGGTGGTATTTTATTATAAATGTTAAATTTCAACATCAAGTAGGTTCTTTGTTTTGAAATGCAGTTTTCTTTCTTAAATGTGTGATTTTGAAAAGTGTATAATTTTAAAAAGTAAAAAAAAATGAAATGTGAGTGATTTTGGAAAAGGTGACATATGTAAGTGTGAAGAGTAAGTCGCTTTGATGAGTGCATGTTTTGAGAGTTGATTTTGTGTGGGCTTTGAGAAGTGACGATGTTGGCATTAAGAGGAGGAAGTGAATGTTAGAAAAGTGTTGTATGAAAATTGTGAAAATTAAAGTGGTTGATTTGGTAAGAAGTGATTTGTTTGTATTTATATGTATTAAGAGAGAACTTGTGTGTTTTGAATGGTGAAATTAAGGTGAAATTGGTTTGTGTCTTGGAGATATAAAGTGTGCGAAAATGAGAAAGAAAGATTAGATTGTGAGAAATAAGGTGAAAGGTTTTATTTAATCTGAAAAGTGATTTGTATTTGACTTGAAAGGTGAAAAAGTACATTGGAGAGATTTTATGTAGGAAAGGTGAAAAGAAAGTGTTAGATTGTGAGAAATAAAATGTGTATATGTCAAATTATATTTTAAAGTGTATGTTTGTGTTATAAAATAAAAGGTGTAAAAGTGAAGATGTATTTGAAATTGTATGTGTTGAAAGGTAAAAATTGTGTTTTTGGAAAGTGTATGTGTTGAAATTTGAAATGTGTATAAAGGTGTATTGAATATTGAAGTATTTAAAAATATTTTTGATAATGAAAAGTGTAGAATTTGATTTTGGAATGGAAGAAGTGTATAAGTGTGAAAGGTAAAGTGTTAGTTTTGTGGAAATTGTGTAAATTTGGAAAAGTGAAAGTAAATATTAGAAAAATATACAATATGATTTCAAAAGGAAAGGTTCCAAAAGGAAATTCAACCAAGCCAGTGATCAAGCCCGAAGAAAGGTACGTCTTTATTTTCAGTAAATTTTAATTATTTCATTATTATTTATAAAAAATGCTTTCTAATCCTAGTTTTTCTATTTTATTTGCATGAACTACGAGGAACGATACGGGTCGAGGGGACAAAAGTACAAGGAGCTAAAGGCGTCAGTCGCCTCTATCCAACCGGGTAGAGGTGCTACGGGCGAAACCACCGGGTCGTAGCCCCCGGTGACTGTAAGTATTTCTAAACTTAGAAAACCTTTAGGGGCCTCTTGATGTGGTGTGCGTTAACCATTCCCTTTTAGGTCCCTGTAGTAACTTCAATTTTATTAGGTTTATTTTTATTTGCTCTTAGATCCCTAAACCCCTTTTACATATACGCAAAGTTCTAAGGGTTAGTAAATAATAAAAATTTCGTTCCATATAATAGTAGTGACATTTAAGGACAATAATTAAGGACTGAGTCTTAGAAAATCTAGACTTAGGATGCATGCACACTTTAGGATAGAAACTTATAACATAGAAAATTTAGTGACATCTCACTTTAGAATTAGTAAATATATTTAAATTAGGATTCAATCAATTAGAAAGCTTTAGCCAATAATTGACTTAGGACATTTCAAAACCTCACAGCCTACTGCACACACTTAGATTTGTTTGTTAGGACAACTGACTCTAGTTTTAGGTTAGGCCAGTGTTTATTTCCTTATTGCACTGTGACGGACTTTTTCTCGAGTTTTATTGCATGCTGGTTGTAAAATGTTGGTGTGTTTGTTTATTTAATTTTACTGCACTCTGTGTTGGTTTGATTGACGATTAGATTACCCATAGGCTAGGAGCGATCTGGATTGTTAACATGATTTTCTGCAGGTGGCCACACTCATGCAGGGCAGAAAAAGGGGGCTAATTAATTAATAATAAATAAATGCTACAGGTGCTTCAGCTGCTTAGCCCCCAAATGAAGAAGAGTGTGGCCAAGTGTGGCTTAATAATTTAAATTCAATTGCATATATATATAACTGCGTGGGATAATTTTTTATTATAAATTGCTTAGAATAACCCTGCATGTGGTTTAGATTTTTCTCTTCTTTCTGTGAAATGTAATGTAAATGTAAATGCGTTTGAAAAATATTGTAAATTGTGAAAGTGATTTTGAAAGTGGGATATTACATCCAATTTGGAATCCAAAGAAAGGAGAATATACCTTAAAGTATTATTCTCTTTTATTTGGAAAGCCAAATTAGGATGATTCAATATCCAAATAGAAAAGAAAATACCCCTCTTAGGGATGAGTTTCTTTTCATTTGGATATCCAGAACCCGACGGACCCGAGAAGTTTATAGAAGAAGAAAAGACAGAACGAGAAGATTGAAGAAAGAAGATGAAGAAATGAAGATTTAATGAACAGTATATCCCATTTCAAAAATCACTTGCGTTATTCTTAGGATTAGAATCCGGGTTTGTTGGCAGTGGTGCCCGGCCACTTTACTTTTCTGCAAATTTTGGGTGTAATATGGACATTGGATATTATATTTGGATTATTAAAATTGATTGTTTACATTGTTTGTGCAGTCGATTTTTTTTAGGACCTTGCATGCCGTGTTTTGTTTTAGCCTGGATTCGAAACGGAGAGATATTTTTTTCGTAAGGGTACGCTTAAAATTCTTCTACTTGTAATTTTAAATAAAAAAATAAATTTTAGGCTCACATAGTAACTCTAACGATCTAAGAAGTAAGCTCGGGATCGCCGAGAGTCAGCATAAGCATATTAATACTTTCTCTTCCTTGTTAGGCACCTCCCCGCCTGCGGGTTCTGGCAGATCACTTGACCTATGAGGGTGCAGTTCTGTCAAGGGGAAGCTGTGCAATCTCTAGGGAAAAATCTATTTTCTAAGCCTAAATTTTTAAACTGCTTCATTATCATTTTATGCATTCGAGTCAATTAGCATGCATTGCATTAGATACAAACTAAAAAAGAGTCTAAAATATTAATTGCATATCTAGACATTTATCACCCTACATAAGTTGAGGGGCTAATTAGGAATTGTCTTAGATGTCAGCCCCAATTCCTTAAAACTTAAATAACATCCCTACCCATCTTTCATAAGAGACTGGACACATGGTTTTAAAGCGCCTAGGTGGTTAGCTGGCTCCCCAATCCAGGCCGGGGTAAGTCCAGATTTGCACTTCATTAGTTAGGTTCGGGTCACTGCGTTGTAGTACCCAAATTAGATTTAGGTTCTGAGGCAGATTCTTTTTAGATCTTAAGTCCTCGCCCTCTGGGAATATAAATCCCAAATTTCTAATAAAATGTCAACTTAAATATAAAATTTTCTCCTAAAATGTAAAGCCCAACATAGGATAGATTGAGGTTGTCTCTGGGCTTCTCAGAATCCGACACCTCCTACTTTTCATCCTTTGACTCGCTAATAAATGTTCAACATTGAGCTTTCTCCTTGGAAAATCTTTACTTCTGTTCCTTGTCTTCTACTTTGTAGTCAAAAGGGTATAAAATCACTGCTTTAATCGAGAGTTTTCTTAGGAGCATTCCTCCTATGATGTAATTAACTATAGGAGCTTGCTCCTATAGGGATTTGAGAACTCCAGACTAAAATAAACCTTGTTTTATTCATATAAAACAAGGGAAGAATCTTTGGGAATGCAGATATCTTTAAAAAAACTTCATTTCTAATCTTAAATATGCTCGTAGTATGTTATTATTGTCTTTTCAGGCAATATAATTTATTGCTTGTTATATTTAATTTTAGAAATGATGAATTTTATAAAATTCATTCCTGATTTTGGATGTCTTGAAGAATGTTATGTTCGTCTTTCAAGATGATATAATATTCTCTTTGTTATATCTAAATAAAAGAATGAATAAATTTTTCAAAAAGCTTATTTCTATTTTTAAACACATTCTTAAGAATTTCATGTTTATTTTTCGAAATAATATGCTATTTTTTAAATTGTGTTTGATTATAGAAATATCAATTTTCAAAACCCTATTTTGATATTGAATCCATTATAGAATATTGTGTCAATCTCTCGAGATTATACTTTATTCTTAATGCAGTATTCGATTACAAAATAGGAGAAATCAAAATCTGAGTGGTGACACAATTTTTTTTCTCCACCAAGGTTTTTCTGGCGACTCCGCTGGGGAAACCCCATGTACTTAGCAGTGTTTTATACCCTTTAATCGGTAGTATACTTGTGCTTAGCATAAGTTGTAACTACCTTTCTTTCGCCGGTTCTTTTATTCATTTCATTCTTGAATAATTTGATCGGTATCTAAAAAATTTTTAGAGGTCTTATTTTGGACCCCGTTAGAAAATTAACGACGAGCTCCTTTATAATGTCCTATTTGTAAAGTAAATCCCCGTGTTAATTCGAACGTTGTAGTTACATTATTCTTGTAGCTTGATGTTTGAATTAGCACTGGGTCCAAAATTTTAAAAGTTGAAATTAAAACACTAAATAAAATTCATCCTTATCTCAATATTATGTATTGTAGTTATATTTCCATATAACTCAATATATATGAAATGAGATAGGATTTAGTTTATTTAGTTGGATTAATTAAACTTTTACAATTTAAATAAATTTTCAGAGTCTAATTAAAAATTTCCTTTTAAATTTCAGGAAAAATGATGGGTAAATTAATCTTTTCCCTGTCTGATAACATGAACCTGTCCTACAATCTGTTTGCTGATGGTAGTGTAATCAAGTTTGGAAAAGGATTTGAGGATTTGCAGTTATCTGTTAGTGGACCTGAGTTCACTATTGTTCCAACTAATGAGGTTGCAAATCAGAAACCTATCCTAGAATTCACTTTGGGATGCGGGTCTCAAACTGCTCCTGTAGACCCTAGGCCCTCTGTGTTTACTAGGATTGAGCAACTTAATCAAGACCAGAAACTCAAGTCAGTTGTAGTAGCAAACAGTTCAGTCCCTTTCAGTGCACCTAGTCAGTTTGAGATTGGATCTTCTTCTAATTTATCGACGATTATGACTAAGACTCAGAGAAGGAATAAGAATCGTCGTATAAAGAGAAGAATGGAAAAACTAGGAATGCCAAAGAAAAACGAGCTTATCCCTCCAACCTCTCCACATCTTAGTGGTAGTAGGTTCCATCTTCTCTCCGCTGCTGATGGAGAAGAAGATGCGAGGTTGATTGCTCGATTAGCCCCTACTGCTGTTAGAAAGTCTGCCACTGAGCCAACAAAAAGTAAGGAAACACATGTTCAGAATTTGGTAAAGGCTATAGTACAAGATTGTGCTGATAGTCCTCCACAGACTAAAGAAGAATTTTTAAGGAAAATGAGAAGATTGATCAGTGATAGGATTGAAGAAGAAACCTTAAGGCAGAAACTTATTAAAACTAGGGTAGGAGGTCAGTTGAGAGCAAGATATAGTAAAAGAAAATTCAAACCAACTGCCATCTCTGCTCTCATTGATGGATACCCTAGGGAACCAAGGAGATCCAGTAGAAAGACAGACAGTATTGTGTTAACTGATGCTTCAGTGAGATTTAAAAGTACTCAGCAGGTTCCACAGAAAGTCAGTCGTCAGTTGTCCCCTTCTTCTGCACCACCCCAGAGTCCTAGTAAGATTCAACGTAGTTCTCATACCCATTCTTCTCCCCGGATAGATAGGCACCACTCTACGGGTCCTACTCCATCTTCTTATCCTGATATAGAGCGGTTGGAATCCTCAAACCAACCCTCTTTGACATCTGATGAGAAGAAGGTTTGGAAACCCAAGGAAAAAGCTACTTCTCCTGTAGTAGCTTCACCTGAGAAGCCTATAGAAAGTGAACTTGAAGAGAAGAAGAGGGTTGAGAATACTACTCTAGACCATATGGACTGTGAAAAGTATGTTCCTGTTGATCCCAACTATGTTTCTGGAAGATCTATAGAGGAGATGATAGGTGAACTAAAAGACAGTATTAGAAATCTGGATGAGGAAGAGGCTTTGAACTTTGACTTAGATGGAGATGATATGTTAGATGATACAGTAGCTGATGTCTTTATGGTTGAAACAAGAGCAACATCTTATAATGAGCAGATTGAGGATGCTGTATTACAAGATGTCGTAGTTGAGGAAGGCATAGCGCCAGACTTAACTCAACGTCTTGTACAGCAATTAAAACAAAAAGATGAGCAGATTTCAAGTATGGAGAAGAAGATAGAAGAGATGATGGCCACTATGGTTTCTTTCCAAAGTCAAGGTCCTTTACCACCACGAGCACAGGTTGAGTCTTCTCAACCCGAGCCTGTTCAGGTGATAGGAAAGAAACAAGTGGTTGAGACTATAAAAGAGCACCAGCAAGATCCAGAAATAAAGGCTTCTCAATCCAAAGAGTTAAAGCAAATGGTAGAAAAGCAAGTAAGGGAGGCATTAGCAGAGTCACAGAGCTCGTCATATACTCCAAAAGGTAGACCCTACCCAGAGGAGTTTGATGCAGTTCCATACCCAAAGGGTTTTGTGCCTCCCTCCTTCAAGATCTTTGATGGTACTGGAAACCCAAGGCAGCACATAGCATACTTTAGAGCCAGTTGTTGCAACGCTGGAGGAAGCGATGCTTTGCTTTTCAAACAGTTTGTCAGTAGTCTGTCAGGGGTAGCGTTCGATTGGTATGCAGATCTTCCAAATGGTTCAGTACACAGTTTCACAAAGTTAGAGAACATGTTTGTTAAGAGATTTGCAGGCAGTCAGCACCATGTTACAGTTGGGGATCTTGTAATAGAAAAATAGAAACCTGGAGAAAAATTAGTTGACTACATATTTAGATGGAGGAATTTGAGCATGAAATTCCAACCTCAATTACAAGAACAACATGCAATTGAGATCCTGCTTAAAAACATTCATGGACCGGTAGCCTTTCTTTTGAAGGGTTTTACCATTAAGACATTTGAAAAATTGCTTAATAAGGCCTCCAGTCTCCAAGAAGAAGCTTCACAGCTCTCCTTCCTTGTTGATCAGTCCTCTTCAGACCCTAAGAAGCTGAAACCCCAGAAGGTCTTTGAAAAGAAATCTGGGACGGTGTCAGCTGTGAATAAGGGAAATCAGCCAATGAAAGTGCAGGCAGAAAGGTCCCCTCCTCAGTTTTATAATCAACAGTATCAAAGACCGCAGTATCCTCCACCACAACATCCTCCACTTCGGATTCAACCAGAATTCAACCAACAGCGACCTTACCTTACTCCAGAAGAAAGAAGGGAAAATTGTGATAAATTTAATGCATTAATTGGTAAGACTTACCACTTTAAGAAGGAGGCTTTAAAGAAGATATTGAAAAGTCTTCTTAAAAAGCCAGACTTCAAGTTACCTGCACCTAGAAGGCCAGAAGAAGTGGGTAGGTCAGATCACCCCAATTATTGCCCTTACCATCAGATGTTGGGTCATCAGCTTGAAAAATGTGTCACTTTTAAAGAATGGCTTGACAGAAACATGAAATTAGGAGCTTTAGTGATTCCCAAGGAATACTTAGTGGATCCAGGGCAGGGATCAGCTAAATGTGTGACTGGTGAACCTATCGTTCCTACTTCTTTTTCAAATTCTGATTCTACTTGGGATATAGTTTTATCCCATTCTTCAAAGAAATTTCTTAACAAACTTTACTTTTCTTCTCTTCAGGAGTCTTTGGGAGCTTAGAAGCCTCTCCAGGTTGATCTGATAGTTCCAAAAGATGATGTAGAGATGACTCCACCTTCAGAGCTTAAGGAAGCCCGAGTCAGACAGGGTCCTATAGTTCAGGAGAAGGAGGACACTAGAGATCATTTTATTGCTTTTAGTAGTGTTGATTGTGATGTATCTAGTAGAGTTGTGTTTTCTTCGGATGGGGAGACTGTTATCCTCAATCCTCTTATCTTAGATGACTTTTGTTTTGTTAAGTGTGATGATGTCAAATCAATGAAAAAGGATTCTGCTTATATCTTGTCTATTTCTGATAATGATGTTACGGATGACTTAAAAACTACACCTGAAAATGATTCTCTGCATGATCAATTTAATTTTGAAGAATTAAAACATTCTCTTGGTTATTATTCAGATAGTGATGTCCCTGCTCTTGATTTGCAGGGTATGCCTATCTGTATTGAAGCCGAGATGTCTGATTCTGAAAATTTAACAGAAGTAAAATCAGAATTAGCTGAGATCGAAGAAGATAACCTGCCTATTGCTTCTTCTGAAGAGATAGTGGAAATCAAGCTTCGTAGTGGCAAAGTATTACCACCTCACGCTTCTTCTGAAGACAAAGGAAAGCAAGTTGTTGACGAACCAGAGTCTTCTCTTCCACCTCAACCCATTCCTTTTCAGAGTCCAATTGAGAGTGGAATGCCCAAGGTCGATTACAATGTCCTAGCTCATCTCAGGAAGCTGCCTGCCAAACTAAGCATTTACGATGCCTTGATTCTTTCCAAAGAAATGAGGGAATCCCTAATCAAAGCATTGTTAGATCCAGATATTTGCATGTCCCAGTTAGCAGCTGCACAGCCTGATGAAGCTTTTTGTTCCATAGGAGTTCCTGAAGTTTCTTTTTCTGATGAAGATCTATGTTTAGGGACGGCTGATCACAACCGTCCACTATACATAATAGTAAACATAGATAACTTTAGATTGTCACGTATCCTTGTAGATCCTGGTGCATCAGTTAATATTATGACTCTAAGAACTCTTGCCTATTTGAGAATAGACGTCCGTAAGCTCAGCTCAGACAAGATGATCTTACGGGGTTTTAACGAAAATGGCGAGAGGGCTTTGGGTTCAGTTACTCTGCTGTTAGAGATTGAGGATTTTAGAACTGAAGCAAAGTTTCATATTATAGACGCTCCAACATATTTTAACGCTCTTTTAGGTAGACCCTGGCTTCACGAATATAGGATGGTTCCTTCATCCCTGCATCAGTGTATCAAGTACATCAGAGATGGTACTGAGCACTGTATTAAGAGAGATTTGCAACCATTCTCGGTTCATGAAGTAGGAATTTATGAAGATGCCGCCTATTATTTGCCTAAAAAACAAACAGTTGTTTCCAAAGATCTTAAATTGGCCAAAAATGATATTACACTTGAAAAGAAAAATGAAAAAGAAAAAGAAGAAAAAAGAAATGAAGAATATCCCTGCCTCGAAGATAGCATTCGTTGGCATCCTGCTCCTCCCTCACAAAGAGGTGGTAGGATGACCCAACGAGGGCGAGGTAGAGGCAGAGGATGGCAAAATCATGAAAGTGCAATGTATGAAAGTATACAAAAGCAAAACCCTACGATACACATCGATTTAGAATCTGGTTCATATGATGAATCATGTGTACCGAAGGATGAAAATAGTAACAAAAAGCCAAAATTTGAGATCTCTTTGGAAAATGACAGTGATGAAGATAAAATTCAAGCAAATATAGAGGATGATTCAGATTTGTCTACCTATGAAAGACTTAGAGGATATGTGAAAACTTTAGCTCTAACCCCACTATCTCAAGATAGTGTAGCCGGGTTGGCAGTTAAAGTTTCACCTGCTTTGAGCGATGATTATAAAACTGCTAAGTTTATTCCTTCTTCTAGCAAAAATGTTGAAACTGATATACATATTGATGCTCCTTTTATGAATGAAATAGTGGAACTCCCTTTTGATTGGTATCCTTATTGTGTTAAAAATTTAATTGAGCAAGGTCTAGCCCCATCTACTTGGACTAAACGTCAAGCTCAGTCCTTTGAAAGTCTTTGGAATACGGAATTCCATAAACCAAAGTCAAGAGCAGGACTGGGATTTAATACTGTTTGTCCATTTGATGATGATAATTATTGCTTGGTGATTACTAACAATATAGGATCTAATCATCTTTTTGTAGAGGATGTTGAAAATCTTAATGAATTTTGCTTAGAAACTTTAGATGATTCGGATGACTTTCAAGTTAAGGAGGCACCTCCTGAACTTGAGGAGGAAATCCAATCAACTATTGACGAACTAAAAGAAATTAACCTTGGAAACGAAGAAAATTCACGTCCGACGTTCATAAGTGCCTTATTGAACGAGGATGAGTCAAATAACTTAGTCAAGTTACTTCTAGAGTTTAAGGATTGCTTCGCTTGGAGTTATGATGAAATTCCCGGATTATCTCCAGAAATAGCAGTTCACAAACTTGAAATTCAACCTGACATAATTCCTGTCAAGCAAGCCCCACGACGCATGTGCTTAGAAATTGAACAACAAGTGATAACTGAAGTTAAGAAACTGATCGATGCAGGCTTTATTCGAGAGGAGAAATATCCCTCTTGGTTGGCTAGTGTCGTCCCAGTAAAGAAGAAAAGTTGTCAAATTTGTGTATGCATCGATTATAGGGATCTGAATAAGGGCATGTCCGAAAGATGAGTTCCCGTTACCCATACCAGAACTTATGGTAGACATTGCCTCTGAGCATGAAATTTTCTCTTTTATGGACGGTTCATCAGGATATAACCAAATCAAGATGGCTCTTGAAGATGAAAAATTTACTGCATTCAGAACACCTATAGGGGTCTTCTGTTACAAAGTCATGCCCTTTGGACTTAAGAATGCTGGTGCAACTTACCAGCAAGCTATGACCCGAATCTTCGATGATTTAATCCACCAACAAGTGGAATGTTACATTGATGATTTGGTTGTCAAAAGTCATCAAAGGGAAGACCACCTTCATGATCTGAGAATCATTTTTGAAAGGTTGCGCCGCTATAACCTAAAGATGAACCCCTTGAAATGTGCTTTCGGAGTTACTTCAGGGAAATTCTTAGGGTTCGTAGTGAGACTCCGAGGTATAGAAATTGATCCTTCCAAAATAAAAGCCATCTTAGATATGCCACCTCCTAAAAGTCTAACCCAATTAAGATCTCTTCAAGGTAGGTTGGCATATCAACGGAGATTCATTTCTAACTTGTCTGGTAGGTGTCAACCATTTGCTGCTTTATGTAAGAAAGATGCCCGATTTCATTGGGATGAAAAGTGTCAAAACGCTTTTGAAAACATAAAACAGTATTTGTTAACACCTCCAGTCTTAGCGGCTCCTATTCCGGGAAAACCTTTAATACTTTACACCGTAACTTTAGACAGTTCCCTTGGCGCCTTGTTAGCCCAAACTAACGAGGAAGGAAAAGAGAACGCACTTTACTACTTAAGTAGACGACTCTTACCAACTGAAGCTAATTACCCACCTATTGAGAAACATTGTTTAGCCTTAATTTTTGCTGCCCAGAAATTAAGGCATTACATGTTAGCTCATAAAATCAATCTCATTTCTAGAGTCAATCCACTCCAATACCTGATGACTCGTCCAAAATTGTCAGGACGTTTGGCAAAATGGTTAAGGTTCTTACTTCAGTTTGATATCACGTTTATACCCTTACGTGCTATCAAAGGTCAAGCCGTAGCTGACTTCTTAGCAGCACACCCGATCCCTGCTGAGTCCCCTCTAAATGATGATCTCCCTGATGAACAAATTATGAGTTTAGAGGAGCACGAAGGAAATACCTGGGAGTTATATTTTGATGGTGCCGCATCTTCACAAAAGATTAAGGAATCTCAAGTAATAATCCCAGGGAAGGCCGGTATCGGGTTGGTTTTCATAACCCCTGAAAAAGGTTTGTTACGTTATTCTTATCATTTATTAGAGCCTTGTACTAATAACGAAGCTGAATACGAAGCTCTAATAACTGGTTTAGAATTAGCAATATCAATGGAAATTAGGGAAATCAAGATCTTTGGAGATTCACAACTTGTTATCAATCAAGTTGCTGGTATTTACAAAGTCTTGAAACCTAAACTTCTTCCGTACTATCAATACACTATGAAGCTTCTTGAACAAATTCCAAATGTAACTTTGTATAGGATACCCCGTGGAAGAAATTCTATGGCGGATGCCCTTGCAAAACTTGCAAAAGAGTTAGCTTGTATAGAAGAAGAGTCAATCTCTATAGAGGTTCAAGGTCGCAAAATCTTATCTCCTATAGACTTGGAATACATTAATAAGATTTTTCCTTCTGAGGGTGAGGTTGTTCTTGCTATTAATGATGAGACGGTTGACTGGAGAAAACCTTTCATTGACTACTTGCAAGAAAACAAACTCCCTCAAGAGAAATCTGTCGCAGATCAGATTAAGAGAAGGGCTCTCTCTTATACACTGATAAACAACACTTTGTACCGCCGGTCTTTTGATCAATTGTGGTTACGTTGTCTTAACAAACAGGAAGCCCAAAAGATCGTGACCGAGGTACATGCCGGATTGTGTGGTGCTCACCAATCTGGTCCTAAAATGAAGATGAAAATTAAAATGTTAGGATATTATTGGCCCTCAATGATTGACGACTGTATGTCTATTGCACGTCATTGTCATCAGTGCCAAGTACATGGTGTAGTCCTACACCAACCTCCTAATGTCCTACATCCAACAATTACTTCATGGCCTTTTGAAAGTTGGGGTACGGATATCATTGGCCCTATCGATCCTCCCTCTTCTAAAGGTCACCGGTTCATCATAGCAACAACAGATTACTTTTCAAAATGGGCGGAAGCTGTTCCACTACGAGAAGTCAAGACTCATAACGTGCTCCAATTCTTTTGAGACCATATCGTATATCGATTCGTCATTCCTCATCGAATTATATCCGATAATGGTCCTTCTTTCAAAAGCACCAAACTGAACAACTTTGTTAAACGTCACAATATTGATTGGAGATACTCCACAAGCTATTACCCACAGGCAAATGGTTTAACAGAGGCCTTCAATAAGACGTTGGTAGGAATTTTAAAGAAAAGCTTAGAGGACAATAAGCGACAGTGGCATGAAAAGTTGGGTGAGGCTTTGTGGGCTTATCGAACCACATATAGAACCCCAACTCAGTCTACACCGTTTGCTTTAGTCTTTGGGGCAGAGGCTGTTCTCCCTTTAGAGGTACAGCTTCCCTCTCTAAGAGTTGCAGTTAATAATAGTATCACATCTGAACAGAACGCCCGACTTCGACTAGAAGAACTCGAAGGTTTAGAAGAGAAGCGACTGCAAGCTCAACAAAACCTCGAGTTATATAAATCCCGTATGGCTCAAGCACATGATAAATTAGTCCGCCCTAGAACCTTTCGAGTAGGAGAACTTGTGTTGGTCTTACGTAGACCTATCTTGACTCATCGAAGGTTTGGGGGTAAATTTGAGCCTACCTGGGAAGGTCCTTTTGTGGTGGAGAAAGTCTACCAAGGAGGATCTTACCAATTGGTGGATTGTAAGGGTGATCGTTCTATGTTACCCATCAATGGGCGTTTTCTTAAAAAATACTATGTGTAATGATGTTGTTATGATGATTTTGCAATAAAATTATAAATTTCTCAGAATATACATTGTTCTCAAATTTTTTAATGTCACATATTGTACTGGGTCCAAGTGATTTGTATACTTTTGAAAATCAAAATTGAAAGGTTGCAAGAATTGAAATAATTGAGATGTTCTATAATACTACTATAGAATTGTCCTTTTATTATTTTCCTTTTTTCACATATAATGATCCAATATAAAAACAAAATCCCCAGTGGAATATTTGTAAGTTATAAGGATCAATTATGTTAAAAAAGAGAACAAATTTTCAATTCAATGAATTTTCAAAAAAAAAAAAATTTTCTTCTTCCAAATATTTTCCATTCTCTTCTAGAAAATGACATATACAAATGTTTTAATCTTTAATAGAATATTTACATTTTGTCAATGTCATTTGTGACGAAGGGAAATGATTTAAAACTTTGAAGAAATCAACTGTACTTCTAGATTCTAAAAAATCCAGTTTAAATCAGTCTTTAGGTCTAAGTCCGCTTTTACGGCATCCTATTGGCTTTCTGGCTTAAGTCAGCTCTTACGGCAGCCAATCCAGTTTAAATCAGTCTTTAGGTCTAAGTCCGCTTTTACGGCATCCTATTGGCTTTCTGGCTTAAGTCCGCTCTTACGGCAGCCAATCTAGTTTAAATCAGTCTTTAGGTCTAAGTCCGCTTTTACGGCATCCTAGTGGCTTTCTGGCTTAAGTCCGCTCTTACGGCAGCCAATCCAGTTTAAATCAGTCTTTAGGTCTAAGTCCTCTTTTACGGCATCCTATTGGCTTTCTGGCTTAAGTCCGCTCTTACGACAGCCAATCCAGTTTAAATCAGTCTTTAGGTCTAAGTCCGCTTTTACGGCATCCTATTGGCTTTCTGGCTTAAGTCCGCTCTTACGGCAGCCATTCCAGTTTAAATCAGTCTTTAGGTCTAAGTCCGCTTTTACGGCATCCTATTGGCTTTCTGGCTTAAGTCCGCTCTTACGGCAACCAATCCTGATTAAATCCGTCTCTAGGTATAAGTCCGCTTTTACGGCATCCTATTGGCTTTCTGGCTTAAGTCCGCTCTTACGGCACCCAATCCAGTTCAAATCAGTCTTTAGGTCTAAGTTTGCTTTTACGGCATCCTATTGGCTTTCTGGCTTAAGTCTGCTCTTATGGCAGCCAATCCAGTTTAAATCAGTCTTTAGGTCTAAGTCCGCTTTTACGGCATCCTATTGGCTTTCTGGCTTAAGTCCGCTCTTACGGCAACCAATCCAGTTTAAATCAGTCTTTAGGTCTAAGTCCGCTTTTACGGCATCCTATTGGCTTTCTGGCTTAAGTCCGCTCTTACGGCAGCCAATCCAGTTTAAATCAATCTTTAGGTCTAAGTCCGCTTTTACGGCATCCTATTAGCTTTCTGGCTTAAGTCCGCTCTTATGGCAGCCAATCCAGTTTAAATCAGTCTTTAGGTCTAAGTCCGCTTTTACGGCATCCTATTGGCTTTCTGGCTTAAGTCCGCTCTTACGGCAGCCAATCCAGTTTAAATCAGTCTTTAGGTCTAAGTCCGCTTTTACGGCATCCTATTGGCTTTCTGGCTTAAGTCCGCTCTTACGGCAGCCAATCTAGTTTAAATCAATCTTTAGGTCTAAGTCCGCTTTTACGGCATCCTATTGGCTTTCTAGCTTAAGTCCGCTCTTACGGCAGCCAATCCTGTTTAAATCCGTCTTTAGGTCTAAGTCCGCTTTTACGGCATCCTATCGGCATTCTGGCTTAAGTCCGCTCTTACGGCAGCCAATCCTGATTAAATCCGTCTCTAGGTATAAGTCCTCCTACGGCATCCTATTGACATTTTTTTGAAGTTAGGTATAAGCATCCCTAGTGGCATCCTAATCTTCGTCCCGAGGAGAAGTATAAGCATCCCTAGCGGCATCTTCTCTTCGTTAAATGTTAAATCTTAAATCCATCTTTAGGTCTAAGCCCGCTCTTACGGCATCCTATTGATTTCTGACTTTTATCAAAATCAAAATCAAACTCTCCATTCCGTCCAAACTATATTCTAATCATTGCATTCAACTTTTCTATATCTTGGCTTTATTTAATAGTGCTAATTTCATTAGTAATTATTTGCTAAAGTAATTATTGTCAATATCGAATTTTAAATCAAATAATCGATCCAAATCCTTCAAACAATCAACTCAAAACTCTATCAACTTTATCTAGATTTTCTATCAATTCCAAAAAATTCGTTCAATTCATAAACTCAGAATTTCAAGTTCAATTTTGGATCAAATTGATCGTTTCGGTCAACGCCAATACGCACGATAAACTATGGCAAGTTTATCATGCCTATTGGGGGTCCATTTGTTGACCTCATTATTTGAGGTCAATTCCCCCAGAATCAACTCTAGCACCTAGGTCTTCGTAGCCTAGTGTAGACGTCGCCCATAGGATTTCCCTTAGGTGGACACCCACTGACGTAGCATCGACTCGAACCTATCACTCAATTCGAATCAAAATCAATTCAATCCAAATTCAATTCAACTCCAAAATTAACTCAAATCAAGCTCGATTTTTTTTTTAATTCGTCGATATCGATCGACTATATCTAATTCATTTTCGATTAAAATGATACATCATTGGGCTCAAATCAATTCTCAAATCGAATCAAAATCAAATCAATTCGCCTCGACTCAATCAAATTCAAATCGTTGAAAATGAGATTAAAAAAAATATAGTATTTCAAAATTATTTCTATTTTAAATTAACTCAAAATATGTATTTTAAATTATAAATTATTTTCTAATTATTCTCTAAATTTATTTAAATTATAAACTAATTATTGATTTCATTTTAACTTAGGATTAATCTAATCCTTTAATTTATTTTGAAATAAAATGTCATTAGAATTAATTTAAATCAAGAACAAAACAATTTAACAAAACCACTCAACCCGTGACCCTCTCCCCTATAGTTTGCAAGAAACGAAGCCAGAACCATGCCTCCCATTTTCAGAACTGTTCACGTCTCCTCTCAAGTCAGCAAAAAAAAAAAAACCGATCCCTCTCACTGTCTCTCTCCACGATCAGCCCACTCACTCTCTGTAGTTCGCAAAAAAAAAACGATCTTCTCTCCAATTCGAAAGCCAGAACCGTCCAGAGCAGTTCACAAGTCCATCTCCATCTCCCTCTAATTGACACGCCTTCTCCTCTCTGTTCGCAAGTCTCCAGCCCATCGCCTCCTTGTGTCGCAAGAAGGCCGCACAACCCCAAGCCTCAACCCAGCCGGCTATTTCCCTCTCACACGCACAGAACAAAGCCCTCACCGTTACTCCCTCTTCTCTCAGCATTTCGGCAAAACCGCCCAAGCCTGCCTCCTCTGATATTCGCATAGAACGAAGCTCCCAGGCGTGCTCTCAATTCGTGAAGCCAAAACCAGTCGCTCCTACAGCAGTTCCGAACTCCCTCTCACGCGTGAAGTCCAGGCAAGAACCGAACTCCTCTTCCCAGGCTGATTTCGCGAAACTACCCTCCTGCTCCCTCTCTTGCATTTGCACACGAAGCCCAGGAATTCCATCTCCTCTCAGCCCAAACTCTCTCCCATTCAGAAGAAGACCGAACTCCAACCTCACATCGCCCTCTCTCGGTTAGTTCTCTCCCAAGCCCAGGAAAGCCAAACGAAGCCCGTCATTCCTCTGTTCATCGCCTCCCTACGTTGCACGACGTTAAAGCCAAACATCACACTTCGTCGCTAGCCATAGCCGACCTTGGGTAAATTTTCATCTTCTTGATTTCCTTCTTTTCTATTCTAACCTTCTTCTTCATTATATCAGTTATAAAAGAATTAAAAATAGGTATTCCAATTTCCTTTTATGTTTTATAGAAGATGGAGATTTGATTGAAGACATTAAGACTTCAATAAATTTGAATAATGAGATCCTTAGGGAAACTTCAATCGATTTAAGCATACTTTATATTTAGTTTATTTTCATCCAGAAATCTATTTCTTTTTATTCAAAGTGTTTGGTAAATCCTATTAGAGATTGTCTTTTGTCATGATTATTTAGAGAAACTCTGAAACAAATTTTTAATTCCCTCATATCTTTTGAAAATGACAAAATTAGTAGTGAAAGAAACTATGAAAATTTGCTGGAATGTATATAAATGCATGAGGTTTATCTTGATAGACAAGTAGATATGTCTATTTATTTGGCTGCATCTATCTTCTCTGTTATTTTAGTCACTTATCAATCTTTGTTGGCTTAATTATTGAAAATGGGTGAGTTGCATTCATGAAGAAGTGATGACTTTTGAGATCTTTGGAAAGAATTAAATTCCATGAAAACTTCCTTCTCCTTCTAATCGCATTTGGTATAAATGTTAAGTTGGAAAAGTTTTATGCAGTGTTGTTCATGTTATCGGAATATTTTCTTGAAATGAGAAGAGTATAGATTGACATCAAAATCTCTCTCTTAAGGTGGTATTTTATTATAAATGTTAAATTTCAACATCAAGTAGGTTCTTTGTTTTGAAATGCAGTTTTCTTTCTTAAATGTGTGATTTTGAAAAGTGTATAATTTTAAAAAGTAAAAAAAATGAAATGTGAGTGATTTTGGAAAAGGTGACATATGTAAGTGTGAAGAGTAAGTCGCTTTGATGAGTGCATGTTTTGAGAGTTGATTTTGTGTGGGCTTTGAGAAGTGACGATGTTGGCATTAAGAGGAGGAAGTGAATGTTAGAAAAGTGTTGTATGAAAATTGTGAAAATTAAAGTGGTTGATTTGGTAAGAAGTGATTTGTTTGTATGTATATGTATTAAGAGAGAACTTGTGTGTTTTGAATGGTGAAATTAAGGTGAAATTCATTTGTGTCTTGGAGATATAAAGTGTGCGAAAATGAGAAATAAAGATTAGATTGTGAGAAATAAGGTGAAAGGTTTTATTTAATCTGAAAAGTGATTTGTATTTGACTTGAAAGGTGAAAAAGTACATTGGAGAGATTTTATGTAGGAAAGGTGAAAAGAAAGTGTTAGATTGTGAGAAATAAAATGTGTATATGTCAAATTATATTTTAAAGTGTATGTTTGTGTTAGAAAATAAAAGGTGTAAAAGTGAAGATGTATTTGAAATTGTATGTGTTGAAAGGTAAAAATTGTGTTTTTGGAAAGTGTATGTGTTGAAATTTGAAATGTGTATAAAGGTGTATTGAATATTGAAGTATTTAAAAATATTTTTGATAATGAAAAGTGTAGAATTTGATTTTGGAATGGAAGAAGTGTATAAGTGTGAAAGGTAAAGTGTTAGTTTTGGGGAAATTGTGTAAATTTGGAAAAGTGAAAGTAAATATTAGAAAAATATACAATATGATTTCAAAAGGAAAGGTTCCAAAAGGAATTTCAACCAAGCCAGTGATCAAGCCCGAAGAAAGGTACGTCTTTATTTTCAGTAAATTTTAATTATTTCATTATTATTTATAAAAAATGCTTTCTAATCCTTGTTTTTCTATTTTATTTGCATGAACTACGAGGAACGATACGGGTCGAGGGGACAAAAGTACAAGGAGCTAAAGGCGTCAGTCGCCTCTATCCAACCGGGTAGAGGTGCTACGGGCGAAACCACCGGGTCGTAGCCCCCGGTGACTGTAAGTATTTCTAAACTTAGAAAACCTTTAGGGGCCCCTTGATGTGGTGTGCGTTAACCATTCCCTTTTAGATCCCTGTAGTAAATTCAATTTTATTAGGTTTATTTTTATTTGCTCTTAGATCCCTAAACCCCTTTTACATATACGCAAAGTTCTAAGGGTTAGTAAATAACAAAAATTTCGTTCCATATAATAGTAGTGACATTTAAGGACAATAATTAAGGACTGAGTCTTAGAAAATCTAGACTTAGGATGCATGCACACTTTAGGATAGAAACTTATAACATAGAAAATTTAGTGACATCTCACTTTAGAATTAGTAAATATCTTTAAATTAGAATTCAATCAATTAGAAAGCTTTAGCCAATAATTGACTTAGGACATTTCAAAACCTCACAGCCTACTGCACACATTTAGATTTGTTTGTTAGGACAACTGACTCTAGTTTTAGGTTAGGCCGGTGTTTATTTCCTTATTGCACTGTGACGGGCTTTTTCTCGAGTTTTATTGCATGCTGGTTGTAAAATGTTGGTGTGTTTGTTTATTTAATTTTACTTCACTCTGTGTTGGTTTGATTGACGATTAGATTACCCATAGGCTAGGAGCGATCTGGATTGTTAACATGATTTTCTGCAGGTGGCCACACTCATGCAGGGCAGAAAAAGGGGGCTAATTAATTAATAATAAATAAATGCTACAGGTGCTTCAGCTGCTTAGCCCCCAAATGAAGAAGAGTGTGGCCAAGTGTGGCTTAATAATTTAAATTCAATTGCATATATATATAACTGCGTGGGATAATTTTTATTATAAATTGCTTAGAATAACCCTGCAGGTGGTTTAGATTTTTTTCTTCTTTCTGTGAAATGTAATGTAAATGTAAATGCGTTTGAAAAATATTGTAAATTGTGAAAGTGATTTTGAAAGTGGGATATTACATCCAATTTAGAATCCAAAGAAAGGAGAATATACCTTAAAAGATTATTCTCTTTTATTTGGAAAGCCAAATTAGGATGATTCAATATCTAAATAGAAAAGAAAATACCCCTCTTAGGGACGAGTTTCTTTTCATTTGGATATCCAAAACCCGACGGACCCGAGAAGTTTATAGAAGAAGAAAAGACAGAACGAGAAGATTGAAGAAAGAAGATGAAGAAATGAAGATTTAATGAACAGTATATCCCATTTCAAAAATCACTTGCGTCATTCTTAGGATTAGAATCCGGGTTTGTTGGCAGTGGTGCCCGGACACTTTACTTTTCTGCAAATTTTGGGTGTAATATGGACATTGGATATTATATTTGGATTATAAAAATTGATTGTTTATATTGTTTGTGCAGTAGATTTTTTTTAGGACCTTGCATGCCGTGTTTTGTTTTAGCCTGGATTCGAAACGGAGAGATATTTTTTTCGTAAGGGTACGCTTAAAATTCTTCTACTTGTAATTTTAAATAAAAAAAAAATTTAGGCTCACATAGTAACTCTAAACGATCTAAGAAGTAAGCTCGGGATCGCCGAGAGTCAGCATAAGCATATTAATACTTTCTCTTCCTTGTTAGGCACCTCCCCGCCTGCGGGTTCTGGCAGACCACTTGACCTATGAGGGTGCAGTTCTGTCAAGGGGAAGTTGTGCAATCTCTAGGGAAAAATCTATTTTCTAAGCCTAAATTTTTAAACTGCTTCATTATCATTTTATGCATTCGAGTCAATTAGCATGCATTGCATTAGATACAAACTAAAAAAGAGTCTAAAATATTAATTGCATATCTAGACATTTATCACCCTACATAAGTTGAGGGGCTAATTAGGAATTGTCTTAGATGTCAGCCCCAATTCCTTAAAACTTAAATAACATCCCTACCCATCTTTCATAAGAGACTGGACACATGGTTTTAAAGCGCCTAGGTGGTTAGCTGGCTCCCCAATCTAGGCCGGGGTAAGTCCAGATTTGCACTTCATTAGTTAGGTTCGGGTCACTGCATTGTAGTACCCAAATTAGATTTAGGTTCTGAGGCAGATTCTTTTTAGATCTTAAGTCCTCGCCCTCTGGGAATATAAATCCCAAATTTCTAATAAAATGTCAACTTAAATATAAAATTTTCTCCTAAAATGTAAAGCCCAACATAGGATAGATTGAGGTTGTCTCTGGGCTTCTCAGAATCCGACACCTCCTACTTTTCATCCTTTGACTCGCTAATAAATGTTCAACATTGAGCTTTCTCCTTGGAAAATCTTTACTTCTGTTCCTTGTCTTCTACTTTGTAGTCAAAAGGGTATGAAATCACTGCTTTAATCGAGAGTTTTCTTAGGAGCATTCCTCCTATGATGTAATTAACTATAGGAGCTTGCTCCTATAGGGATTTGAGAACTCCAGACTAAAATAAACCTTGTTTTATTCATATAAAACAAGGGAAGAATCTTTGGGAATGCAGATATCTTTAAAAAACTTCATTTCTAATCTTAAATATGCTCGTAGTATGTTATTTTTGTCTTTTCAGGCAATATAATTTATTGCTTGTTATATTTAATTTTAGAAATGATGAATTTTATAAAATTCATTCTTGATTTTGGATGTCTTGAAGAATGTTATGTTCGTCTTTCAAGATGATATAATATTCTCTTTGTTATATCTAAATAAAAGAATGAATAAATTTTTCAAAAAGCTTATTTCTATTTTTAAACACATTCTTAAGAATTTCATGTTTATTTTTCGAAATAATATGCTATTTTTTAAATTGTGTTTGATTATAGAAATATCAATTTTCAAAACCCTATTTTTATATTGAATTCATTATAGAATATTATGTCAATCTCTCGAGATTGTACTTTATTCTTAATGCAGTATTCGATTACAAAATAGGAGAAATCAAAATCTGCGTGGTGACACAATTTTTTTTCTCCACCAGTCTCCACACTCAATGTGTACTACGGTGAACGGTACAAGTGTGTAAGATGTGTCCTAGCATGTCACATGAAAAATATCTAACTCCAGGAAAAGGGTTTCTTAAATGATTTGATTTATAATGTCTCTTCCTAGGTTCTGGCTTATGATCAAAAGTAGATGTCATCTGATTTTTCTTACATGTATCAAAATCATTTTGAATCCTCAAGTTAGTTCTTTTTAATGTATCATTATCAATCCTCAACTTTTTCTCAATCTCTTTAGATTTCTTAAGATCAGATTTAAGTGAGGTGTGTGAAACTTTTAATGCATTATTTTCATCAATTAATTCCAAATAATTTTTGTTTAAATCATCAAATTCATCAAAAAGAGCCATGTGATTTGAATCAATAGTTGCATGATCTTTGAGAAAAACTTCATGCTCTTTTGTAAATTTAAAAGTTCTAATTTTAGGTTAGAATGAGTTTTCTTGAGTTTTTTGTATGATGTATGTATTTTCTCATAAATCTCAAATAGTTCATCATATGTTGGTTTACATACCTCTTCCTCATCACTTTGATCTTCACCTATTAAACACAAGTTTGTAGTCTCTTCATCTGGTTCAGTCTCAGAGGAGTTAGTACCAGATTCCGCCCATAAAGCCTTTTGGATTCTCTTCTTGTCCTTCTTGAACTTAGGTTTCTCCTCAATCTTTTTCTTATTTGTGTTATCTTGAAGTGTCGGGCAATCAGTTCTCACATATCCTGATTTTCTGTAATTATAGCAAACAATATCAGAAGATTCTTTAACATGTTTATGATCCTTACCTTTTATCCAATTTTGATGATGCTTTTGTTTCTTCTTTAGAAAGCTTTTGAATTGCCTTGTGATGAAGGCAACTTCATCGCTCTCAGACCCGGAAGATTCAGAATCTGATTTATGCGCCTTTAATGCTACTGTTTTCTCCTTCTTCTTCTCACCTGCATCAAGATTTCTTTGATTCACCCCTTGCTCGTAAGCAATGAGTGAGGCAAGTAAGTTATCAATAGAATAAGTGTTCAAATCCTTAGATTCGGTGATTGTAGTGATTTTAGCATCATACGACGAAGACAAACATATCAAAATCTTGTTAACTTTTTTATAGTTTGAAAGTTCTTTTCCTAGTGCATGCAGTGAAGTAACTATCTGAGTAAACCTTGTGTACATGTCAGAAATCGATTCATGAGGTTTCATACAAAAAAGTTCGTAGTCATGCAAGAGAATGTTCAAACGGGATTGTTTAACCTCATTAGTACCTTCATAGGTGATGCACAATTTATTCTAAATCTCTTTACCAGTTTAGCAAGTGGAGACACGCATGTAATCCTCAGATTTTAAAGCACAGAAAAAGCAGTTCAAACATTTTGCATTCAATTTAGCTAAATCTCGTTCATCGAAAGTCCATTCAGTAAAAGCAACTTTGGTTTTAACACCATTAATTTTACGAGAAGGTGGATAATAACCTTCTTTGATAACCATCCACATGCGATAATCAGTAGATTGTAAAAATGTTGACATGCGGGTTTTCAAAAAATCAAAAGGTAGGTTATCGAACAGGGGAGGTTGGGTAATAGAATACCTTTCCGTAGTGTTACGATTCCCAAGGTTAGCCATGGATCAAATTCAAAAAGTTTTCAAACTTAAATTTTTGAATCCCGCTCTGATACCACTTGAAAGTTCGTTAGGGATGTTAAGCCTTATAGAACTGGCCCAAGCTAACCAAGAGGGGGGGTGAATTGGTATTTTAAAAATTTCTTTTCACAAAGAATAAATATCACATAAACCAAAATCACACCACAAAAATAAATGCGGAAATAAAAGTGCGGAAGTAAGAAAACAAGAACACATAAATTTATAGTGGTTCGGTCAACTCGACCAATGTCCACTCCCCGGAGGCGCCCTCCGAGTATTGCACTACAAACGTGACTCTCCTTTATCCCCCACAGCTAGGCAGAGAAGCCTTTACAAAGCACCTCCTTTTTGCCACCCCGGCAAGGCAAAGAACCTACCTCCTTTTGCTTCCTCCTGAAACTGGCAGAGAACCACAACCAAAAGCTAACTCCTTACCTCTACCGACCGTTCCACAGACAAGAAACTCTATATGAAGAACAAGCATAGCGATCCTTGAAGCAACCTTTGTGAATCCCCTCACAAGCTCCCCCTCGCAAGATCCTCTCTCTCTCTCTCTCCCTCTCTCTCTTTCTCTCCTCAAGGCCTTCTCAGGTCAAGACAGCAGCAAAAGGTCTTCCAAAATGTTGAACAAGAGTTCTTAAATAGAAGAGCTTCAAAGGAGCTCATTAATTGCAAGTTGCCGACAATATCGTCTAGGCAGATATGGACATCGGCCTGGCCGATCATTACAAATCTCAGAAGATCGACCAGAGCATCGCCCTGAATGCAAACTGGATGATTTAAAATTGGCTTGATCGTCCAGGCCGATCTTACGATCGTCCAGGCCAATTAGTTCAAATTAGAGGTAAATCGTCTAGAGCATCGCCCTGAATATGAACTGGCCGATATTTATCGTCCTGAAGTAACTTAAGATTTTTGAATGGATCGTCCTGACCGATCCTGCGATCGTCTAGGACGATATGATCATATCAATCATCCTTAATTACTCCCTTAATTTCCTGATCAATTAAGGCATAATTTGAGAATTTCATCTAGGCCGATCAATGATCATCATGGCCGATAATTTAAAAATACAATATTCCTTAATTGTCTATGGCAGCAACTTCTTTCTATTTTGAGCTTATCATCCTGGCTGATACATGTATCGTCCAGGCCGATATGTTAATGACGGCTACCTTAATTAAGAATCCTTATTTAGACTTTTTGTTTTAAGCCTGATCGTCCAGGACGATGTAAATATTATCCTGGCCGATATGAGTAAAAATAGAAATGCTAAGTCTCTCAAGTGTGTGTGTGTAGGGTTACTTAGCATCAGTCTCTTTGACCATTACAAGTAGACTCAAGAAGTGAAAACCAAAAGTACAAACTAACTCAGCCCTAAATCTACACAATCCTGAACTAGCTTCATATGTTCGTCCGATCTTCGATTCCTGAAAAAGTTAGAAGCAACAAGCAGTTCAAGAGAAATAGTATTTGTCAATCATCAAAATATAAGCCATAAAAATAGATTTGTAACATTAACCTAATCTCTCGAGTCAACCCTTTATAGTATTTCATGACTCGTTCGACCCTCTAAGGTCATCTAGTATGATGGTCTATGATCCTACTATAATTTAACATTACTTTTGTCCCTCAGCGGGCCGTCAAAGGACAGGCTCTAGCTAATTTTCTTGCTAACCATCTGATCCCTATGGATTTCCCACACAATGATGACCTACCCAACAAATTAATCATGAGTGTGGATGAGAAGGAGTCCCCTACTTGGGAGATTTACTTTGACAGTGCATCATTCGTTAAAGCCTTATACCCAAACAAAACTCCCACAGTTAGGATAGATTTGTGCCTTATTTTTGTTTCCCCTAAAAGCCACACTCTTCATTACTCCTACAGTCTTTCAGAACCTCATACTAATAATGAAGCTGAGTACGAAGCTCTGATTTTAGGATTAGAGTTAGCCATTCAGATGAATATTTTGTGGGTGAAAATCTTTGAAAACTCCCAACTTATTATAAATCAAGTAGTAGGGGTCTTCAAAATACTTAAGCATGAGCTCTAGCCTTACCACAATAAAGCAATAGAGCTCTTGTGTTTAATCCCTGAGGTAACTTTGGCTAAAATCCCTCAATCTATAAATGGTAAAATAGATGCATTGGCCAAGTTAGCAAAGGAACTGGCTGACCCAACAGGCAACCAGTTATCTATCGTTGTTCAGTATCATTAAGCCCTGTATCTTCTCCCTATCAGACCCTCACAGTGTTCTCAATTGAGGAAGAGTCAGATTAGAGAGATCCTTTCATTGAGTATTTGAAGTATGGAAGGCTTCTTGATGATTGCTCTCTCATTGCTCAGATTAGAAAGAGAGCTTCATCATTCACTTATGTAAATAATACCCTGTATCGATACTCTTTTGACCAAATGTGGTTATGTTGTCTCATAATGAAGAAGCTCGTAAGGTCATGGGCGAGATACATATAGGGCTTTATGGTGTTCATCAGTCCGGACCAAAAATAAAGGTCAGAATTAAATGTCTTGGTTATTATTAGACGACTATGATCTATGGTTATGTGGAGCATGCTAGAAGGTGCCACCAGTGCTAAATTCATAGCACGGTGATTCACCAACCCCTTAACCCATTGCATCCTACTCTCTTCTTGGCCTTTTAAAGGTTGGGGCATGGATGTAGTGGGTTCTATTGACAATCCTTCCTCTAAGGGTCATGTGTTCATTTAGTTGTCACTGGTTACTTCTCTAAGTGGGCAAAAGCTATCCCACTCAAGGAAGTCAAATCAGAAGATGTGATGTGTTTCTTTTACGATCACATTGTGTACCATTTTGTTGTTCCTCACCCATATCATTTATGATAATGACCCATCATTTAGAAGCACCAATATTGCAATATTTTTCCATTGCTATAACATTAATTGACGATATTCTTCAATCTATTATCCTAAAGCCAATGGCCTGGTAGAGGCATTCAGCAAAACTCTCATGCAACTGATAAGGAATATCCTTGTCGCAAATAAATGAGAGTGTTATGATAAGTTACCAGAGGCATTATGGACTTATAGGACTATATACCGTACTTCTACTTAGTCTACCCCGTATGCTTTAGCTTTCGGGATTAAAGTGGTCCTCCCACTCGATGTTGAGCTCCCCTCACTGCATGTGGCACCTAGTCATAATCTTTCCAATGAAGATAAAGCCCGACTACGATTGGAAGAGCTTGATGATTTAGAATTTCCACACTTTGATTTTCTTTGTGGTGAATTTTAGTTTCATTTGAGTTTTTATTTTGATTGAGAAATTTTTTAAAATACCAATTCATCCCCCCTCCCCCCTTGGTTAGCTCTGGACATTCATAGGGGTCTAACATCCCTAACAAACTTTCAAGTGGTATAAGAGTAATTTCAATTATTATTATTATTATTATTCTATTATTATCTTATCATTATTTTACTGTTATTATTATTATCATTATTATTTTATTATTATTTTTTATCATTATTATTATTATTATTATTTTGACTTACTATTATTATTTATTATTATTATTATTATTATTATTATTATTTAAAAAAATGTCTTATCTTAAAAAAAATTTGGTTTTCCTTGATTAGTTAAATATTATTATAAAACCTACTTTTCTATTTTTAAATTATTTTAATTAAGTAATTAAGTTCATTAATATAAAATTATTTAAATATTTACATATTTAATTATTAATTGAATATGTTAAAAATATATTTTTATAATAATTATATAATTATTATCTTTAAAATTAGAAAATTATTATTTTTATTAATGAATATTTCTCTATTTTAAAATTATTTTAATTAACTAATTGCCTAAAAAAATATTATTACCTTTCCAAAAATTAAAAAAATTCCCTTTTATTAAATTAGTTTAAACTATATAAGTTTTAAACACTGATTTAATTTGATTAAATGATTATTTTAATTATTAATTGCCTCAATTTATTTTAAATTTACTTTTAATTACTTTCAACTTCAAAGATTCATATCTTTTCCATTTTAAATTAGATTTTTATGTATAATACCTCTAAATTTTCAAAAAATTATGTGTTTTAGCGTAAAAAAATATTTTTAGATTTTAAAAATTATTCTTTTGACTCATTTATGTATTATTTAATTATTATTTAATTAAATAATATGTTAAATATTTTGAAATTATAAAATTATTTTAAACTATTTTGAATCCTCTTTTAGGGTGATTAGTGGATCCCTCAAAACGCTTATAAATAGAATTACTTTTAATTATATTATTTTCTTAAATTTATATTTATGTACTTTAAATTATTTTAAAATTACATATATTTTAAAATCCCTAATTTTGAGAGATTCAATATTTGAAATTTTAAACATAGGCTATATTCATGAATGACATTCATGATGGAGAGGATTAGTGGGTGGTTGAGTCTCAAGCATTCACTAATCAATTTGATAATTGTGCTTCAACTTTTCCTTTATCATATTTTGTATGTGTAGGACGCACAAGTACTTAGTTTAGGCTCTCCTAGGTACTAGGAATTTGTGTGTTTTATTTTACTTAATTTCTTTGCGTGTTAACCAATGGTTAGTCCAAAACTTGCTTCAATCCCATGTAACGTAGTGACACCCTAAAGATAATAATTAATGTCCCATCTAGTAAACTTAGGAAAATTCTAGGAGCTATGGAAGATCCCCGATTCACATGAAATTGTAAACACTTAAACTTGGTGATATCTTAAATCTCTGAAATTTTTCTATGAATTTTTAGGACTCTTTAGACCCCTTAGTTAACAAACCTTAATTTACCCGTTAATTAGGCTCAATAACGTCCAAAAATTCTAATAAACTCATTCTAACTAAGAAAATTCCCTATAATACCTCAAAATCTCTAGAATTTAACCCTTAATCTTAAATAATTAAGGCCCCTTAATTGGACTTTAATCTGAACCTTAATTTAACTTTAGTTAGAAATTACCTTTTTACCCTTATTAAATTATTAAAAAATATATAAAATTTCAAATTTTCTTCAAACACTTGGGAATATATTCTTAGGTAATTTTTTGAGTGTTTGGGAATATATTCTTAGGTAATTTTTTGACTTTTGGGGGTGATTCCAATCAGTTTGGAGCTAATTTGGATCAAAATCTCTAAAACACCCATAATTTAGCAATTTTTGATAATTCCTTAATTACCCGAAACTTCTCAAATTTATAACGTTGTCTATAAAACTCCAAATCCAGCAAACTCAAAGCCTAACTACTCCTTGTAAGCCTTAATATTTAACTAAAATGGTAGAGTCCCCAATCCTAACTTGTTTCCCATAGTGACATTTTTGACCCTCTTAGCCTAGCATAAAGAAGAACTCCAAACTGTCTAAAATTCACTAATGCAATTTAAACTTCTAAGATCACTACCTTAAGCATTAAAATGGATCAACAAATTAAATTAACTAAAATTGATCATAATTCATTAATATTTAAACTTTAATCAAAGTTTCCTTTTAGACATTCAATAAATTTGAACTCTAGAAAACTTAAATTAACTCCTGACATATGAACTATCCAAAGCCACACAAGTCTATTACACACACATAGAATTATTTTCTAGGGCACCACTTCTAGCCTTAGGATTAGTGCTGGTGTTTTATTTCTTTCTACTTCTATGATGTGATGCAATTGTGTGTAGCGCATATGTTGTTTGTCTTGATTGATGTGTTGTGATTGTTTATTTCATTGATGTGGTTTTTTATATTTTGATTATGCTATGATTTGTGCATTTGATTGCCCATGGGCTAGGGTGGTTTTTATACTAATCCAGTTTTATACAGGTGGCCACGTTCATACAGCGCTAAAATAAAGGTGACAGTAATTACTAAGCTTTAAATATTAATAATATTTTTTTCATATGCTCTAGAGACATGCTTAGCCCCCTTAAAATTAAAAGAGTGTGGCCAAGCGTGTTTACTTTTTTGCACATATATAACTACTTGTGATGTGATATATTAAGCTTCTTGGAATGAATTTTATTAGGACAACCATGCACGAGTCTGGGTCTAGATTTTCTTTTTTAAATGTAATGTAATTTGTTTTAAATCAAGTTGTGAAAGTCTTTAAAAGTCTGGCATTTCAAATACGAGATACCCAAAGAGAAAAAGAAAGGCCCCTCTTAGAGAGTTTCTTAATCTTTTGGGTACCAACTTAGAGGATGAACCATACAGAGTCCGAAGGAGGCAATCCAAAGGGAGATGATCCGGAGAAGGACGATCCACTTGAAGGCGAAGACTTGAAGACAAAATGCCCGACTTTTAAGACTTGCATCATTCATTAGGACTAGAATCAATGATGTTGTATTTATACGGCAATTACCGTGAACTTTTTCTTTACTTCTCTAGGTTGATTTATATTGATGTGTTTACTATTAATTGTGTAGTAGAACTTGCCTATTTTTTTAGATTTTTATTGCATGTGTATGGACTAATTTTTACTAGTCTTTTTAAGGACTAAAAAATATTTTCTACTTATAATTAAAAATTAATATTTTAAGATTTAAATAACATAGAAACTTAACGACCTAGGGAATCGTCAGAATTGTCTGGGGTCGCATGCATCTTAATGCATTTCTCTCCCTCCTTACTATAAGACACCTCCCCGCTTGCGGGTAGAGTCCGGATAATTTGGCCAATGAGGATGAAGTGTCAAACCAGGGGAGGCCTAGTCTTTAAAAAAAATTATTTTTATATAAGCTTATTTTTAAAATTTTATGCATTCATTATTTAACCTTTTCAACTTGCATGCATTACATTAGAAACCAGTTGAACTAAAATATTAATTATATTAGCTCTAGGAGCATTCACCCCACATAAATTCATGACTAATTAAAAAATTCTCTAGATGTCAGTCCTACTTCCAAAACACTCAACCTACCTACATATCTTTCATAAAGACTGGACTGTATATATTTTACGCGCCTAGGTAGTTAGCTGACATCCATTTTTAGGCATAGTATAAGCCCAGGTGCATTAGCTAGGACACAAGTGTTATTATTGGGTAGAACACTAAACTCATCTTAGATTTAAGGTTCAAGGCTACAACATTCATGTCCCGTAGTATGGTTAAATAGTGGGTAAGTTCCTTTTATTAAGAAACTATAAATCTTAATTATCCGCGCCACATGAATGACGCCACCTCAAATTTTTTTCTATGTATGCTTTGTGTGTTTGAGTTTCTCCCTCTCCTCAACTTGCCTTTATCCTTCCAGATGTCAGCGTGAGTCGTGCATGTTGACTAAACCACTTAAGCCCCTTTCTTTCCTTTTGAGTAGGAATTTCCTAGTTTCCCTTTTATGTGTCAAAGCCCTTTTTAGGAAGAATAATATCAGATCCTTAATCGAGAGTTTTCTTAGGCCCCAGGCTTGAGATTTAATTAACCATGGGGGCTTGTGCACATGCGAAATAGAACTCCATAATAAATAAACTCCACTCAAGCTGATGTATTGGGTGGGGAAAACCCCGTGACACTGATTAGGTCGTATATATTATCAACCATCGGGGTGCGCTGTCTATAGCAGCTATCCTCAATGGTTGAATTTATATAGGATCTAATCTGCCCTCCCATTGGCCCGCTTGTGATGAGCATGAAGGCTTGTGATTACTTTTATCCCTCAGGGTAGTGCGATCATATATCCTCTGCACTCGGTAGCTACGGTGGTGTCTTTTCGGATGTCCACATACTATTGTCAAAATAATTTGATAAGTATTATGCTCCTATTATATTTCTTAATACTTGATTTATTAGTCTACATTTAATAATTTTTAAATATTCAACAAAATATGATAAATAATTTGAACATTTAGATGGGTGTGTGGGTCTGCTGAGCTATTGTATCTCATTGTGATTTGATTGCGGTTATTAGGATCTAAAAAATTGAATGGGACTGTCAAATAGCATATCAAGATCAAATCTCAGGTTATAGGTATTTCTCTATTTTACTTTTTTCCACTCATGACTAGTTTATTATTCAATTATATGGCTTATGTATATATGCCTGTATTGTAGTATAGATATATTTTGATAAAAATAAAAAAAATCTTGTGGATGAGTTTATTTTTAGTATTTGAATATTTTAGTAGCTCTATAGTCTGTAATTTATTTAAAATAAATATTGAAAGAGAATTTGAAACATTTGAAAGCTAGATCTTAGGATTATCTTTCATAGATCAACGTACACGTTAGGATATGTTCTAGTCGGATTAGGTTGTGACACCTCCAACCTCTCTTGCTTGATAAATGGTCCATTCAATCTCAGTAGTTCAACTATAATATCCTTGACCCCAGTCACCCAACTACGATTCTTCTAATCATAATTGCCCATCGACTACAGTCCTTTTTACCACCATTACCCATCGAGTATAGTCATTCTAACCACCGTCGCATGCTGATTACCATCCTCCGACCTTTGTGGTCCATCGACTAAGGTCCTTTTGACCTCTGTTGCTCACTAACTAAGACTCCTATGATCTCCACCACTTATCAACTATGGTCCCTTCGACTTTAGTTACCTGACTACCATTCCCTCAACTTTAATCACTTGACCATAGTCCCTTTAATCTACATTACTCCTTAACTTCGATCCCTCCGACCTCTGTGGCCCACCGACTATGGTCACTCTGACCTTTGTCAACTGATAACGGTTCCTTTAACTTTAATCACCTGACTAAAGTACCTTTGACCTCTATCACCTACTAACTCTTGTCCCCTTAACCTCAATTACTCGACTATGGTCCTTTGATCTCAATTGCCCGACTATGGTCCCTCTGACCTCCATAGTTCGCCTACTCAGGTGCTTCAGACCTCCATTACTCAACAATGGTCCTAATCGACCTCTATTGCTAGAGTGTGATCCCTCTGACCTTTCTCACCTGACAACATTCCCTTCGACCTCCCTCGCCTACTGACTATGATTCCTTCTACCACCATCACTTGTCAACTATGGTCTCTTTAACCCCCCATTACCCTTTGCAGCCAATAAAAAACTCTAGTGAAATTGTTTCAACTAGGCAACAGATCATGATTTTTTTTCTTTTTGAGGGTTTCAACATAAAACTTTGGGCGTCTCTTATGATTGATATACCCTTATCTCTTATTTATATGTGTGATGGGTCTTCATTTAAAGTTAAGATGGTAAGCTCTTTATCTCTCTATCACTCAAAATGTTCCAGCATGCAACAAGTATGCATTCATAATTTATCATGTCAAAATAATTAGGTTATAATTATTCATATAGTATACTAATGATGTTCTAAATAATATCATTGTGGTGAATTTCAAAACTTTATTTTAGATTTTTTTTAAAATTTTTAAAATAAATTTTTAATTTAAAACTTTTTCAAGACAACAAAAATAAAAATGACAAAAAAATTATCCTAAATTTTGGTTTAAAAAGTGCACTTTAATTCTAAAGAACATTTGTATATAATTCCTAAAGAAATTACAGAGATTGATATTCGTAATATAAAGTTAAATTCAAACACATAACCCGTAATTGAAACTCTAAATTTGGCTAATATAAAAAGCAAGGTTTTAAAAATAGGACTCGACAATAAATCAGAAGAAGGAGAAATTCACGGTTCGACCGGTTTGATCGGTCGAATTGGGGTCGAACCGGATGACCAAATAAATAATAATATTATTTAAAAAAAAATATTAATTTTCATGTAATACCTTCATTATACATTCTATTTTCATAGCTTTTAATTCAAATAACATAAACATGACATCAATTAATTTTATAAAATATTAATAAATAACACATAATATAAGTGTTGCATCAAATAAGTAAATAAAGTATAAACAAATGCATAGCTTTTGTCATCAAATAAAATGTTTATAATTTCATATCAAGTCAAATTTCATAGTTCAAACATAAATAGGGAAATAAATCTAGAAATCATCTCTTAGATTTCAAGTATTAAAAGTCATATCCCTAAATCCTTGTTCATCAAAACATCCCCCTCTAAAAGCATCAATATCGTCATTGCCAATCATTTTATTGTCATTTTGAACATCATCTAGGACATCATCATCTACATATTAAAAATATTAAATTATATATATATATATATATATATATATATATATATATATATATATATATATATATATATATATATATATATATATATATATATATATATATATATATATATATATATATATATATATATATATATATATATATATATATATAAGCAATAGGAATGACATCTTCAACATATATTTCATTCTCTAAATTCTCTAGAATAAGCTCTGAAACTTGTTCTTCATCAAGAACACAAAAATCCACCATATCTATGCTTGTATAATCCCAAGGATCATAATTTCTTTTTTTTGTTTGAAATCTAAATAGAATTAAAAAATCATTAAGTCATAGTGTCATACAATCACATAGAAACGACATCTAAATATAATTAAAAGTCATGTATTCTTACCTATGCCTCAAATTGAGGTTGTACCGAACAAATACAAGATTATTAAGCCATTGATGCTCTAAATGATTTCTTCTCTTGGTATGAATTTTGTTCAAATACACTCCAATTCTTTTCATATCCAGAAGAAGAAGGTGTTTGACTAAGAATTCTAATAGCCAATTTATATAAATTTGGTGCACTTGCTCCGAACATCTTTCACCATTCATCTATAAAGAGATAAATATTAGTAAATTAATATCTAATATGCATGAAAGAATAAATGCATTCTAATATATTTGTTTCACTTACTAGGTTGCATTTCTTTGGCCATCGTTAGAGTAATTGGTTTTCCAAAGCTATCCAAATTGTCACGAAAAAGCCTAACTTCATTCATTGTTGCTGATGGTTTAGGACATATATCTTTATTTCCAATCAATTCAATTAAACCCTGCATTACTTTAGGTTTGTTGCAAAAATTATCTTTATCATATTGAAAATGTGGATTAAGAAAATATGTTGCATAATATATGCTTTGTCTTAGCTAACTATCCCATCTCTTTTTTATAATACTTGTGTAAGGTTTATATAACCTTTTGACATTTCTAAATACTAACTTGATTTCTCTCCTTGCTCTATACATTCCATCATAAAGAAATCCTAGAGATGGTTTTTCATCATAATCCACAATTCTTAATAACCGAATTAAAGACACAATCAATTTGGAACTTACCAAATTGTCATTCCAAAATTATCATCTAAAATGATAGATGATGCTTCTTGCCCTTTTACTATTTTGGAAATCTTTAAATAAAAGAAAGCTTTGCTTGTTATAAAAGCATGTAAATCAAGCTTGTGTTCATATATGCTTTTCAAAGTGATGAAAATTGTAGCAAATCTAGTAGCTCCAGGCCTAATAATCTCTTTCCAACCTTTTCTTTTTCTTAGCCAAGCTAGAAACAAAGACATGGTTGTAGATAAAAATTATAACTTTTGAAGCTCTTTTCGCAAGATCCTGATTATGAGGCTTGTTCCCAAAATTTCTAAGAATAAGATTTAAACAGTTAGCTAAATATGGAGACCAATAAAAGTTGCCAAACCATTCATGCAGTAATTCTCTGACCTTTTTATAATTTCCAGTATTATTTGTTACAAGCTGCACAACATTCTGTGGCCCACCCATTCAACAACTTCACAAAATAATGAACACAATGTCTTGACATCCTTTGTAATATTAGAAGCATACACAGATTTCAGGAAAACTATACCCCTTGGACAATAAACAAAAAAAAATAATCAAGTTCTATTCCTGTTATCTATCCAACCATCTACCATGAGTGTGCAATATATTTCTTTCCAAGATCTTCTATATGAATCTATAAACAACTAACATTCCTCTTTTCAATCTCATAGAATATTAACTCTCAATTTGTGATAGGATAACAACTTATAGCTAGGTCCAATTGTAGCTATAACATCAACTTGGTTTAGTTCTTGGTGCAAAAAAGTTATCTATTTCATCATTCTTTCTCTTCCCTTTGTCAAGTCTTTTATGGTGTGCATTAGAGGTTTGTGACTTGGGAAGTGATGAAGACCTCCTTTCATCATCTATATGTTCATCAACAAATACTATTGTATTATGCTCTAACTACTCATGGGTTTATTATTTTTTCTTGCTTAATTCTTTTATATTTTCTTGCATCTGGTGATGAATGTCATGAGGGACTTTTTTGCACGAAGATATGTTACCTCTTATTCTTGCTAGATTGCTGCTTTATTCTATTAATTCCTCCACCTTTATAAATAATCACACAATGTAGTCATCTATATTATTTTTTTTCATATGCACATTTACTTTCACTACAATGACTCCAAGCAATATCAATCTTTTCACGCACACTATGAGACGAAACTGTTGGTAGATCCATTATGTAGTAATAAAAAGAATACATCAATTATCATCATAGTCTAAATTAGAATTTGAAATTTTGGCCCAAATATTTGGGATAGTTTCTTCACTAAAAGGAAAGGAGTGGTATGTAGTTGGGAGTGCTTGCGATGGATCATAGGGAAGATATAACATAAATATTCAAATTTAAATGAATAAACTGAATGACATTTAGAGGAATAAAATGAGGGTTGCATAATGAGGAATAAAGTGAAGGTTACATAATATAGCATAACATTGCTGTTTGATTCTAGAAAATTAGAACTTCATCAGTCCTCGACTAGGAACTCAACTCAACTATTTAACTATCAGCATAATGAGGAACTTGGATCACTACTATTAATTATGTTTTTCTTTAGTTATCAGTCCTGCTCGTACCCAAATGACCTTTGTGAGTTCCATAATTCCTATCCTTACGATCATTTTATCTACCCATTTAATGGAAAATACATGCATTTTCCATCATTTGTTATACACTTTTATAACTCAAGATTATTTTTCAATTATCTTATCTTCAACAAATAATATTCCAATGATTTATTTTATATAATTTTTATTAATTTATCCTTCATATTTCTTTAATATAATCATCCTTTTTTTTTAATATAGTCATAATATGAAACATATGACGATAGTAATATTTAGGGGACTGGTAATGTATGTTTTTTCATTGTTGATTGTAAATACTCAAATAATTCAAATATATATTTCAATTAATTTATCTTAGATAGATACCACTGTGTCTCTCATATAATCATTTTTTAATTTATACTTCTTAGTTGTACCGCACATTCATCTTCATAGGGAACAAATCACAATACTAATATTTAGGAAAACGATGTCCTTTTGCTATAATCAAATCCCCAAATTTTTTTATCACAATTCATTGACAATGGAAGGTTTTTATAGAGCCTTTGTATCTCCTAAAAAAATAGTGCTTTTGAAATATCAACGTGCAGATAGAAACCATAAAATCATACTTCATTCAAAGTAATGAAAAAATTAAACAAGCACGTCTAACTCCTAATTGAACTTCATTAAAAAAAGACAGGAGTGACATTTCAAGAATCACAAGCAACTATTGAAAAAGAAATAGTGAAACACAAACACAAATTTCAATTTCCACCATAAAACAAAAAAAAACACATCAAGAATCACAAGGTACCGTTGGCTACAAAAAGGAGCAAGGAGAAGTGCTTCAAAATTAAAAAACTCATAGTGGATAGAAGAGGAGAACTTGACCAATAGAAGGAAGCCTTTAATGAGTTCGATCAGCTTCATTGCCCAGGCAAAATAGTCCGTCTGTCCCGTCCAAGACGAGTCGAGCGCCTGAAGGAATCACGAACGAATGAGGAAGAATAGGATTTGTATTTGTTTTATTATAAGCCCTCCTTTCTCTAAGCTGTTGGATTAAATTGGATGACTCAAAAATTGCTTCATTTCAACCGACCGGTTTTTCGGTTCGGCGATCGAACCGTTCGTTCGTAAGCTACCCGTACGGCCCGCGGAAAAACGTTGATAATAAGAGAGAGAAAAAAAAAAAGAGATACCGACCCTTCGCGAACCCAATCGCGTTCCCCTCTGCTTCAGCTTCCATTCCTCGAGCCGCCGCGGTTCATCTCTACGTTCCAATGGCAGCGGCGGTGGCGGCTCCTGGCCGTAGCCGTCCTTCGCGGCTGGAGGACGAGAACCTAGTATTCGAGACAAGCCCTGGCGTGGAGGCCATCACGAGCTTCGATCAGATGGGCATCCGCGACGATCTCCTCCGTGGGATCTACGCCTACGGCTTTGAGAAACCCTCGGCGATCCAGCAGAGGGCCATCATGCCCATAGTTAGCGGCCGCGACGTCATAGCCCAGGCTCAATCTGGAACAGGCAAGACCTCCATGATCGCCCTCTCCGTCTGCCAGATGGTCGACACATCCTCGCGAGAGTAAGTTCCCTTCATCATTTCTTCGTCCTTTCCCACCTTCTATGTTCGTCGTGCTTTTCCTTTGTTCTTGCATAGTGGTTTAGCCGTAACGTTCCAACTATAAAGCAAGCTAGAAATGGATTAATGATACGAACCTACTATAGAAATTGCTGAAAAAACAGAAGATACATGGATGCGTGATAACTAGGAAACTTTGAGCATTGCTAAATCTCCGAAAACTCATAGAGAAGTAGAGTTAAATCAGATGCTCATAACTCTGCTTCTTCTTTTTTTTTTTTTTTGGGGGGGGGGGGGGGGTGGGTGGGGGGCCAAAGCTCAAATTTTTACTCAATTTTGCCCGCCCAAATTTAGAAAATATTAAGATTCTAATGGCTCATTACAATATTTAATAAGCTTAAGCCTAATTGCCTATGACCCTCTAAACTATTACATTTATTCCACAACATTGCCTGACCCTTCACAATGTCTTTGCCGTCAAGTTTGAGCAAGTCACTAGAGAGGGAACAATGAGACTACGATGAGATCTGGGTACGGAAATCTCATAGATTGCTATGAGCTTGAACAAGGCTTAGAAGGTCGAATCTAGCGGGATTGTGGTTGGCAATGTGAGAAAGATTTGAGCCAAAGCCATTTTTTTTTTCATTTTGCTTGCCTTAATAATCTATTGTGTAGAGTATTTATAGACTACAACAACTCCAATGACTCAGTACAATATCTAGTAAGACTAATTACCTAAGACCCATAATAACTCACTAAACTACCCATTATATATATTTCTTCATAGTTGATGATTATTAATTTATGATATTGTGATTTTAGCAGTTAAAATAATAATTGTAAAGTCTTATGATGTTTCTTGTGATTTGCTGATGTTCTAATGTGTTTATTTAACAAATCTTTATGTAAAATCCTAAAAATTAAGAGTACTTTGTGTTCTATTAGACTACTTTGAGATTAATTAAGAGTATAACTAAACACATTAAAGTTTTATTAATGGTTATTGATGATAATTAAACCAGTATTAATTAACTATTGATTTTATAAGAATAATTCATTAGAAATTGCTTTTTTTTTAAGGTTAAATAGTGATTAGTTAATGTTTAGTCGAATCGTTAAACTTTTATTAATGTTTAACCACACTTGTTAAATTCAAATGCCTAATTGATTAAGTTGATTATTTTATTAGACTACACGAGTAAAACCCTCCTATTCTTTACCTTTCACTCCTACACAAATTCTCGAAAGTCTCCACCACAAACCATGTGAAGAACTTGCGATGGGAGCTTGCTAGGGGAAGGCATGCATGAGACTGACAATATGTGAAGGAGAAGAGAAAGTTGCGATGGAAGCTTGCTAGGGGAAGGCATTAATTGGGTTAGTGTTGTGTGAAGGAGGTGAGTTCGTGGGGAGCTTGTTGGTGGAAAACATTTGATGGGAATAACATCTAAAAGAGAAGTAGAGTTTATGATTTGAGCTCGAGTTTCAAATTTAAGTTGAAACTAGGATTTAGTAAATATGTGTTTAATGGTAAAATAGGAGAGAAACATGATTTAACATTATATAGGATTTAAGTTCTCAATTTTTACTATTTGACAAGATTTAATTTAAATCTTGCTTAAACATGGTGAGACCTGCAATGCTTTATAGTGCAAAATGTTGGCCATTAAAAGATAAGCATAATATTAAGTGTTGCACATATGAGGATGCTCAAGTTGATGAGTTGCTTTACTCTTAGAAACAAGATTCAAAATGAGCATACATGTGAAAAGGTTGGAGTATGCCCCCAAACTCGCATGGGCCCTGGCGAGCGTGTTATTGGTACACACGTGACGTCCAGGGATGCTGTGCGGGTTGACAAGTGAATTCAAGTTCGAACCCGATCATTCTATATAGATCAATAGGAGTCGACAAGGTTCGAACCAACAAACAAATATGTGGCCTTCAAAGCCTAAAATCAATAGAATTCACTAACAAAGGCATAAAACCTACGAAATCCGATCCTCTGTCCACAGCTAGACAGAGTTGATAAGGTTCAAGCTACAAAGAGAAATGACCCTGAACACCCCGATGATGGCCGTGTTGAATGCAGATCTCAACCAGAGGGGTTCCCAAGTACTTTCAATTGTCTCCCAAAAGTCCATTTCAAATACTCCAAAGCTCTACCCAAAATACCCATAAAAATTCAAAAATCCAAAGCTCCACCCAAAATCTCAGAAAATTCCAAAAATCTCAAAAATATTTAAAAATGAAACTATCCATCTCAACACTTAAAGCAAAATCCATCCACCCTCTGCAACGGTCTGTCAGGGTGGACAAATTCAAATAAACTATAGCTCATAAAGAGCTAAATGCCTAGTCGAAAATATCACTAGGATCCATTCTCAAACCAGTCTCCTGCCAGTAAGGACGTGGTACGTGTCCTCTAACCGACGATTTTGCTGCAAAATGACACCGCAGGATAAACGGTTATAACCTGGGGCCCTCAGAACCGAGTGGTTTTGCCGCCAAATGGCACCACGAAATATCGGTTATGGCCAGCGCCGTTACGCTCCTTATTGGCATTAAATCCTTTAGATATGAATCAATAGGATATGATTGATAGGGCACAAAGCTCTCTGCAAGCTAATGTGGATTCAAATTTGTCCCCTTAGACAAACATTCAACCCCGGTCTACAAGGTCCCCTTGGACGAAGCAACCCATGGCTGCCGACAAGAATCCTTCTGTCAGGTTGGGTCGACTACCTCCTCTGACTAAGTAGACCAGGGACCACGATGACCCGGGATGACAGAACTATGGGATCTTGATCGGGTCTATCATTCATTCTCCCATCATCCGCTTTAAGTGTGAGATGGTGCAATTTCAAGTTTTAAATATCAAACCCTTCAAATTCTCAAAATTCAATATTTTCAATCTCAAACCCATTGCTGCTACTATATGCCAGATAACACGTATTTATACGTATCTGATTGACGACTAGCCTTAATCGAAAGTTCTCTCTCATGATTGAGAGGGGTAATTAACTATAGGGGCTTGCATCTATAGGAAACCAGAACTCCGATCATAAAGTCCTCGCAAAATGAGGGCGAAATCTCTGGGTAGTGTCTTATCTACAAGCCCATCTGCCTTCCAAAATTTACCCCATAACTTATTTAGTTAAAACTCCCTCGCCGAATAAAACGAAAAGCGGGCGGAGGCCGGGGCCGAATTTTCGGACCCACAGATTTCTGGCGACTCTGCTGGGGATTGGTTTCTCTTTCCATCTTTGGATAGTCGTCTCAGTGTTATAGTAGCAGCTATATCAAATCTTACTGAAGATTTTGAGTCTTTCAAAATGAACGTTTAATGATTCAAAACTCTGAATTTTCTAAAAAATCATTTGTCAAATTCATTTGGCATTGAGTAGAGTTTTAAAATTATTTTTATTGCTTGCTTATGCTAATTATTTTTATTTATTTTTATTTTTGTATTATGTGCAAGTCTCTGCATTTTGAAAGTGCGGGATGATGTATCAAATTCTGATTACTAACCATTGCCTTTCATTTATACAGATGGATCTACAGAACACCCCGATGATCGTCCAGCTGGGATGAGGAGCCAGGATTCAGCTGGCTAATGCTGTTATTGAGACTGGAAACACTGGAGCTACCATCCAATTTGGTAGTGTCGATTTCCCTGCTGTCGTTGCAAGAGCTTCCGAGGCTCTTACTCGTCGCACGCATCTACCGGTGCAGCGACCCGCTACTGAAGCTCCTACCCATCGTGTGCATCTACCAACACAACGATCTGCTGCCGAAAATCCTCGTGGGAGGATTTCTGTATTCGAGAGGCTGTCAGAGGCCTTAACCATCAGAAGAATTGTGAATGGTGGAAGAGTTTCTATGGTGACTACAAACACCACTACTCTGTCAACCAGGTTATCTGCACCTGGAAAGTACGATGCTAAGGCTTCCTCATCTGGAGGAAGGCCTACAAGGAGGCAGAGAAGAAAGATGAACGCGGAACTCCGAGCTTAGCAGCAACAACTCCCTGTCCACCCTTTAAATCTGTCGGCCCAAGAGCCTGAAGCCAATGTTCCTACCCGGAACAAGTTTTCTGATTTAAAATGTGTGAAGAGGAATAGCTCAATTGGTGAGCTGAAGAAGTCTTTCTGGGAACAACGATGTGAGGTCCCAGCCCCTCCAAAGAAGAAAGAGCCTGAAACTCTGTCCGCTCGAGTATACAGAGTATTGAAGACAGTGAAGGATAAAGGTCTGAAGATGAAGTTTCAACGGCTTTTAGTGATCAAGACCAGAAGAACCCCGCCAAGGGAGCGTCTGTCTTTTGCTGCAGAAGGGAGAGAAAGAAGGCAAAACCCATGCGGTGAATATTGGGGCGTGACACTTGAACCATATGTTCAGGGATCCGCTGCTGAAAGGTCCCGGTGGAAAGGAAAGCAAGTCTGGAGGCCAAAGCCTCGAAGGAATGAGAAGGAATATAGAAGAGAAGGAAGAACGGATTTGGGCATGACATCCGGTGAGGCTTCCCGGAGATCCGCCCCCGTTAACAAACAATGTCAGAAGTGGGCCCCTAAAAGGACCCATAATGACACTCCTCCATATGGTAAACACCTTGGAGAATCCTCCAGGGGATCCCGTCGCCCTCCATCCCCTCCAAAGGAAGAGACTAACTTCGACTGTAGCCCACTGATCGAAGAAGTCCCCTTGCCTAATCAAGAACCGAAAATCCAATGGCGTCGCCGTTCGGAGATCTGAGTACTGGAAGAAAATATAGATGATCAAAATATAGAAGAGGAAGAATACCTTGAAGGGGAAGAAAATATTGATGAATTTATGGAGGAAAATCTTGAAGAAGAAATACAAGAAATAAATAATACATTGGACATGCAGGTAGTCTATATGGTGAGACACACCAATGCTAATGAGGAAGCCTACTACGATAACGATGAAGATGAAGACGATCAACAACTGCCGGTTATGCAAGTTTATAGACGTCGTCGTGAAGCTGGGTCCACCACTGGCAGAGGTGGTCATTCCCAAGTAGAAGAAGAAAGAGAAGAAGCCGAGAAGAATCCCTACACTGACGAGAATGTCACACTTGTAGACATGCAAAGACATATAAGGCGACAAATGAGAGCCAAAGATAGAAAAATCTCTTAGTTGAATGAGAAGATGACTGAGATGATGGCTCAGATGGGGGCAATGATGCAGATGATGTAGAGAAGGGGTGAGTCCGACTCTACGTTCTTCTCTAGAGCTGATAGAGAAAAGCAAGTGATTTACAACGTAGACAAAGACAAACAGCCGATGCAATATCAAGAAAAGCCTAAGCAAGTCTATAATCCCAGCCCTCAACCGAAGTTGATACTAGGAGAAAATGATAAGCCACAAACTTATCAAGGTGGTGGAGAACGCCCGAGACAGACAATAGGAATTGGTGATAGAACGTTCCAATCCCTCAAAGATAAAATAAATAAAGAATATTCATTCAAGAGGGAGAGTGTCGCCAAATTATTTCGACAAGTATTGAAATCGGGTTTAGAACTGCCCGAATGCAAGAAACCCGAAGAGTCGAAGCACACTGGTGATCCAAATTATTGCCCATATCATCGGGTACTTAGCCATCCTATTGAAGATTGCTACATCTTTAAGGATTGACTTAAAAGAAAATATCAAAAAGGGGAACTCACATTGTCCGACAATGTGTTGTCTCATCCTAGAAAGGAATCAACTCGGGTGGTCACGTCCTCTTCCGTACCCCTGGTTGAAGAAAGAAGAAAAGAAAAGAAGCAAATTCAGGAAGAACAGTGGAAGACAGTGGTCTTCAAGAAAACTGTGAAGATGTTGAAGCAGCTTGAAGGAGTTCTAGGTGTAAAGTGGAAGTCTCCTATTGAGCCAATGATAGATTTGAAGGTGCTACCAGTGGTACGACCTTCTACTTCTAAACAGTTTTCCGAACAAGCAGGTACTTCAAAGTCTGGAAGGGTGAAATCCTCCAAGAAGAAAACCAAGCTGAAGAAGCCCAAGGAGAAGATGACTACGACTCAAAGGGTTATCGACAGTTTGGATGAATACTACCAGACTGTGAGGCGACCTATCAAGCTTGTTGACTTTATGACAGAGCTTAAAATAGATGAAGCTAAAGAAGGAGATAAAGATTCTCTTCCCAAAGAAGTATGTAGGGTCATATCGGTGGCGTCAAGTACCTTAACAAAAGAATAATACACAGAAGAAGTACTCTCTGAATCCTGTATGATGGTTTTGCCAATGGACTACAACTCAGAAGAGGACTTGTATTTTCCAAAAGAAGATGAATCAGACCCTAGCATAGCGTCTCGGATGGGACATGTAAATTTGGGTGGTGACTCTGAATCAACAGATGCATCCCTAGACGCAACAATGGCTGATTCTGAAGAAAATGCTCCATGAAATGACTCTGAACTGGAGGAGATTGCTCAAGTGCAGTTAAGAAGCGGCAAGGTACTACCGCCTCCACCCAAGAAAGGGGTCTCCAACAAAGACAAGGAAAAAGAGATAGTTATCAACAATGATATTATCCCTGAAGATCCTAAGAAAAAGAAGGCTTCAGCCAATGGGATAGATTATAATATTTTATCCCATCTGAGAAAGCTTCCTCTCTTACCTCGGCATGCGCGTCGGGCCAGCAAACCACCAATGCATGCTTTTCTCTGACGTGGTGGGAGGGAACCCAGTGCGACGCCGATGACGAGATAGGCGAGTGACTCCTTGATCCACGTGCCAACATCTACAATACCGACGATCGCTAAGGTATAACACTCCTAAACTCTAAACCTTTGAAAACCAATTCCCGGCGCTTGTAACGTGGCGAACGACCAACTCATGCACGCTTTTCTCTAGCGTGGTGAGAAGGGAATTCGTTGCGATGCTTGCGACGGGACGGGTAATCAAAACCCCGTTTTCGGCATTAGTGTCGGATCGGAAAACCAACTCATGCACGCTTTTCTCTAGCGTGGTGGGAAAGGAATTCGGTGCGACGCCTACGGCGAGGTGGGGTCAAATATAAAATTGCTTATTTTTAAACTGGTGCCTGCAACCCATGCACGCCTTTCTCTGGCGTGGTGGGGAATAAAAATTATTACGGCCGCGATGTCCTCGTCCGAGGGCATCTACCGTGCATGCTTTTCTCTAGCGTGGCGGGAGGCCTAGTTTTACATAGTTTTCTCCTAAACGGGGGAGACGTCGGAAGGCTGCCGAAATTTCGGGTAAATGCAATTTGTACTTGGGACAATGTGGAGCTTTACTTGGACATTGATTGGAGCGTCAAATAGACTTAATTCAAACTTAAACAATCAATGATAACTCCAGCTTGAATGAAAACGAAACAAAAGAATATCTCGAATTCAAGTGAACTACAGGGGACTCCAACGAAGGGAAAAGACTCATCTTAAGCCTGAATTGTATTTTAAACTTGAACTTGTGGACCTTTTGAAACAAGATTGAACTTGAACAGTGAAATGGACTCGTATTTGGATATAAAGCAAATGATTAACAAATAATTAAATCTAAATGAAATAAGTTCGTGCTTGAATTTGATTGGAATGCCAAGTGAACTTTGACATTGAACTCAAACTTGTGCATTTGGAACTTGAGCTTGTTATTTGAACTCGGACTTGGACTCTACAAGATAGCAAGAACTTGATTTAAGCATCCGATGAACTTGAACTTGCATTTAAAAATCAAATGAACAAAGATCTAAACACAAGCAAAGACCTTCCATTTAACTACGAAGACTTGAACTTGTACTTGGAACTTGAATTATAATGAAGCTTGAGTTTGGATCATAACAATAAACTCTCAATAAGGATTAAAGAGTCGTCACTCCATTAGGAGTTGTAAAATCAAAGAGGGTGATCCATTTGGATTTCATCCAAGCAAACAAACATTCACCCATGAAGTCATTACAAGCTTTGGTATAAAGCTTATTTGAGTAATCATAATTAGCCTACAATGATCATCTCAAATTGAATGTCATATCTCTTGAATGACGGGAATTATTAAACCTACAACATTTGAACCATTACAAGGAAATACATCAAGCAATAGAAGAGTTCTAATGCACATAAGGAATATCCATGAGTGAAATATGAAGAATATGTGTAGAGCTACAATTCAGGTTGCATATTATATAAAAATCGTGTGATGAATCTTTTGTAAGCATGAAATAGAAGTTTGTAGTAAACACAAGTACATATGGATCCTTGCAATAAACTTGTCATGTGCACTAGAAATCATCAATTAACAACATGCAAGATGACTACAACAATTGTAAATATCCACGGGCCACTGTATAAGACATGTGGTACACCCAATCCATTGTACACAAGACTATATCAAATGCAAGTGCTTACGAGTTACAGTGGGAAACTCCTCGTGCGTACAACAAGCCATCTACAAACATTTACAAAAATAAGGCAGGGGATTAATTAGTGCACTACAATCTACCTGTGTAAATCATGCAAGTAGTGCACGACAGTCTATCTGTACGAAGCAGTGAACAACTCTATTCAGAAGCTGCTACGCCACGCCACTGGATCTGCAACATTCGTACAAGCAGACAGAAGGCGTCTATAAATATTTTAAAGTACCACTGCACGTGCACTGTAATTTGTATACATATAGGTACACTAAAGGGGAAAGTGCAATCTTATCCCGCATGGGCCCCGGCGAACGTGTTATTGGTACACACGTAACGTCTAGGGATGCTGCGCGGGTTGACAAGTGAATTCAAGTTCGAACCCGATCCTTCTATACGGATCAATAGGAGTCGACAAGGTTCGAACCAACAAACAAATATGTGGTCGTGGCGACCAGAATATTTGTTTCAATACTTTCATATTAGGTCTTCAAAGCCTAAAATCAAAAGAATTCACTAATAAAGGCTCAAAGCTTACGAAACCCGATCCTCTGTCGATAGTTGATAGAGTCGACAAGGTTAAATCAAATGGAAATGACCCCGAACACCTCGATGATGGCCGTGTTGAATGCAGATCTCAACTGGAGGGGTTCCCAAATACTTTCAATTGTCTCCCAAATGTCCATTTCAAATAATCCAAAGCTCTATCCAAAATACCGATAAAAATCCAAAAATCCAAAGCTCCACCCAAAATCCCAGAAAATTCCAAAAATCCCAAAAATATTTAAAAATGAAACTATCCATCTCAACGCTTAAAGCAAAATCCATCCACCCTCCGCAACGGTTTGTCGGGGTGGACAATTTCAAATAAAATCTAGCTCACAAAGAGCCAAATGCCTAGTCGAAAAAATCACTAGGATCCATTCTCAAACCAGTCTCCTGCCAGTAAGGACTTGGTACATGTCTTTTAACCGGCGGTTTTGCCGCCAAATGGCACTGCAAGATAAACGGTTATGACCCGGGGCCCTCTAAACCGAGTGGTTTTGCCGCCAAATGGCACCATGAAATACCGGTTATGGCCAGCGCCGTTACGCTCCTTATTGGCATCAAATCCTTGAGATATGAATCAATAGGATATGATTGATAGGGCACAAAACTCTCTGCAAGATAAGGTGGATTCGAATTTGTCCCCTTAGACAAACATTCAACCCTGGTATACAAGGTCCCCTTGGACGAAGCAACCCATGGTTGCCGACAAGGATCCTTCTGTGAGGTTGGGTCAACTATCTCCTCTGACTAAGTAGACCAGGGACCACGATGGTCCGGGATCACGGAACCATGGGATCTTGATCGGGTCTATCATCCATTCCCCCACCATCCGCTTTAAGTGTGAGATTGTGCAATTTCAAGTTTTAAATATCAAACCCTTCAAATTCCCAAATATTCATTCTTTCCAATCTCAAACCCATTGCTGCTACTATATGCCAGATAACACGTATCTATACGGATCTGATTGACGACTAGCCTTAATCGAAAGTTCTCTCTCATGATTGAGAGGGGTAATTAACTATAGGGGCTTGCGCCTATAGGAAACCAGAACTCAGATCGTAAAGTCCTCGCAAAATGAGGGCGAAATCTTTGGGTAATGTCTTATCTACAAACCCATATGCCTTCCAAAATTTACCCCAGAACTTATTCAATTAAAACTCCCTCGCCGAATAAAAAGAAAAGCGGGCGAAGGCCGGGGCCGAATTTTCGGAGCCCACAACAATTAACTTTGAAAGCTTGTCAAGGTGAAAGCATACAAAAATATTGAAAAAAAAAACATAAGGACTCACAATGAACTTGAAAGCTTGTAAATAAATAGAAAGAACCTCTCTATTGTCCTAAAATACTAAAAAATATATGGAATGCTTGTATGTGAATGTGAAATTAAAGTGATTGCAAAATGGATTATAAAGCCCCTTCTATTTATAAGAAAGAGAAGGGATTTCTTGTTGGGGCTCGCCATGAAAAAATACAAATGTGTAAAGATGAAAATCATGACATTTCTGCAAGTCGTAACAAGTCTAACTCGTAAGAAATGCCTTTTGGATTCGCAATGTGTAGACGCAAGCAAATAAAAGGCAAAATGCAATCTTTTGTAGTTCAATAAAGAAAATTTACACGCATTCTAATGCTAAGGACAAATATCCTCACAAGCAATAAAAATCATGATAGTTTCAATTTTTGCACACCACCATACTTTTTAAATTCAAGTTTGCATTTGCCTTGAGAAATCGGTAGTTGCCTTGCGAAGCATTTAACTGTTTTAAAAAGTATGCAACTATTTAGCAACGATACTTCTTTTTATGAAGGCATGCTATATCGAACACGCATTGGATACGGATACGCCTCCGATACGGCACGGAGTGGCTATGCCGTGTCCAATTAAACTAGTATTTAAATTTGACAGGACACGTATATTAAAAAAAATTATGGAGCCGCTTGATTTGCCCTATTCATTTCTGAGATTGCTCTTCGCGATGAATAATTTTCACGACCAGCTCTAGCTAGGGTTTTCCATTTCCACGAGCGGTGTTCATCTTCTTCGTTGTCGTCGAAGGAGCAGCTCGACAGCGCAAACATTAAAGCCGATTGGATACATCCTTCCTCGACGAAGTGGCTCGACAATGCGAGTAGTGAAGACGACACGAGCTGGCCGATGTGAACAGTGAAGCCTATAGGAAGGGTCCTTTGTTTTCGTGTGCAGCTTCATCCCTTATACCGTATTTTCGGCTTCGCCTGCTAAGGTTTGTTGTTTAATTTTTCTCACCTTTGCTTTATGCGTGTTTTGTTCTTGTTATTCTTCATGAAATGATTATAGTGATGCTATTGAACCCTAGGATTCTCCTTTGAGGTTCTTTGCTTCTATCATTGCGATGCCTTTTTTTAATTATCATTATATCTCATAATCCAGCGATCGAGTTTAAACGTAGTTATGGCATTGTTTAAACACTGTGTATTATTTGGCTTGAGAAAGAATTTTTGATAAGGTGGAATTTCTTTCTTGGGCGTTTTTTTCTATGGTGAGTAAGTGCATGCTATTATTGTATACCATCTTTAATTTCTCTCCATCTCTCTACTATTGCATACACTAAGATGTTATGCAAGACACATGCTATTAGCTATAAGGTTTAAACCAAACATTGTCTTTAAGAGATTTGGAGAAGATATAGGGTTAGTTTTTGAGTTATATTTTTTCATATGGGTTTGAGAAACTATTTGAAAGATAAGCTATAAGCCTATAACCTAATTTCATTATTTTGTTAAATAATGTTTGAAGTTTTGAGCATTATATTTGGAGTTTTAACTATTGAACCTATAATTTGTGTCGATCTTTTAATTCTTTCACAGGATAACGAGCTCTAGTGGTGGAGGAATTGAGTCTACTGATGGTCCATCTGAGATCACTATTGAAGATAACAAACCTCTATGGGGCATGTGACAAAAATATGAAAACCATTAGAGGGGTGTGGCAATATTGCATTCAAATGCAATTATTGTAACGACACATATAAAAGATCATATTATAGAGTGAAAGCCCATTTGTTGAAGATTAGTGGTCATGGAATTAAAGTATACATGATAATAAGCTCATGACAAGTGGCCGAATTACAAAAAAAAAATTAGTGAAGCTAAGCAGAGGAGTAGAAAAGAGCTTCCAAAAGAGATTTCACTTCCAAGCACCTATGATTCATATCCTTCATCATCTTCTTTAATTCGAAGTGATAATAATACTGTGAACAAAGGGCCATTTAGAATGGAGGGATATAAACCTAAAAGAAGAAACATGTTGCAAATAGTACTTTGGAGAAAATTTTTAATTTATAAATGAGATAATAATTAGATGGGGAAGTAGCTAGAATATTTTACTCAGCTGGATTTCCTTTTAACCTAGCAAGAAATTCGCATTACAAGAATGCCTTTACCTATGCATGTAATAATAATCTTGTATGATACGTGCCACCAGGATTCAATTTCATTAGAACAAAGTTGTTGCAAAGAGAAAGGGATAATATTAAGAAGTTGCTCGAGCATACCAAAAGAGTTTGGAAGGAAAAAGGAGTTACTTTTGTTTGTAATGGGTGGACATATTCACAAAGGAGACCACTTATTAACATCATGGCCATAACAGTGAGCTATTCTATGTTTATTAAAGCTGTAAACATTGAAAGATAATACAAGGATAAATTTTTCATTTTTAATTTAATCAAAGAAGTCATCATGATGGTGGGCCCTTCAAATATTATCAAGGTCATTATTGATAATGCATCTATTTGTAGAGCTGTAGGTCTACTTATGGAGCAAGTCCATCCTCATATTTTTTAGACACAATGTGTTGTGCATACACTTAATATTTCCTTAAAGAACATTTGTATAGTTAAGAATATCGAGGCAAACAAAATCACTTACAATGAATGTCATTGGATCACAGTGATTGTTGGAGATGCAGTTGTAATTAGGAATTTTATTATGAATCACTTCATGAGACTATGTTTAATGATTTATCAAATTTGAAGATGCTTGCAGTTGTTAAAACTCGGTTTGCCTCAGTTATAATAATGTTGAAAATATTCAAAAAGATAAAAATGCTCTTCAATTTATGATGATTAATGACAAATTATTCTGTTATAGGGAAGATGATATTGTAAAGGTTAGGTATGTAAAAGAGAAGCTTTTAGATGATTTATGGTGGGATGAGATTGAATACATCTTAAATTTCACATATCTAATTTATGAGATGTTGAGACTTGCTGATACGGATAAGTCATGTTTACATCTTATTTATGAGATGTGGGATTTAATACTAGCCAAGGTAAAAGAAATTATATATAGAACTGAGAGGAAGACACTTCTTGAAGACTCAAGTTTTTAGGATGTTATTTATGCTATTCTAGAAAATACGTTGAGAAAAAGTATTACAACTTTACATTAATTGGCTTACTCACTAAATCTCAAGTAAATTTCAACATTTTTTTATTACTAATTCATAATTTATTGTTTAGTAATTATTTAATACTATTTGTTTTTAATGTCATTTAAAAATATATAAGTAAAGAATGTCTTCAAGAGGATCCTCAAAATGAGTTTCTCTATAGAAAGATTTAAAATTTTTAAATATGAGGAAGACATGTTTAAATCATTATTTTTCAAATGAGGACAGAAGAAGTGTCAACATTAAGCTTGCTAATTTTTTTGGTTATTTAGAAGACTTTGGTGACTAAGAGTCATTGCATGATAGGTGGAGAAAATGTGGTGGTTGATACATGGAGCTTCAACACCCTTACTTCAAACAATCGCCATAAAATTGCTTGGTTAATTTTCATCCTCATCTTGTTATGAAAGAAATTGGAGCCTATACTCTTTCATTCAATCAATGAAGAGAAATAAAATTACTCTACAACGGGGTAAAGATTTAGTTTATATGCATACAAACTTTCATCTTCTATTAAGGTTAACTCCAACTTTTATGAAAGGAGATAACATAATATGGGATGTTGCTGGAGATGGATTTGAATAACTTGACGATATGAGAATATTAGAAATTTCTAATTTTTCAATTGGAAGCTATGATATTTATTGAAGATGATGTAGAAGTTCAAATACAAACCACTGAAGAAACTAATCCTATCTTTCATTCTATTGAATAGTTGAAACTTCATGTTCTATACAATTTATGTTTTTGTTTTGGTTGTTGTACTAGACATTTAATGCTTACTTTTGTTTTGATATTATAATCTATAATGCTACAAATGATGTTGCTTTCATTTTATTGTCATTTCAAATATTACACTTTGATTACTTTCTTAATTTTTATGTATGATTTATATATTATAATGTCGTATCCGCGCCGTATACGTATCCTATATTTTTAAGAATTGACGTGCCCTGTATCCATATCGTGTCGTATCCGTATCGGTATAACATAGGTATGCAACCATCTATGAGAAGCATGCTGTGAATATGAAAAGTGTTCTACGAATATGAGAAGTGTGTAATTGTCTTGAAGAAGCAAGCAAATGCTTAAAGAAGCATGTGTTTGTATTGAGAAATGTGCAATTACCTCATCTCATAAAGTGTGTAGCTACCTCGAGATGTGTATAACAATCTAAGAACCATGCCACCATTCCAAAAGTACGCAAGCACATTAAAATCATGCAAATATATTGTGCAAATGCACTAAATCCTGTGTACAGTGCATAATTATATCATAAAATGCGTAAATGTATTATGCATAATGAAAAAATGCTATACAAACATACCTAAAAGTGTTCTTTCTATTTAAAAGAAAATCAAGTTGTTAAACTAAACTTATCTGCATATGTGTTTGATTAAAAAATGTTAGAGTTTTGAAAATATAAATTTTCTTTGGGAGAATTGAATTTTTGAAATTTTTATTTTGAAATTTAACATGTTATTATGAACGATATATCACCTCGTGAGGCGAATATATCATTCCCTAATGGGTTCGGGTTACAAAACTTTGAATTTATCCTGCTTATCATAGTTAACTAGGGAAGAACAACATATGACCCCGAATGCCAAAATGATGTTTGACCGAGTGTTTGACTATAATAATCTAGAGTCTGAACCCGCCTCAGAACCTATATCTAAATTCGGTACTGAAAATAATAACCCAAACCTACTTAATGTAGTGCAAATCTGGACTTACCCTGGCCTAGATTAGGGAGCCAACTAACCACTTAGTCGCTTTAAAATCATGAATACGATCTTTAATGCAGGAGTGGTAGGGACATTGTTTAGTTAAGTTTGAGGAATTAGGGCCAACATTTAGAGCATATCCTAATCCTAATTGGCCCCTTAACTGATATTGCGTAATATGAAGCTTAAAGTAAAGTGCAATTTTTAACTCATCTAAATTTTTTCCTAATGCAATGTATGCTAGTTGACTTGATAAATACTTAAATCAGAATGATGCAATTTTAAAACCAGGTTTAGAAAATTGATTTTATTATAAGGAATGCACAACTTTCTCTTGACAGGACTGCGCCCTAATAGGTTAGGTGGCCTGCCAAAATCTGCAGGTGAGGAGGTGCCTGACAAGTAAGAAAAATATATCAAAATATATGCATGAAAAACTCTCGACGGGCCTGATCTTAGTTTTTTAAATCATTAAAGTTATTATGTAAGCTTAAAAATTTTAATTTAATTAAAGTAGAAATATTTCCGTACGTAACCTCACGAGCCTCTGATCGTTTTAGCCTCAATCAAAATCACCTTGCAATTGAAAATAACTAGAAAAGACATGCAATTTTTATGACGCAATCAAATTATATCATTCAATCAATTAAATTAAATACTCAAATTGAATGTCCATGTTGCAAGTGCCACTTAATATTACAATTTAGAACTTTCTAGAAAGTAAAGTAATCGGGTACCACTGACAATACGCCCAGATTTTTATTACTAAGACACAAGTGACTTTGAGAAAGAGATTCTTCTCGTTCTTCACTTCTTCGTCCTTGTGGAGGTTCCTTAGATCTATCGGGTCCGAATATCCAAATGAAAAGAAACTTTCCCTCGAAAGGGGTGTCATCTTTTCTCTTTGGATGTTTTAAAATATCATAATTTGGATATCCAAATGAAGATGAACTCCTTTACGGAATGTCAACTTTCTCTTTGGATTCCAAATTAGATATTCAATATCCCATCTCAAAACACTTTTAGTAACACTTGTACAACTCATTAAATTACATTAAATTAAAATTAAAACTAGACTCAAACAACTTACAGGATTATCCTAAACAATTATAGTTAAATCATCCCCAACAGTTAATATTAATAAAAAATTAAAATACTCAAATCATAGTCGTACTTGACCATGCTCTTTTAATTTTTAAAGGGAGACTTAGCATTTTGAAGCATATGTAGAAAATATTATTAATTTAAAGCTTATTTTTTATTTTGCCCCCTTTAACTTTTATATACTATATGAGCATGATCACCTGCATAAGATTGTGTTAGCATTTAAATTGTCTATAACCTAAGAGTAAAGCTAATGGCAATCACATCAATATAAATATTGAAGAAATTAAATAAACAATCAGTCAATTTATATTGGCAAACAACATGTCGTGAAAAACCATAAAAAAATTGGCATACAAAAAAAAAAAAAAAACATTGGCCTAGCCTATGACTAGAGCTAGTTGTTTTAGCGAACCATCTAAAGTATGTGGGATAGGTTGTGTAGTTTGAATATGTCATATGTAGGACAATTAATTAAAATTGTTAGATGTTCTGGTTAGTTGAAACACTTAAGAGAAAGTTTGATTAAAGTTTAATATTAATGATTTATAATTAATTTTAAGACATTTTTAAAATTAAAAGGCTGCTATCTTTATTTCTCATCGGGCCATGAAATTTATTTCACCATACTTGTGGCTAAGTTAATTCATAGGCCTAGATTACTCGGTGGTAACCGGTATAATTAAAAAATTTTATTGGTTAAGATTTGAAGGTTAATGAATTTAATTATAATTGATTGATTGCTATTTTTAAAGTTGGATAAAGGTTTTCTAAATATTTAAATCAATTATTGAATTTTCTGGAATTATTTAAATGTAATAATTCAAAGGGTCGAAATTTAACTTTTTGATTAAAGTTGATTTCTGGAAAGTTAATATTTTTTTAAAAACAATAAACTTTAAGATTAGTAATTAGACTGTAAGTTTGCTGTATTTAAATTTTTTTTTTTTTTACATTTAGTTATGAATTTTTAAAATTTTGATTTAAGGTTGACCAAGTTGTTGACTTTTTAAATTTGAATTATTTCAGATGGTTTGATATTTTTAATAAATATTAGACCCAAAATGGAGTCTAATGCCTTTGAGTTTGTTTAATTTATATGTAATTAGTTATTATTTTTAAAAGTTTGAATATTTATTTAAATTATTAAAATTGTTTAATTAGAGGTGTTTTAATGATTTGAATCTAAATGGACTCTAAACTTTTTGAAATCATCTCTAAATATAAAAAATGATCTAAGGAGGTGTTCTCAAGTTTTTGAGAATTTTTTTTGAATTTTTAATTATTTTTTATTAATTAAATTAATTAAATATTATTATTTTAATTAAAATTAAATAAAGGTTGAAATTAAAGTCTAGTAATGGGGCTTTTATTTTTTCTTTGATTAAGGGTTGAATTTTGGACAATTAGAGGTATTATTTATATTTTTTGATTTAAATTTAACTTTTTGTAATTTTTAGAATTTTTTAAGACTTAATTAATGTATTAGAATTAAGTTAATTTAATTAAGGGGCTTACTGATTTTTAAAACCAGTGAGAAATTTTCCCAAGGCTATAAATAATTCAAGTCTCTTGCGTATTGCATGCATATTTTAAATTCTAAAATTTCTGTAAGTTCTCTAAACAAAGCCTTAATTTTTGTTCTTAATGTCACTAATTTTTGTTATTAATGTCATAAAGTTGTGTGGGTTTGAATCAAAATTCTACTAACCCTTGACATACATGTATAAATTCACACTAACATCATAATCAAATCCTAGATCTAAGAGGGTCTTAAAATTAGGGGAGTGTGTTCTTCTTACACATGCAAATCAAGATATAACTTAACTAATTAAAAGATTAATCAATGATAATTATAAAAAATAATTACCCATTAATCAATCACAATTGTCCATCAATTCTATTCAAGGAAGCTCAATCTATGTTTAAAATTTTAATATCACTTAAAACTTTCAAATGATTTATCATATATAGTTTTAAAATTTAAATTTTAAATATAAAAATAACTTAATTTCAATTTAAAATTAGAAAAAATTTCAAAATAATTTTTGAAAATACTTTAATAATATAAAATATTTTAAAATAAAAGTTTTTTGATTTTTTTTTTAAATTATTTAACTCAAAAATTAATTAAATATTTAAATATTTAAATAATTAAAATTGTTTAAAATATTTAAAATATCTTAAATTGCAACCTTAAGCCCATATCTTTTTGCTTTAGTCATGGATGTTCTCATTAGACATTTGCAAGAGGATGTACCTTGGTGTATGCTTTTTGCTTATGATATTCTCTTGTTGGTAAGACTAGAGAGGGACTTGAAAGTAAACTTGAATTATGGAGTTCAACATTAGAGACTAAAGGTTTTCGCTTGGGTAGATCTAAAACGGAATAAATGGAGTGTAATTTTAGTAGTAATAGACCTAGTGAGGGGATTGTGACTTTGGACGATCAAGTCATTAATAAGAGTACACATTTTAGATATCTTGGATCTATTGTTCTGAGTGATGGTGAAATAGATGGGGATATTATCAGCAGAATTCAAGTTGGATGGTTGAAGTGAAGGAATGCATCGGGCTTGTTGTGTGATAGAAAAGTACCCTTCAAACTTAAGGAAAAATTCTATAAGATGGTAGTGAGACCTACAATGCTTTATGGTGCTGAATGTTGGTCATTAATATAGTAGTATAATACTAAGTTAAGTGTGGCAGAGATGAGGATGCTCAAGTGGATGAGTGGCTTTACCTTTAGAGATAGGATACGAAATGAGCATATACATGAAAAGGTTGGAGTAGCTCGAGTAGAAGATAAGATTAGAGAGAGTCACCTTAGATGGTTTGGTCACATAAAACGGCGGCCTTCCAATGACCCGTTTAAGAGAGTAGAGGTATTAGATTTGACTTATGTTAAGAATGGTAGAGGTAGACCTAAAAAGTCTTGGTTAGAAAATATTAGGAATGACCTTTCTTTATTAGATTTAAACGAGAATTTGACCTTTGATAGGACACAATGGAGAAAAATGATTCTTGTAGTCGACCCCAAAGTGGGATAAAGGCTTGATGTTGTATTTAAAATATCCTAAATTAATTTTAATTTTAAATTAAAATATCTTAAAATAACTGTTGATTGTTTAAAATATTTTAAAATAAAACTTTTATTGTCAAAAATATTTAATTTAATATTCAATTAAATATTAAAATAATTAAATAATTAGAATTGTTAAAAATAAATTAAGTTTTTAATTTTGAAATTAATTTTAAAATTCTTAAAATTTTGATATATTATATTGATTTTTCTGATTTAATTTGAATTTTTGATGTTTTTATATTAATTAAATATATTTAAAAATAATTTGAAATTAATTAATATTCAAAATAATTTTTAAATTAATTAAATCTTAAATATTTTCTTAAATTTTAAATCATTTAAAATGATTTTATTTAAAATTTTCAAAACTATTTGAATTTCTTTATATTAAATATTCAAGTATTTAATTCTTATATTTATTTAAATATATAAGTTATCTTAAAATGAATTTTAATTTTGAAATATCCTAAATATCTTTTTTGTAATTTAAAATTTAATTTTAAAATTTTAAAAATATTTAAGTTAAGATCAAATTAAATATATGTTTTTTTAATATTTAAGTAGTTGACTAATTAGAATATTTAAAATTCAATAAATATTTTAAATGTTTTTTTTTATTTTAAATTAAAGCATTTTAATTTGTTAATAATTTACTTATATTTGATTAAATCTAAATTCTTAATGATATTTTGAATATTCTAATAATTAAGTATATTTAAAATAATAAAAAATAACTTATATGCAAAATAATTTTAAATAATATTAAAAAATTTCAAAATATTATCTTAAATATTTGAAAACATTTTAAAATAAATTTTGGGAAATTTTGAGTGTATTTAAGTTATTTTTAAATATATATTAATTAAAAATATCATATATTCAATATTTAAAATAATTTGAAATATATTTATTATTTTAAAATGAATTTTATTTGAAATCAAAGTGCTTAATTTTTTTGAGAAATTTGATATATTATATTTATTTTTTGAAAAACATTTTATTTTTTATGATTTTTGGAATTTTTTTTTAAAAAGATTAAAAATAATTAATTTTAATTAATATTTAATCTTATTGCGGGAGGGCCACACGACGCTTCCTAGTTTGTTGGGTCAAATTGCAGAGGTGGCGGTGAGCTCACGTGCAATCACTAATTTGCGTTAGCAGCTCTCGCTCGCCGTTGGATTGTCTGTTTCGAGCGTACTGTCCTTATCACATTAGATCGAGATCTGAACAACTACATGGACCGCGTGGTTAGGCAAGACTGTGGAATGGCATGATTAGAGCCGTTGATCTCAAGGTCAATGGCTCAACAAATGTGTAGTTCATGCACTATCCAATGGAAGCCTTAAATATAAGAAATGGCTCGGTCTCTCAAAGTATTTCATCAAAATGCATGAAATTTTAAACTTAGATTAAAAACACGAACATATTTTATGGATAAGTGATTAAACTATCTTAAACACGCTTATTGAAAAGCTAAATTATCCTAAGTGTTGTGACCTAGGGTTAGGGTTTTTGATAGATCTAGTCATTATATTTTGAGAAATTTTGGATTCTCTAAGCTTGTTGACTATCCACGCAACTTTTCCTAGTTGGAGTTGTGGTTTGAACGCTACAGATCGACGAGAAGTTGAGTTGGACAAGATCTAGCCTTGGCTCGTCAGAGATCTCCCCGCCAGCAGCTTCCAATCGCTGGATCTTGACTTGGAAATTTTTGGGGAATTTCTGGGGAGCCAAAGCGAAATTAGTTTTGGGCTAGAGGAGTTGAGGGTAGAGAGATAGGGCTAGGGATTAAATGATGATCCTCTTTCTCATTTTGGCTAAATCAAAGCCCTAAATCCTTAGGGAATGGTTGAGATTGCTTTGGCCTGATGCTAGGATGATAGACATCTATCCCCAGGTGGTTAGGTGGGCAGGAGGAAGGATAACCCCCAAGGACATGACTTGGAAAGCCTTCCTTGCCTTCACATGGGTAGGGGACCACTAGGGCTTAGGTTAAGCTTAAATAAGGGATTAAACTATTCTTAAGAACCTTCTAGAGATGATTAAGATTGCTGGAATGGATTTATAATAGAATGGTTAAGCTTAAGATATGAAATTTGACCATTTAATGGTCATTTACCCATGTATTGACTAGGTTGATTGGTCAACCAGTCAAGGTTTGATGAGGTGGTAACTAGGATGGTTTGGTTTAATAAGCTGGTAGGATAGTTTGGGTGAAGATTCAAGTTAAGGGATTTAAGTTTGAGCATGTGCATGAAGGTTTGACCATTACTTGTGAGTTGACCCCACGATTAAAAAGGCGTTTGAGGCGGACGCCTCAAGGCGCGCCTCGAATCGAGGCAGAGGTCGGGCGAACTAAGGCTTAAGCCTCGAACGTCAGGGCGAGGCTTACGCCTTTTTCCACAGAGGCGTACGCCTCAATACCTGAGGCACCGAGGCGCATCGAGGCAGCGCCTCGAAAGGGAGAAAGTTACCTTCAAAGCCAACGAACAGGAAGGGAAAGTCGTCGAAGGAGCGCAGTCGAACAGCCACAAAGGAGCCAAAGAAGCGACACGTGTAATCTCTACACCTGCTATGAAGCAACGAAGCCGAACAACAAGGATGAAAAGAGAAGATGAAAGGCAAACCCTAGATGCAGCTAAGTTATTATTGATTAACTTAATTAATATAATTTAAATATTAATAATTAAGCAAATTAATTAAATACTTAATAGTATAATTAGTGCATAAATTAATTGACTAATTATTAATATAATTAGCATAGTTAATATAAATTAAAATATATATTATTAAATATATAATTAATAGTATTAATAATAAATATTGAGTAGCTTGTACCGCTCAGTACATGCTCGGTACCGAGCCAGTACCGCTCGATACCGAGCAAGTATATGCTCGGTACTGAGCGGTACATGCTCGGTACCACTAGGTACAAGCTCGGTACCAAGCCAGACCACTAGGTACATGCTCGATATTGCTCAGTACATGCTCGGTACCGAGCCAGTACCGTACAATTCCGAGCCAATACCGCTCAATTCCGAGCCAGTACCACTCAGTACCGAGCGGTATATGCTCGGTACCGAGGCTTACGCCTCGATCCGCCTCGAGGCTTACGCCTCGCCTCACTTAGCCAAAACGCCTCGATTCCCGATTTTGCCTTTTAAAACGTTGAGTTGACAAAGTCATGGCAAGTGTGGTTTGACTCCACATAAGTTTGAAAATGTTTAAATCATGAATTGAGATTGATTTAAGGCTTAATGAGGGAGAAATCAATAGAGTTGATTGGATGGCATGGTTTGGACACATATAGAACTAGTTTGATTAGGTTTGATAATATGATCAAGTCAAATCAAGTATGATTTGACTTCAAATGAACTTGAATATGTTTGAATCATCCTTTGAAATGAGTTTGAGGGCTTGAATAGTTTGATTTGGTTAAATGGGTTAAAATGACCCATTTAAAGCCTTAAGAGATTATTGGGTCAACCTAGGTTGACTTGGTTAACTAGGTTGACCCAGGAGTTGGGTCTGGGCTCATCAGATTTGAAATGATATTTTATGTCTGTTGGAGGTGGTCCAAGAGTCTGGGGAGGTCATTTCAATCAAATTGACTGTTTGGACCCTTAAGGCCATGTTTGGTCAACTTATATTGACTTGATCAACCCAGGGCCTAAGTTTGAGTCCAACAATTTTGGTTTGATGTTTGAAACTTACTAGAAGTGGTCTTATGCAAAGAGGAGGCCATTTGGATTTAAGTGAGTATTCAAATATCAAAGGGGTATTTTGGTCAAAACTGCTTGATCTGGTCAACCAGGTTTGACCAGGGCTAGAGCTTGATCCAATGTACTCGTAATGATGATTATGATGCATTTGAGAAGGTTACAAGGCTTAATTTGAAAATGTCATGTTGAATTCTATAAAAGCTCCAAAATGCTCTTAACCTCTAGTTGACTGGAGGTCAAAATGAGCACCAAAATACGGTTTACTACTTAACATATCTTGATCAAGGGTCTGGATGTGATTAGAGGCTTTAAAGAAGGCTCCAAGGTGAAATTCCACTAGTGGACATGTCCAATGGCATAGGCCATAAATATTTGAAGGTTTTACAACCTTTGGATTTCAATCCAGTTTATGTGGTTAGAGGTCTCAGATTGAGCTTAAATTTGGAGGGTAGACCCTTGGGACATGCTTAATCAATATGTAATTGATAGATCATGAATCAGAGGTCATTTGATTGGGGTTTGAAGTGTTTGAAAAATTATTGGAAAATGCTATCAGGATAGGGCCTTTGAACCCTGGGTTTTGGTCTGCATTTATGAATTTGATCTAGATTTTGGATTTAAATGCATGAATTTGAATTATTCAAATCATTGACAATCATTTGAATAATCATGAGTGATTGGATAGGATTGGAGCCAGATTAGAGGCAGGATCAAGGTTTAAATTGGAATTGAGATATGGATAGGTTTAAAGTCTGGATCATAAGTTTGAAGTTTGGGCTTGATTTGAATCTGGATTGATCTTAGGGTCTAGGTAGATCTAGGGATTGGATAGATCCCAGGGTCTAGCTAGATAGATCTTAGGGTCTGGATAGATCTTAGGGATTAGATTGATCCTGGTGACCTCATACAAAAATGAGGTCAACATTATGCTCCCACGAACATGCTAAGTGCTCGAATTTAATATCTAAAATGCTGTTTGAATCGTAAATAACATGAATGCTAGTTCATCCTGTCCCTACAACCATACAAATGCTTAAAAAAATTATGAAATTAATTTTGAAGTTATAGTCTCTATTTTTAAAATCAAGATCATTTATATGCTGTACAATGTTCTTAAGTAGATCACCTTGTTGTTATGCATGCTCTTAAATTTCACATTTCAAATTTGATCCTCTATTCCTTAAAGACTAGAGTCCATAAGATTTGAACCCTATGATGGCTATGTTGACACAAATTATCAACTCGTGGGGATTTTACTTCTAAAAATATCCCCAAATCCCACAACAAATCATTTGATTTGGGCTTAAATCTTAATAAAATACAAAAATATAAAAAATTATAAAGTAAAGAAATATTTGAACACAATCTATCGAATTAAAACTTAAAAGTAAAAATAGATCAATCCATCGTAATCGTTAGTCAATGATGATAAATTCAATAATAACTTCAACTTATAAAGAGCCAATGTTTTATCAAGTGTATTGCTATGTTCAATATCAAATAATCTTGCTAGTAAGGATATGACACATATCCTCTAACTGACTATTTTATCACCAAATAACACCACATATAAATAGTTATGACTAGGGCTCTCTGTATGAGTGTTTTCATTGTAAAATGACACCACTAAATTACTTTTACAGTCAAAGCCCATAAGTTTACAAATGGCTTAAAAATCTTTGAATTGTGTATCATAGGCCACATTTGTTAGACCTTAAAGCTCTCTAAGCTAAGGTTGACTTATATTTGATACCTTAGAAAAACATCCACCCTAAGTCTATAAGGTTCCCTTGGACGAAAGTATCTTTCAATTAGGTTAGGCCGACTTCCTCTATTCACTTTGTTGATCATGGACCATGGCAATTTATAATGATAGAACCATGTGATCTTGATAGGGTTTATTGTCATTCTCCTCACTATCTTCTTAAGTTTATGATTGTAAACATTTCTAAACTAAATTTACTATCACTATATGCTTAGCATTTAGTATATGAAGACTAGCCTTAATCAAAAGGTCTTTCTCGTTATTAAATGGATAATTAATTATAAATGTTTGCTCCCATGGGTAATATTGAATCTGATCCTAAAGTCCTTGCAAAATGAGAGTGAAATTTTGAGTATTGTCTTATATGCAGTTAATATGTCTTATAAAAATTTTGCCCAAGTGCCAAAACTCTTTAAATAGACCGTGGTGCAAATTTTGGGCTGCATATTGTGTCCAAATTCTCATGAGGAACTTGATGATTGTAAAATATCCATTATATTCTTAAAGGGTGAAAAATTCCATACTTTGTACCGCTTAGAAATTTGTCACTCGTTTTTTTTCTTTTATCACTCAACTTTCTCTTGTGGAGATCCCAAACAATATGTGAGAGGCTCTACTAGTATTTTAGTGAAAGGAAGTAGTTCTTGAGGAAATGAGAGTTAGAAAAACAGGACTTGATGAGATGAAAAAAACAGGAAGTTGTTCTTGAGGGAAGTCTACTATTGGTTGTAAGTGGGTGTTTTTAGTGAAGTCTAAATCAGGTTGGACTATTAACTGATATAAGACTAGATTGATTGGAAAAGGATTTTTTCAAGCCTATGGCATTGTTTATTTGGATATTAACGCATTTGTAGAAAAGTTGAAAACTAAAAGAGTTTTATATTCTACTATAATAATCTTGATTGGCCTCATCACCAACTACATATTAAGAGCACTTTCCTTAATGAAATCTTGAAGAAGAAAGCTATATGAATCATTCTCTTAGAGTCAAAAGGAAATAACTCAAAGATATTCTTACTAAAAAAATTATTTTATCATCTCAAATAATTTGCTAGTTTTGTTTGAAAATTTTACCTAGTCTATAAAAAAGAAGACTACAATAATCTTGATTGTCCTCTACACCAACTAGATATTAAGGGCACTTTCGTTCATGAAATATTGAAGAAGAAGCCTATATGAAACCAAGAGGGGGCCACCTAGATTAGGAGGAAAAGAAGTGTGCTCATTGCATGGGGATGATTTCTCTGCTAAGAATTATTTAAATAGATGTCATAATTAATTGAATCTTTTTATTTGAATTTCAAGTTTTAATTTAATTTAGTTTAATTTGGCAAGCTATCATAGCAAGAGTTCCATAAATATTACATAGTTGTTCTTGATCAAGAATAAGTCAAAAAAATATGTTTCCTTCCAAAATTACAGTATTATTCGTATATTCAGAGTGCAGGCATTGATTCTATCTCCTACAAGAGAGCTTGCTGCACAGACTGAAAAAGTCATATTAGCAATTGGTGATTACATAAATGTGCAGGCTCATGCTTGTATTGGTGGAAAGAGCATAGGGGAGGATATTCGAAAACTGGAATATGGAGTTCATGCGGTCTCAGGAACTCCTGGTAGAGTTTGTGACATGATCAAGAGAAGGACCTTAAGGACAAGATCAATTAAATTGCTAATTCTTGTCAGTAATTTGTTACTTTGTTTTTTTTTAACCCAACACAATGTTTGTTTTCTTTTATAGAACTAAATATAGCAATTTTGAACAGGATGAATCAGATGAGATGCTGAGCAGAGGTTTTAAGGATCAAATATATGATGTTTACAGATATCTTCCCCCCGATCTTCAGGCAAATAACAAAACTTTTGTTGATTATGCCCTTCATCCCTTTTACCAATTCTTTATAATGTATTCAAGTTTTATGTTACTCTATTAGCTTTTTAGTTCCGTACGAGGCAGCTTGAAATATTTTAAATTTGTTCTTGTTTAGCCATTCTGTTTGCAACTACTGTTATATTTCATCTTTATTATTGTTTCTTAAGATACTTTTTGAAAGTTGATTCTCTTAAGAATGGCTTTCCATCAATGCACTTATTAAAGAAATTTCTGTAGGCCTTGAAGAAAACTCAAAAAGGGCTATAAAATGATATGTTTATAATATTTGATTGAAAATAATTCTTTGTATTTTTTTTTTCTTTATTTGGTTTTAATGGTTAGATTTGGAAACGTCAGTTGTGTTATTCAATCAACGAGGATCAATTAGGTTGGTATAGTTAGATTAAACTGGACTTAAGGGATGGATAGGTCGGGCTCATTGGTTCTAGTTATGGTGAGGAAATATGGTTGAATTTCTTTCTGTTTAAGAAAATTTAGTTGGATAATGCTGATGATGAATGATCCAGAGTTGGGTGGGGAAAGCTTATGAAACTTATTAAAAATATATATGACATGGAAATTAAATTTTCTTTGGAGGAATATGATTTGACAATGCTCCTAAGTAGGTTGGGAGAGAGAGAAGAGAGAATGAGGAAAATAATTTAATTTCTTCTTGTTTAATTCTTGCATTTTACTGCCTCTTATTTAGAAAAGTTGGAGTTAATCCATGTATCTCTTTAATTCCAACTAAAATATTAATTTAGGAATCCTTATCCTAAGTTTTATACTACCAAAACAAAAACAACAATAAGCCTTTATTCCACTACATGGGATTGGCTACATGAATCCTTTTTCTCCATTATGTCCTGTTAAGAGTCAAATTCTCATTCAAATCTAATAAAGAAAGGTTATTTCCAATATTTTCTTACCAAGTATTTTTATGTCTACCTCTATTTTTCTTAACATAAGCAAAATATAATACATCTACTCTCCTAATTTGGTAATCAGAAGGCTGTCGTTTTATGTGACCAATCCATCTAAGGCGACTCTCTATAATCTTATCTTCCCCTAGAACTACTCCAACCTTTTCACGTATATGCTTGTTTCGTATTTTATCTCTAAGAGTAAGCCACTCATCCCCCCAAGCATCCTCATCTTTGTAGCAGTTACCTTAATATTATGCTTCTATTTTAATGGCCAACATTTTGCACCATAAAACATTGCAGGTCTCACCACCATCTTATAGAATTTTCCCTTAAGTTTGAGGGGGACTTTTCTATCACACAACAAGCCCGATGCATTTTTGCACTTCAAAACTCTAACTTGAATTCTACTAATAATATCCCTATCTATTTTACCATCTCTCTTAACAATAAACCCAATATATCTAAAATGTATACTCTTATTAATGACTTGATCGCCCAAAGTCAAAATCCCCCCATTATATCTATTACTACTAAAAATCGCACTTCATAAATTTTGTTTTAGATTTACTCAAATAAAAACCTTTAGACTCTAAGGTTGACCTCCATAATTCATGTTTACCTTCAACTCCCTCTCTAGTCTTATCAATAAAAAAGAATATCATCAGCAAAAAACATACACTAAGGTACAACCTCTTTCAAATGTCTAGTTTGAACATTCAGATTAAAGCAAAAATATATGGGCTTATGGTTGATCCTTGTTGTAGTCCAACTGAAATAGAAAAATACTTCTTCAAATCACCTTATGTTTGAATACAAGTAACAGCTTCTGCATACATATCCTTAATAACTTGAATATAAGCATTATTAGTTCCTTTCTTTTCTAGAACTCTTAATAACACTTATATTAGAACTTTATCATATGCTTTCTCTAAATTAATAAATATCATATATAGATCCTCCTCATTCTCTCTATACTTCTCCATTAAACCTCTCAATAAATGTATAGCTTCCATTGTAGACCTACCTTGCATGAATCTAAATTGATTTTGAGAAATATTAGTATCTTGTCATAACCTATGCTCCATAACTCTCTCCCATATTTTTAAAGTATGGCATATTAACTTACCTATTCTATAATTCACACATACTTGTGCATCACCTTTATTTTTAAAAATATGAATCAAAATACTCATTCTCCACTCATCTGACATCTGTCTAATCTTCAAAATAATATAAAAAAAGTTTAGTAAAATAAAAAATTCATTCATCTGCTAAGGATTTTCACATCTCTATTAGAATATCATCAGGTCAAATAGCTTTTTTACACTTCATTCTCTTTATAACCTCTCTAAATTTGGTTTTTACAAAAATTTTTATTTTTTATTTAGGATGCTAAGGTCACTAAAGTTTATTGTATTCTCATAATCTTCATTAAAAAGTTTAGGAAAATTTCCCATCTACCTTTATTGAATATCCTTTTCTAATAAAAGCTCTTTTTGATATTCATTTTTAATGCATTTTATTTGAACTAAATCCTTACTACTCCTATCTCTTTGTTTGACTAACTTATACATATATCTTTCGCCCTACTTAGCATCTAATCTATTAATTAAATCATTAAAAACTAAAATCTTTGCATCACATATTGCTTTCTAAGACTCCTTATGGGTCTCTTTATATCTTTTCTCAATTATCACAGTTTTTACATATAAACTAATTTTTATAACAAAGATTCTAATTTTTTATCTTTTTTTTTTTGCATATTTTGATTAGATTACCAACAATTTTTATGAGTTTTTTCTTTTGATACTATAAATACATCCTTTGCAACATTCTTAATATCACTAGCTATTTTTGTTTCCACATAACATTAGCTTTTCTCTTACCCTAGGTTTTCTACGCACATTTAAATTATGGTTAGTCATTCCTTAAAAATAATCAGCAACTCATTGATTCTATCTTTAAAAGGTAGTCGACTACCCCAAATAAGGGAAGATGATTTTATAGAATAGTTTTGGATAGTTTTCTTGATTTTCTATACCCAAATCTCTTCGTTTATTCTAATTTAGTCACCCCTTTCTTATGAGTTTAAATTGCAAATTATTCTCTCCTCAAATTTTTATTTGCAAATTTATCTTTCGGAGTTTACACTTGTAAATTTTCTTGAGAGCCTTATGGAACATGACTTCTCATTTTATGTCTTTTACTTATCCTAAGCAGTGAATTGTACATGCATAAAAAAATATGGCTAGATGTGTGTAGGAAGTGGATACAATTTCTTCAAAATCAGTAAACATCGTTAAGAAATTAGGAAGAACACACCAAAATTATTTTTATTGCAAGATATATGAAAGAAAATAGCAATATATACACATTTCACTGTGACCTTTTGGTTGAGAGCTTAGGCTTCCAACTAAGAGGTCATAGGTTCGAGTCTTTGTGTATGCGTTGTGTATGTGAGTTTGCCTTAAATGGCCTAAATGTCCAAAAAAAAAAAAATAGCAATATACAGTTGGATCTTCAATTAGAGAGGAAGATCCAGCTCTTCTAAATCTCTAGCCGACGGCTAGACCCTCACAATTTAAGAAATTCTAATTTCAGCAAACTCAAAACATAATCTCGAAATCATCCTATTGTTCTTAAATAGACTATTCTAATTCCCTCCCAAATTAGACCCCTTTTCCTAAATAATTCTCTCTCATATTTGAATTTAAATCATATCTCTTGACCTAAATAATTCCCTCTCAATTGTAATTAAAACTTTCCTAAATAATTCCAACTTGATTCATTCTCCCTTTTCCTAAATAAATTTCTTTTAGATTTTGAATTCAAATTAGTTCTCTTGCCCTAAATAATTCCCTCCTACTTATAATTAAAACTTTTCTAAACAATTTCCCTTTGATTAAGAACCTTCCTTAACAACTCCCTCTTGATTAAGGAACTTTCTAATTCCCTCCCAATCAAATTAGCCGGGCTATCAATACTCCCCTCCCAATGTGCTACCATATCCTCAAGGTGGAATGAAGAAAACTGCTGCTAAAGGATTGGGCTAAAAAAAGGACTATCACTGGGTTGAATGATCCCTGCCTCTAGCATCCCCTTGATTAATCTCTTAATCTTTTTATTTTGTATTTGAGGATGAAGGTACAGACGAACACTGATAGACGAGTCTCCTTTGTTCAAGATGATAGCATGCTCGCATTCCTGCGGAGGAAATTTCTTACTGAAGAAGGATATAAGTGTTAACATTCTACCACAAAAAAAAATTTCTTACTTCTAAAGATATGTCACCTTTGATGGAAGTTTTTCAATTAAACTCATCTTCAAGGTAAGAAGTCTCAACTTGAAGATAAGTTTGATGAAATTTCTATCTTTCATCTGGACATTCTAACAACAAAATCTCCAATAAATCTAGATACTGTACCCTTTCAAGTCTATACAAAAAGGAATAAGTCTAGCCAAAATCTCCAGCAATATCAAGACTTAGCATAGTTAATAGATAACAATGATTAACCCATTACTATGCATTCTCCTTTATATCCCATCTCCTATTACACATCTTTTAAAAAATTTTCTTCTACTTATAAAACCTTACAAACATAAGCTCCTATTCCAATACAATACTAAAATTTTATTTGAGACACTTGAAAACAAAAATTGGAAAGATGCTATAAGAGAAGAAATGAATACTTTGAAAAAAATTACAATTGGGAGATCGTTAATTACTAAAAGAGAAGAAAATTGTAGGCTACAAATGGATTTTTTTGGTTAAACATAGAACATATGAAAGCCTATAGCAGTATAAAGTGAGATTGGTAGGCAAAAGATTTAAAAAATCGACTACTAAGAGATTTTTGCTCCTATTGCAAGAATGAATATAACGCACATCATAATTTCTCTTATAGTCAACTGTGGATGGTCCTTGCAACAATATGATGGGAGTTTTTTTTCTTATACGGGGATGTGGAAGTTTGTATAGATCAACCATCTTGATTTGATTGTTCTTTTACAATGAACAAAATGTGTAAATTAAAGAAGGCTTTTTATGGACTTAAGTAATCTTTGATCGCATATGATTTATCAGATTTATAAAAGTTATGAATAAATTTGGATACAAATATAGCCAAGGTAATCATGTCTTTTTCAAAATTATTCTCTTACTTGTAGAGCCATCCTTACAAACATAAGCTACAATTTCATTATAATATTACAAACTCTTTTTGAGGCACTTTGATGTAAAACAAACATGCGAAGATGAGTTGCTCAAGGAATTTGCACGCTTAATTTTTAGAGAACAATATTAAATGAAACTTATACCGATTTAACGCTAAGATAAAACAATAAGACGATAAAATAAACTTAGGCTGAGTCACACGCGTAAGAGTTAAGATCATATAACAATCAAGTCAATCTAACGTTGCGTATATGAATGGTTTTCAACAAATATCCCTAGACTAACAATGAGATTAATCACTAGGAGTGTCCACTCACTCAACTCTCTAATTCAATCTAATTCACTAGGCTTTAGCGGAGAAAAGATTAACATAATCTTCATGAGGCAAGTTACAACCACATTCGAGAGATAAACTAAGAACATACAAGAGTTGGTGAGGAGTTCACCCATAGAAGAAGATGTGGAGTCCCGTTGGTGGTTGGGGTGTTGGGGAAGTAGTGGACAGCTATTTGATATTTCCGGCTATCTCAAACAGCCCTTGGGAGCCCTTCCCAATGGCGGGACAGCAAAGAACAAGTGCCAAATTTTTTGGACAGCAGCCTCGGTGGAGTGGACAGTAGTTTGGACTTGTGGAGAAATCTGGACAGCAAGTTTCTTTCTTCCAGAATTCTGGACAGCAACTCAATCAGTGAAAATCTGGACCTTGTTGCCCTGTTGGAAGGGGAAGAAGGTGGTGTAAGGGCTATAAAACTTCCCTGAGATCTTCTCTTCCTGTGGAAATAATTGTGAGGCTAGGGAAGAGAAAGGGGCAGGTAAGGAGAAAAGGGGAGGGGCTGTCCGGCGGCATTAGGAGGGAGAGAGAGAAGGTGGTGGTTTAATTGCTTTCCTTGTCATTAATTCTCAATTAAGACGGATTGGAGGGAAATAGGCTCAATTTGAATTTGAATGGGGCTTAATTTGGGGAGTTAATAAGGGAGTAATAATGGCTAGAATTAATGAGAGAAAGGGATGAGTGGGCCGGCCTATAGGGGGGAGGAGGGGGATTTTGTACACATTCAATGAATGTGGACCACACAATGAATTGTAATTAAAGACTAAATCTGAGAATTAATCTCAGATTTAGGGTGATGGAGAGATATTTACTTCAAGGCTTAGGCATAAATAGAAAGCATTTGAAATTCAAATTATTTTGAATTTGAATTCAAATCCTTTCCTAAAATACAAGGAGCCAAATAAGGAAATAAGTAATGGGCAGGTTAATGGGGAATTCAAGGGGGAACCCATCATGGGGCCGGCGGTATCAAGGAGGAGGTAAGGGATTGGGGAGGATGAGAGGGGGAGGATGAGAGGGGGTTTCCAAATAGGTGATGATGACTAGGAAAGAAAAATATTAAATCCAATTTGATTTATTTTAAAACTTGATTCAACATAGAAACTTTCCTAATTTGGATTTCCTAATTTGGAAAGAATGTGAAATTCGAAATTTGAATTTCAAATTGAGGAGTTCTCTTCCTAAATTAAGGGAGGTAATTTAGGTAAGTGATGATGATGACATTAACCATCATTAATGGTGGGTGGGTACTAGGGCCGGCGGCATGGTGGTGGGATTTGGGAGAATTCGGTTGAGGTGAAGCCGGTGGTGGAGCTTGGGGAGGGATTGGATGGTGGAGGCTAAACACTTGGTGGTGGATGGAGAGGGGAAGAAAGGAGATGGAAGAAAAACAAATAAGAGAAAAGTAAAATAACGAACTCACAAAGAGATCATAAGAACCGCGAATCTTGGACTCTTCCAAAGATTGATGGGTATTACATGAATCATTTTTCTCAGATTAAACAGTTGAGCAAAATCAAATATTTTTTGGACATAAAATTGATCAATTAAAATAAGGAATATTCATCTCTCATCAAAATATGTTATAGATCTACGGAAAAGGAAAAAAAAATTTAATTGTGATCCTTGTGAAATCAATTGAACTGGGTCAAAATTTTTATGCAGATGAAGAAGGAAAATAAGTAGATGTGGGATAATATTAAATATTAGTTGAAAATTTAATCCATCTCAAACCTATCTAGACATCACATTTGTAATAAATCTCATCAGTTCATTCATATACAGACCTAAATAATCTCACCTTCAAACTGCTTATAGAATTCTCAGATATCTTAAATCAAATCTAGGCAAAAGAACTTTGTATAAAAGGCATGATACCTTCTAAATTAATGGTATACTGATGCAGACTATGTTGGGTCATCTCTGTACAAGTATATATTTTTGGAGGAAATCTCATAACATACATCAACAACAACATCAATAACATCAAGCCTTTGTCCCAGTACGGGGAGTCAGCTACATGAATCCTTTTTTCGCTATTGTGCCCTGCTAAAAGTCAATTCTTATTTAAATCTAATAAAGAAATATCATTTCTAATATTTTCTCATAACATAAAGGAGCAAAAATATTTTCTTAAAATCTACCTCTGAGTTTAAATTTTGAGCTATTGCTAAAAAATCTGCAAGCTTTTATAGATAAAAATAAATCTTGGAAGATAAATCAAATGGGAATGACTAATGAAGATATATTGCAATAATAAATATGCCATTAGCCAAATATGTGGAGATGAATAAATATTTCATAAAAGAGAAATTAGAAAGTATAAAGATTTATACTGTATATGTGCCAGCATGAAATCAACTTGCTAATATTCTCATCAAAGACTCCACAACCCCATGATCAAAAACATTTTAGGCAAACTTGGAATGATAGATTTATATCATTCAGTTTGAACGAGCGTTGAAAGACCGTGTGATTTAGAAGTCCATTAATCTTGGCAGGATTTCTTGAGTGCATGGGTTAATGGTTTTAACCATTAGAATGATCCTATTTTATCCTTTAGATTGCAATTAATGTTCCTTTCCTTCCTCTTCTAGTTTCTGCCTTGCTTGGAAACTTTTTATCTTTTTTTAGTAGTTAGTTTTAATTTATTTTCATTACAGGAATTTTGAAAATGTCTATATGCTTTCATACTTTGTATAGAATCAATCAAAAAAATTAAAAGTAATTTTTTTTTTATCTTCTACTTTTTATAGCTTTGTCTATTTTGCTGAGATTATGGGTAACCTTTACTGCTCTCCCTCTTGCCCTTTTTATCAGTTTCGTTGGTGTTGTTTCTATTTTCCTCCCTCTTTAGTTGCCTTTTATTCGTCATCCAAATCATTTATCCTTTGACTCACCAATTTCAATATGAAATTACGAAAAAAAAGGAAACCAGTAGAGCCTTGGTATTTGATTGGAATTTCTGGATGTCTAGCATAGCTAAGCATACGAAGTTTTTATTTGTGTTCAATATTTTGATGATTACAGTTGTCATTAAAACCTTTACACCTCATCAATGATCGCCTACAAGCCACGAAGTTCCTGTAGTAGACAATAAGATGTTGATCATTAACACAAATGTAAGCAGCAACAGCTATGAAAAGCTTTCGCGTGATATGTAAAATATTGTTCCTCCTTTGAACAGTCATCTCATTCATGTTACTAGTTTTTGTGGTATTCTATTCACAATAGCATGTATGTTTTTTACTTATTACCCTACATAAAATCAATGTCCTGTTAGTTATAAAATTTTAAAACCATTAGTAACATTTATAATGTTTAATGAGTAGGTTCCCATGGATGTCATTTGAGAGGCAAGTCTTTGATAAAAACTAACTTGATTTTTGTACTTGTTTTTATTGATTATATACTTTTTTTTATTCTCATTGAGCTGTACCTGGATTATTTAATATCTCCCTAGGGATATTTAAAATGTTTTTTCTTGAAATTTTGATGATGTGTTATATATATATATATGGTATAATTTTTCATTTTACTTTCGTTGACTACATTAATTAGTATAACCATATCTGCCTCTCGCCCAGGTTGTTCTAATATCTGCCACACTTCCTCATGAAATATTAGAAATAACTGGCAAGTTCATGACGGATCCTGTGAGAATACTGGTCAAGCGTGATGAGCTAACTCTGGAGGTGAACTATATTGCTTCGTGTCAATTCTGTGTTTGAAATTCGTACAGTTGATCACACGTGGCTCATTTTCTGAATGCAGGGTATCAAACAATTCTTTGTTGCTGTTGAGAGGGAGGAGTGGAAATTTGATACTTTGTGTGATCTCTATGACACGCTTACTATCACCCAAGCTGTTATTTTCTGCAATACTAAAAGAAAGGTGACACAGTCCTTTATTTATTTATTCCATTTGTTTTCGTAATTCTGAGATTATCTGAAACTTTTGATTTTTGGGATTATTTACTTTTTAAGTTTATTAATATCTTTTTCTTTTAACATTTTTTTTTTCTGTCAAGTTTCTCAGCATCAGCTAAAATTTGATCTAGTTTTCTCAGCAGCTAAATTTGGGGTCATTCATGAACCATATGACCTTACACATTCATCATCAATCGCAGCACCACATCTAAGCTTGAGTTTCATTTTTCATTACATTTAGAATAAGTTAGCTACATCAAGTGTCTGCAAAGCATCAAACCAAGTGATACTCATGCATATTCTTATTTCAGGCAATTGGTTGCTTTAAAATTGAAAAAATGTTTCAGAAAGTGATGGTTTCATTTTCACTTGTTTTAATTGTAGAAATAGAATTATAACTTTTGAGGGAGTTTTGATAAGAGTTGTGGAGTTTAAAATCAAACTTGGTGTCTAACTTGATGCAACCAAATGATGGATTTAACAAAGTTCATCATTTTTCAAAATATGATTTCTTATATCAAGCTCAAATGTGTCGTAAGTGTGAAATGGTGGTTCTTCAGTTATGTATAGCACAACCCATTTATTATTCTCAATATTGTCTTTATTCAGCAAAAGTAGCATAAAGGTTTTTTCCATCACAATACAGCATTTATATTATTTTAATACGGGAAACATAAGTGCATTTGAATATCAAGTTACTTTTTAGGCTAAATCAAGTAAAAATAAATAAGTGTGAATCGAGCATCAAATTGTGCACAATTTATTATAAAATAAAGGCCTTTCATATAAATTTAGGGACCAAGCTGCACATATTTGCATGAGGAAAACCTAAGTACATTATAAATAAAAAAAATGAGAAAAAAATGAGAAATGTATGTTTTAGTGTGAACAGTCTAGTTTTTATAAAAGATTTGATTTTTGAAAAAATCAACAAGGAAGAATTTAGCTAAAATTAAAATGAGAAGTTCTAGAAAAGATCTATAGACAAGTAAAGAGAAGAACAAATTTTAAATGCATAATAATATCAAAGTATGGTTATGGAAGCTCTGAAAGAAAGAAATGGATCAAATGATTGCCAAAATGGCCAAATGGGCCAAACTTCGAAAAGAAAGTTCTTATAACTGAAATTAGACTTGCATCATTTTTGTGCTTTTAGTTCTTAATGTGCATTCTACTGCATTGGAGACATGCTTGCTTTTAAAACTTTTTTTTTTTGAGGGAATGCTTGAAGCAACTTTATTAAGAAAAAATTACAAGCAACTAAGTGATTGATCCACAATCACAGTCCTCCTTGAGCAAAGTAATAAAGCAAGGAGGGACCTTATTACTATTTAAGTTATCCCAAAAGAAATCTAAACAACGAGCATAGTTAGCACAAAAATCAGCTAACTTATTACATTTCCTATTAACATAATGAAATAAAACTTGATTAAATTCTGTGAGAAAAGAAAAATCCTCTATCTTTGGACCTCCTTCTTTGACAGGCTCCTTATTAAAGATCTTCTGAACAAAAGCAATAACATTCTGATTATCCCCCTCAATGATAATCCCTTTGTACTCATACATCCAGTCTAGGACGAACTTCTTAACTAACAAGATTGCAAAAAGCTCCAGCTGTGCTGAATCCCAATGCAAACAATTCACACCAAAGGCACACAAAAATCTACCTCTTTGATCCTTGAAGACACCTCCAACACCAGCATTGTAACGGCTTCCTAAAGAAGCATTAATGTTAAGTTTAATCCATTAGGGGGGAGGAGGATACCAATAAGAAGACAGCTACGAGAGTTGGTTGGTATCCCATTATTCCGAACTTCCTTTGAAAGATGCCTCATCCATACTAATTGCATTAGCTGCAATGATTGTGAAGCTATCCTCCATTCCACCATGCATTACCTTGTTTCTACTCTTTCAGCTTAAGAAAACTGCAGAGCAATATACATTCCCAATGAAAGGTCTTGAGTCTGCCAAGCTTCTCAAACCCTAAAAACAATCTTGAATAGATGAAAAAATGGGGATCGTGAACCCCTAACTCCTAAGAATATTGAAAACTTGCAACAACTTCATACAATTAACCGCAATATGCTCAGCATTCTCCTCAACCTCACACCCTTTAGGACATTCATCATTCCTAGACAGCCTTCTAAACATCAAAAACTCATTTGAAGGAATAACATTAATAGATAGTCTCCACCAGAATACGTCTACCCGAGGCCTAAGCTTCAGACCTCTTCTCCAACGCCAATGGAGATCTTCAACTCCATTCCCATTCAATTTCTAAAATATTAAAGCAGATAGAGTTTTACCTGAACATTTGAATTTGAGTTCCATCTGATCCCCATCTTGATCATGAAAGATAGGAACACCCTTTATGTAAAACCCGCAAAAAATGCCGTTTTAGACCTCGGACGCTTTTCGATGCATAGCGACAAGTTTTAAGTGAATTTTTTCAAAGTTGTCGGAATTCAACGCAATATATTTTATAAATAGTGCGCAGAATTCTGAGCGAATCGATGTATAGAACCTATATTAGATTTTAAGTATTTTGAGAGTTAAAATTTTCGAAAAGCTCTTTATGACAACTTTGCCCTTGATGTCATTTGAATAGGGATGAGTTTTAAGTAAGGGCTTTTAGGTAATTAGGCTTTTAATAAGTGGATCTCACTATAAATACGGGACCGAATGTTTCGGTCCCCATTCTTGCTTGCAGGGGTGTCAATTCGGGTCGATGGGTTGGATTCGGGTCGAACCCGATTTGACCTGGGCATAAACGGGTCAACCCGAACCCGACCCGTTTATGTAAACGGGTCAGGAAATTAAACTCGGACCGACCCGCATGGGTTGCCGGGTTGACCCGATCCGACCCGCGAACCCCTTTGGCGGTGCCGGAGATGCTGCAGTCGCCGTTCGGCGTTCGACGGGAGTTGACTGGAGCTGGTGTCCGGTGCGTGTGTGGATCGCCAAGTCGCTGTTCGGCGTCGCAGCCTTTTTTTTTTAAGGCGTCGCAGCCTTGCTTGACAGTTGACACGGTAGCAAGCCTTGATTTTTTTGGGAAATGTGAGTAGTGAGAACCATAAGGAATTTTTTTTTTTGGGAAATGTCAGAACAACTGAGCAAGAGCTGTGACCTATGGCATTGAGCAGTGAGCTGGAGTTTGGTGAAGTGACCTTCCTCGGGCTTTGATTTTTTTTTTTTGGGAAATGTCAGAACAACTGAGCAAGGTGAGCTTTGAATTTTTTTTTTAGGGACAGCAGGAACTTCAAACTTTAATTTTGGGAAGGTTGCACCTGAGTCAATCGGGTCAAATCCGGGTTACCAGGTTGACCCGCACCCGACCCGTTTATGAAACGGGTCGAAAGTTAAGACCCGAACCTGACCCGTTTGTTAAACGGGTCGATCCTAACTCGGATTTTTCGGGTCGGGTTCGGGTCGGGTTGTCGAGTCGGGTCAATAATTGACACCCCTACTTGCTTGCGGCCCGAACCGAACGAGAGAAGGAGGGGCATCAGGTAGGAGGCGACTCCGGCGATCCTAGAGGCGCTTTCCGGTGACATTTTGAGAGGGGAATTGAAGGGAACTTGTGAGGAAGGCTAAGGTAAGTTGTTTGCTTGAGTTCTCTCTCCCTTCCATTGAGTTTTCTCTAAGGGAAGAAATTAGGGTTTTGAGAAAAACTTAAGTTTTCTTTGAGATAAGTTTAGGGAAGGGTAAGGGGATGTTTTTAAACCCAAATATGAGTTGTTTTCAAGAAAAATGTGAATTTTGGAAATTAGGGTTTCACTCAATTTTGTTTTTCTTTGGAGATGTTTTCACAAAAGTAGTTCCTAATGGCAGAAGAGTCTCTAATTGAAAATTAATTTAAGGTTGTGGAAATTTTAAGTTTTAGAATTTAGGGTTTTTCCCTAATCATGGAATTTTTTATCCTTTTGGTTCTAAATGGTTTTGGGAAGGGTTTTATGACAAATTTAGGGCTTTTACTTGAAATACAAGCTTTTCTAAATTTTGATTTAATATAATCCAAAAATTAATTATATTTTAATTATTATTCTAGTGTAGGGAGAGATGTTTGCATGCATAAAATCTAAGATTTATGACTAAATCCTATTTGAGAGAATGGGAATGAGGGATGTCTTGAAATGGTAGGAGGGGTTTAAATAAAAAACATGGATATGACACAGGGTTGAGTTCTTTATTAATATATATTAAGGATTTAGGAAGTTTATATGGGGACTTGTGATATTTACACGTTATGTTTGTCTCTTGTAGATATTGATTGCTTAAGAGGAAAGGGGCGTAAGGACTTTTGGCGGATTTCATTGTGGTGAGGTAGGTGAAATAGACTTCTTTTAAATTTAGAAAAGCTCTTTACATGCAAATACATAGAAATGACATTCTTTTTTTTAATGCTCTTTATGATATCATTATGACTAATATGTTTCCTTATATAAGCTCATGATCACTTGATGTAAAAGTAAAGTCATTTTTATGTAATATTAGAACTCAATGATGAATTTCATGCTTCTTTCTTTACATGTACTACACATGTTTTCTCTTCACATGTAATTATACATATGATTATAGCAAACATGTATTTCCATATGAAAACATATATTGAATATTTTACATAAGCCTCTCTTATGAATATGTAAGAATTATGTGCATGTGCATGTTGATGCGGAAGTATCAAATGATAAATGAGCTCTTTTGAGCAATGATAATGATGCTTTTTTGAGCCAAATGGTAAAGGGGGTTCTTTTGAACCAAATGGTAAAGGAGGTTCTTTTGAACCAAATGGTAAATGAATGATCAATTTTATATACCTGATCAGTACAAATGATACTTATGAGACGAGTGTTATATATAAATATTAAGATATTATGAACATTGCATCTTTATGTTATATGCATATGAGGCATGAATGTTTTAAGAGGAAGAATTGAAAGATTATGAAATGAATGAGACCTTAAAGGTTGAAGTAAAGATATGTATCACCTTAGACAAATGTAGTAATATGTGATTATTCTTTTATTGAGATATAAAAACATGTTGTAGTTTCTTCCCTTGTATCTAAATATATTTGAATGCCATTTATACCTATTGAGTTGTGACTCACCCTTGTTGTGGGACACTTTTTAGGAGGATCTGGTAAAGGATAATAGCGGATAGACCTCCTCTCATGTACCGTCGTAGGGAGACGACGGGCGACAGGTTTTGTCTTTTATTTTTGATGTTTTGAATAGAAGCATTAGAGATGAAATGTAAGGGAATGATTTTGGACACCTTTTATATTTTGTAAGCTTTATGTTAGAATGGTTTTATTGATGGATGAATAGAAAGAAAATTTTCTCTTGCTTTTATTTTTAGTGGCTCTTTCTTATGATATGAAGATGTTGTGTATGTTGAAATGCAAAAGTTATTATTTTCTACTGTCCGACTTTCGTTCCCGCCTCGCACTTGTGAGCTAACCGGGCCAGGTCATGACATAGGGTTGAGTTATTTATTAACATATATTAAGGATTTAGGAAGTTTATATGGGGACTAGTGATATTTACACGTTATGTTTGTCTATTGTAGATATTGATTGCATAAGAGGAAAGGGTCGTAAGGACTTTTGACGGATCGCATTATGGTGAGGTAGGTGAAATGGACTCATTATGTTCCTCAGAAATCAGCTTAGGAATAACTCCAATCATTCTATTCAGTAACATCCTAGCCACCATTTTATAGATCGACAAACAAATACTTATAGGTCTATAATTAGAGGGGTTCACCGGATTTGGAATTTTAGGGTTAAGGACTACCAAAGTCTCCTTCCAACTTGGACTCATAGAACCAGTCATAAAAAAGGAAGAAACTGCCTTCCCGACATCTCCTCTAATAATTTGCCAATAAGATTTAATGGAGTAAGTAATACCATCAATACTCGGGGAAATATTTGATTCCAGCTGATCAACCACCCTATCCAGCTCCTCCTCCTTGAAATCTGCTAGTAGACATTCTCTGTCAAATTCATTCAGCACGTGTATAAAGGTTGGCCACCCCATCATTCTTTCAACTATCCGAGCACCACCTTTCTTGTTATTACACTTTATATTTTGGGCCAATGACTTTCATATCATGTAGATCACAATTGCTCATAAAATTCTCATATCTTGAGCACCTTGAGATAGAATAAATTTTTCCCCTCCTTTCTTATCCTCTTGGGACATTATACAGTTGAAGTCGCCTCCTATAATAATGGGTAGATTAATGTTTGAAATCCCTTCAAGTTTACTCCATAAGCTCCTTGTCTTCTAAGAATCATTACTACCATATACTGAAGCAATGATCCACACGCCTTTAGTAACAATTCTCAATTCTCTAACAACAACTTGAGATGAGGCTTCTAAAACAGTAAAAGAAGCCAAGTCCTTCCTCCAGCTAACCATAATACCCCCAGATAAACCTTTAGCAGGAAATAAGAAAAAATCCCAAATGTTACCAATGAACCTATTACACTTAAGTATATCAATAGAAGAGATCTTAGTCTCTAAAGGACCAACAAAAATCATATCATGCTCTTTCACACACTCCTTCAAGTAATGGGTGGCTTCTCTTTTCCTAGCCCCCTACAATTCCAAAATACTATGGAAGACATTTATTGATAAGAAATGGGATTTCTCCCTTTCCTACCTTTAACAAACCCACCACCCTTCCTGCCATGATTTATAATGTTAACCTTCCCCAAGGATTTAAGTTCTTTCTGAAGTTTGAAATCAGATTTCTGATAGGGAATACTTGAGTTCGCAAGTAATCCAATAGGACCTACTTGAGTTCGCAAGTAATCCAATAGGGCCTACTTGAGTTTGCAAGCAACCCTTCTCATCATTCCCATTTGAAGTAGAAGGAGAACCATCATTATCTAGATCTATATCTTGGGAGCTTTTAAGTACAGCCTCCTCACTTTTACCAAGATCAGGAATAATTTCAGCACCTCCATCTTTCAACACAGGATCAATAACACTTTTAGAAAACTCAATAAAATCTACTGCTTTTAAAGGAGAACCCTTCTCATATTCAGAAAGATTCAGTCTTGCTATGGACGGTATAGGATCTGTATTACCCATAATAATTTCTCCTTCTTCACCTACCACAGCATCATCCACCTCCAAACTTTTCTCTAGATTCTTAACCACCCCTTCCTCTAAAGACGGCGAGGAAGGCCCGCCAGTGAGAACTCCCTCCAGAACTTCAGCATTCTTAAAAGAACATAAGAACCATCCCACCCTTAGGGTTGTAAAATGAAATTGGCCAAATTGTAGCCATTGACGTCTTAATTCCACTGCCACAATGTGCGACGGAACTTCTCTACCAAAAACCTTAGTCATCAAAGAGTTTTTTGGAGTGTTAACATTCGAAATCTCACTAGCTTCATGAAGTTTGACAGCCTTGCCATCCTCTGTCAACACATTGTCCCTATTTTTGAAAGTTACTTTGATATGTTATTTCTTGATCCAAGGATTGCTCATACCAAAATCATTATCACCCTTAACAGGCATTTTACAAAAAATAGTCTTCATTCCGAATCATCTCTGAAGAAACATTCTTTGCTGAAAAATCCAGATTTACAACCTTTCATTTTCCAAATTTTGAATATTTTTGTTAACCGAACTAAGGGAATTCACATTTATCGCACTGTTGCCGGGGATTGCATTTGAATTCCCATAATCTATTAACAAAAATTTTCAAACCAGAGGACGAAGCTTGATTATCGCTAGGCTTAGAAGGAGAAATTCCATAAGCCTTATCAAAACAGGGAGTTTTACAATCAAAGTCACAAGCAATGCCCTTTCCTTTACCTTCAACCTGAAAACTTACCTTCGGAACATTCTCCACAAAATCTTTTATCACTATGCCTGAAGATAGCCTCTTTTTATTCCGATCGGCACCAGGTAGCGAACCAGATTTTGGCCGCATTGAATCGTCAAAGCCATGATCAAACTTCACTTCTAATGGAGATCTGGACGTCGGAGGGACCGCCGGTGACCAGCGGCCTTCTACCGCCATCTCCTACCAAAATGGCGGAGTAGATGTACGGAAAACACGCGGAACAAATTTTTGAAAAAACGGGAGCTTCTCTCTCTAGCTAGATGTTATAAAAAAGATTTTTTGAACGAATTTTTGAACTAAGCTTGCTTTTAAAACTTGATGCTATAAGATACTTCACCTTTTCATTTCACCGCTTAGAACTTTATGCTTGGTTTTTGTAACAGTTGTGCATTAGGTTAATTATGATAAATCTTATTTGTAGGGATCCAAAATGATACGAGATGAGATTGTTTGAAGGTTTAAATTTTGGTAAAATACAATATTGTTGAAACATATTAAAGTGTATAAACACGAGCACAAATATCCGGGATAGGTTTTGAAAACTATTATGGTAAAATGCAATATTGTTGAAACATATTAAAGTGTATAAACACGAGCACAAATATCTGGGATAGGTTTTGAAAACTGGGGTGGAATTAAATGTGGTAAATAAGGATTGTTGAAATGTTATCTTACTGGAGTTTATGCAAAATTTTGGTGTTGTGATAGACAAAATTGTTCCCCAAGACTTGATATTAAGCCTTGCCGTCAGAGTTTGAACAGGAATCAGTTTTTGAATGGAAAAATAATGTTGGATATGGAGGATAAAGGAATGTTGGTGCTTCAAGCGGTGTCAGAGTTTGATGATTCTGGTGTAAAATTTGGAAACCAGATATTGATTTGACAAATTTGGAGTTGAATGTGCCTTTTTGCTATCCATGAAATGGAAGGGGATGCAAGGGAGGAGCTGGACGGCATAATATTGTTTATTAGTGCTACTTTGGAACTATAGCAGATGGTTAAGGGAGTTACTGGAGTCATGTTTGAATGTTAGAAGGTAAGAATAGAGAATTTTGCATCAATGCAACACTTGAGCGGCCTTATGTTATTTCTGATAATCCAGACATGCTTGCTAATGCTAACCTTATAAAGATGAAGAAAAGGCTGTGCATAAATATTTGATGTAATTGCTAGGTCAAATTTTGAATATTAAGAGTGATTTGGAAGCAATCAATCTAATTTGAAAGATTAGAAGTAATAATTTGTCTAATTATTGAAAATGTATTTAGAACCAATGTATCATAAATAATTTTTAAAAATGAAATTAAAATTTTGGGTATTTGAATGAGGTTATTGAAGAGTTCTTCGTTACAGGTTGGTTTTATATAGATTGATTTGACGTTGGCTTTATGATAATTTTTTTATTTACGGATGAATAAAGAGATGAAAAGTAGCAGCAATTTACAGATACTGGCAATACATATGATGCATTGTCTAAGTTAATAAAATGTGTAATTGGATCAGTATAGACTAGCTTTTGAAATTAATTGATTGAAAAGAGTTAGGATATAAGATTTTAAAAGTAGTACTATGGGTTGGCTAAGAAGGGATTCAAGGAATGAGAGACAGTCTTTAAGATTTGTGTAATTGGATCAGTATAGACTAGCAATGAATTAAAAGTAGAACTACTATGGGTTGGCTAAGAAGGGATTCAAGGAATGAGAGACTGTCTTTAAGATTTTTGAAGTTGTTCAATGGCATTGGCAATTTGTATGGGTGTTGCAGTTTGAACTATCACAATTTAATCCAAAATTGGCCTAAAAATAAGTTCGGGTTGATCTAATTTAGTTTTGTTAGTTAAAACAAAGAATAAGGTTGGCATGCCATTGTTGACCCATGCACTAAAGAGCACAAAAAAGGCCAAAATCGGCAACGTGACGGGCGAGACACATCACTAAAGTTCTGAAACAACAACCGATCGCTAAACGGACTGTGCCGTTGCGATTAGAACGTCAAATTCACCTAAAAGGGAGCCCCTGACAATCGAATCAGGTGAAAAGGATTGAAATAAATGATCCACACCCGAAAATGTTGCGCTACACCATTCAAACGATGTCTGATCGCAAAAACGGACTTCGCGGTTGCATTTAGAACATCCGAATTATCTAAAAATGACTTTAATAATTCTTAATGAACTTCAAATGGGAAAATGGGTGAGGATCACAAGGCGATGACACGTAATTCAAGATAAAATCTTTATTTAAACTTTTTTTTTTTAATTTTTATGTAATAATAATAATAATAATTTTATTATTAAACTAAAAAGTACACGTAGCTGCTTATGTTAAGTGTCAATATTGATGCCGTCACATGATTTCTGCTTGAATCGTGCAATCCACTCCTGCTCTTGTCTCCTACTCTCGCTGATAAGACGAGAAAGCAATGGGACTTCGTGTTCTTCTTCCACATGCTGAACATAGCTTTCCCGCGCTCGAATCTCTTCTTTCCTTCGATCCTTATAGCTATTTCTTCCTCCTAGTCGAGCTTCTCTTACCTCTCCTTGCTCTTTGTTCCACACAACCCCCACTTGATCGAACTCTGCTCTAGTTGTTAAAACGAGATTGAACGAAGCCTTCAACATCTTCCCTGATGCACAAAAGCTCCTACCGAATTCTTGCTACCAGCCAATCCCATTGATTGCTTGCACCCTTCGTAGCCTATAGTTGAATCCATGCCCGACATTCGATTCTAGCAAGCTGATCCCGATCAAATTCCGTTCGACCTTCCTCCGATCACGTCACCTTCACTCCCCTGTTCAAACACCCGGTCTGAACTCCACCTATCGTTCACTCGACAAGATCCCTTTCTCTCGGCCAATCTCGATCACTTATCTTTGCTAGCCTCCCATTCCACCCACTACATGTCGAACTCGACGCCAAGATCCTATAGCTCTATCCAATCTTCAACCTAGCAACCATTGCGCGATCTAGTCGACCTGCATGCACCCTTCACAGCTTGCAGGCAAACCCATGACCTACGTTTGACTCTAGTAAACAGATCTCGATCAAATTCCGATCGATCTTCCTCTTTCTCCCAATCTCTGCTCTCCACAACTCCACCCGCGTCCGACCAACCCAGTCTTTGATTCTTCGTTCTGCACGATCGAACGCTGCATGCACTACCACCTCTACACGCAATTACACTTGAAGCCTATCGACCTTGCCTTTATCCTTAATGCCACAACCGAGCTAAATCACGCGCAAAGAAGTCCTCTCTTGTCTCCCTCTCGGTCTCTTAGAGGCAAATTATTGGGTCAGGTGACCGAACCCATCTCTGCGTGCGGTCGCCAATAGAAATGTGACATATGTTAGGCATTTTTTTAATTTAATAACTTTGCTTTATGTCTTGTCAGAGTGAGCGACCCGATCCGATAACGCAGTTTTTTTGAACTTTTAAGCATTTGCCGCCCTATTTTTGCAATTTGATACCCGCGAAAGACGTAAATATCTACTGCTGTAGAAGAAAAAATGAGCCAGAAAATTGCAGAGAAGAAATGGACTGCTCAGCAAAGAGGGAGGTAGAAGAGGGCATGGAAGAGGGAGTGCATAAATCTGAAAGGATGCATGAATCGGAAGGGCTGGTGCATGAATCGGAATCGAAACCTAACTTAACCGGAAATTTCTCTGGTTTCAACATATCGGTAAGTTTCTTGGAAAAACGAGTTAGAAAGTTGTAAATAGTCAATTTTAATCTCATCGTCGTAGAAAGAAGACGTAGGTTTCAGCTCATTAGAGTCTTAGGATCTTAGATTTTGCGATTTTTAAACAGAATAATTTTTTTTTTTGTCGAAAAAGTAAAAAAAATCTAATGTTGTTGCTTAGCTTTTATTATTGATTTTAGAATGAAGATGATAAATAAAAAAACTGAACTACTTGCACTTTACTTGCGCTTTACTTGCGCTTTCAGGCTGTTTATAAAGATGAGACAGAAGCATATGAATGTTTTTGCACTTATGCTCACGATAATGGCTTTAGTATCCGAAAGGATCATCACAGTTTTTGGCCAAATTATAAAAAGATAAAATCGAAGGACTTTGTTTGTTCAAAAGCTGGTTTCAAAAAAAGTGATGACCTTAATTCAGGAAAGAGAAAGAGATTCACTAGACCAGATGTCAGAACTGGTTGTCCAGCCATGATGAGGTTTGTCACAGATGAAGATGGTTACTGGCATGTCAAAAGATTTATTGAATCCTACAACCATGAATTAGCTAGCCCTGCCGACCGACACCTTTTAAGATAATGTAGGAATGTTATTAAGGAAAAAGCTTCCGTCCTAAAATCGATGACAGATTCAGGGATTAAAACCATTGATGCATATGCCTACCTTGCAGAGGAAGTTTGTGGATGTGAGAATGTCGGATTCTCTAAGAGGGATGCCTACAATTTTACTCAGAAGGAGAAAAGAGCAATGATTGAAATTGGTGACACTAATTCTTTGATTCAATTATTTAAAGATCGACAAGTTGAGGACCACATGTTCGCATGGGATGTTCAATATGATGATCATGATAGATTGTTAAATTTTTTCTGGGTTGATGGCAGAAGCAGGATAGATTATGAATGTTTTGGAGATGTGTTGATTTTTTATACTAGTTACAGGCTGAACAAGTATAATTTTGTTTGTGCGTCATTTGTTGGTGTTAACAATAATTGGCAGAATATTTTGTTTGGAGTTGCTTTTTTGTCAGAAGAAAAAATTGAAAGTTTTACATGGTTGTTTAAAATATTTGTACGAATAATGAGAAATAAATATCCAACAATAATATTCACTGATCAGGACCAAGCTATGGCAAAGGCCATAGAAGTTGCATTACCTCACACTCGTCATAGATTATGCCAATGGCACATCTTTAAAAAGGTTCCATCAAAAGTTTCCATCTACAATAGCAATAATAAAGTTAGATGACTCTTTCATAAGTGTATGAGGTGGTGTGATTATGAGAAAGTGTTTGAGGAAGCATGAGATGAAATGATAGGGGATTCATATTCAGAAATCAGGTGAGCAGGTTTGCATATCAAATGAGCATAGAAGCTCAAGGGAATGAGGAGGCAGAGAAGTTTATTCTTTGCTCATTGCAAGACATGTATAAAAAATTATACTTAATTCTTGGTGGCAAGAAAATAAATCAGAAGGATGTTGCTAGTTTCCAAGGTGGAACTACTAATTTGAAAGATCCTCTAAAGCATGGACCTAAAAGCATATCAAATGCAAGACTGAAAAGCCATTGGGAGAAGAAGAAACGGTCTAAGAGTAAATTTTTAATAACTTGTTAATTATTTAATTCCTAATCCTAAGACTAAAACTCTAGTTTCTAACAGATAAGAAATCTTTGGTGGGGGATAACCTAATGGATGAACCTTCTTCAACACAGATGAACTTTTCAAGCATGCCGGAATGTTTCAGTGAGGAATTTATAACCGGCATACCATCATGCCAACCTGGAGCTGAATACACCAAATTGATGATGAATTTTATTTCTTCGGAGTTAGAATTTAATGAATTTGCAATGTAATAATATTTAATTGTAGTTGATAATTTCATTTATTGGTTGTAATAAAATTTTTTATATGAATCATGATTTTATTACTAATATTAAAAATCTGCTTTAGTTGCGCTTTACTTATGCTATGGTTGCGCTTTACATGCGTTATGGTTGCGCTTTACTTGCGCTATGGTTGCGCTTTACTTGCGCTATGGTTGCGCTTTTGTTGCGCTTTACTTGAACGAGCTCATACTTAATTAATTTAAAATATATTTAAAAGTTATATAATATATTTTAATAATAACTTATATTAAAATAAAATAGAACTTGAACATTTCAGAAGAGATGGAGGAATCCAACCGAGCTATTGTTGCGCTATTGTTTAGCTTTGTTAGAAGTTACATAATATGGCACATGTTACATAACAATAAAAAATTATATATTAACATAATAAAATGTACATTTAGAATTCATGAACAATATTTATAATAAGTTACAAAATATTTACTTCTTTGTTGTAAGAAAAAGAAAATATGCTAGCTCTGCCCTAAATTTTGGCATATGCGTTTGCCAATCTTGAAAAGAATTCCAGTCTATTTTCTTTCGTTGCACGGCTTTCTCCATATATTTACAAACGAACATTCCACAATCATAGTAGTTTGATTGTGTTGGAATTCCACGAACCGCCTATATGTTCCATTTTGTTATATCGCTTGAAAAGCATCCTGCGATGTCCTCATGCAAATACTTTATCTGTACAAATAAAATATTTTATAAATATATTAGGTATATAAACATAGTTATCTAGATTTAACTTAAAATATGAATTGCACTTACAACTGTATGACAAATATTCTTGTGTTCAGGATTTGGTAATGAATCATACATTTTCCAGACTTTCTCTCTCAATTTTCCTATAAGAAGAACCCAATGCTTTTCAAAAATTATGGGTTGAACAATAAGTTTGCTTTCTTTAATAGAAACAGGATTAACGTGTTGGATAAAAAATTGATAATCCTGTTTGTATGACTTGTATACCTGCAATAATTCAGTTATATAAGGAAAAAAAAGTGAAAAAAAGATTAAAATACTATTTATACTTACTCTGTATAATGGATAAACATACAAGTAACGTTGAAATTTGTTTGACATCATCCTACTCTGCTTTAATAAAAAAAAGGCAAAAACATCAACATGGTTATCTGCTAACCAATCATTTGTGAGCAGAATGTCAATATCACCTCTTTTTATTTCTATGTTTCCAGATGTAAATATCACGTCGTCTCTACAACAACAAAAAAAATAAAATGTTAAAGCGCAAGTAAAGCGCAACTAAAGCGTAACCATAGCGCAAGTAAAGCGCAACTAAACTTATTTTTTATCAAATTTTCTGAAACATTCATTCATAAAATGTGTTGCTGCTCTGTTAGAAAAGACTTTCCTGGATAATCCATAATATGCAATGCAGGTCGTGACTCAATTTTTATATTATCAACAGAGATAACCTCTTTGTTCTTCTTTTTTACATAGGGTATGATGTGCTTTGATGAACTCTCTGCTTTTTCATCATCTTCTCTTTTTCTTTTATGAATAATGTGCTTTGATGAACTATCTGTTGGTAGTGGCACATCTTCTTTGGCCGATAGTGATGGTGGAGGAATATTTTGTATTGGTGGTTGTGGAAGAAGATCTTCTTTGGCCAATGGTGGAGGTGGAGGAACATTTTCTATGGGTGGTTGTGGAAGAAGATCTTCTTTGACCAATGGTGGAGGTGGAGGAACATCTTGTATGGGTGGTTGTGGAAGAACATGTTTGGGAGGTTGTGGAATAGCTGGAAGAAGATCTTCTTTAGGTTGTTCTGAAGGATGCATACCTGTATTTTTCACTGATTGGAGGCTGGAGGAAAAACTAGATATAGGCGGCTTCTCTGGATTGTGATCACAATTCATTTAAAATTCAATAAATTTGTACTTCAGGGAGTCTTGATCTGCTTGAAGTTTCTCCACAATATCTTCAACACGATCCAATCTAGCTCCCAAATTCTCTTCAATTTTATTCAACATCTTCTCAAATAATTCAAAACATTTTTTCTAAACAGCCTCTAAATCTGCTCTTTCAATGGGTGGCTGTTCAGCAGAAGGTTGAGTGGTGTAAATTTTTTCAGTAGGTGGACGCGTAGAAGGTTGAGTTGGCCGCAGAGGTGAACTTTCTGGAAGTTCTTTATGAGGAGAATAAGGGGGAGAGATAAAGGGAGAGGGAGGTGGGGTGGTGTCAAGTTTTTTCCTTACGGATGACTTAATTTTCTGGGGTGACTGCAATTTCTGTGGTTCATGCCCTGCCCGGGTTTCCAAGTTTTGTATGGCATTAATGTCAGCCCCGTACTTTCGGCTTCTTCATTACTAACATTCTCAAGATAAACATAAATCTGCAAAAAACAAAAAATATATTAATTTCTTAAAGCGCAACCATAGCGTAACCATAGTGCAACCATTGCATAATTTGCATCATGTACACGAAATAATTTCCTCATTTTTCTTTAAAAATTTAAATAATTTTGCTACATTCTCTTGAGTAAAGTACAATTCAGTATACCCCTCCCATCTTAGAAAACACGGTCTTATTTCTAGATCGGATGATTTATTCAAAGAAAAATATTCCAAAAACAAAATATGTATAATGCCAAACATAAAAAAATTAAAAATTAACATTAAAAAGCATTATATATGGAGAATAACCAGTAGGAGTGGAAACTTACCAGTATAAGAGAAAAAATTATTGATGTAACCCAATGGTCTTTGCATTTGAAACTTCTCAAAAATTGTGTTGAATTCCCCGACCATGAAGTTTCTTATGCATGAAGCCCAATTAATGGAAGTGAAGTTACTTAAATTATTTGCAACAAATGTGAGTCTTCTAGGTGTTTTATGGTTGTTTAGTGGAAAGAAAATGTTAGATAACAAAAACATAATAAATGTCTTTATTTTTGTAGCATTATCAGATTATCTGTCTAATTTTGACATTTCTATTTTAATTTCAGTTGTTAGAGGTCCATTTAGAGGATCAATCATCCATTTGATATCAATGCCTCTGTTAGGCATACTTGTCAGAAAATTTCAATTGTTAAAGTTAAAAAAAATATATCCGTATAAAAAATTTCATATTCAAAATATTACCTATCAACAAGGCAACCTCGTCAGAAGTGAATTTCAGTAAATGACCAAGGACGATGAAGCCTTCATCAGCAGAACTTCAAAATTTGAGAAACTTAAAAAGAAGTGGTATACACTGTTGCAATGCGGGGAACTTCAAAAATTGATGAATGTTCAAATTCTTTAATGTTTGCTCTACTTCATCATCAATAATCTCGACAAAAACATCACAATGTTTCCGAAAAGAAGTAACATTGCATCTAGATGTTACTGGCCTTTGATACCGCATCCTCATCTATAAAAATAAAAAAAATCAGATAAAAGCGCAACCATAGCGCAAACATAGCGCAACTATACATTTCGTAATTATTTAGCTTTAAAAAATGTTGAATTTCAAAAAAAAAAAAATTTGAACATCACATTGAACATATATGCTAGTTATACAATTATTACTAAACCCTAAAATTTATCATAAAGCGTAAACCTTTCATATCATTTGTTTCATCCATTTACGAAGAGAAGAAGCTTGAAAAATCAGAAAATAAACATTTCAACATTACCTTACATTAAACAAACAATGGTAAAATTATAACTAAACCAAACCCTAAAATTTAACTTATTAACTTAAACACAACAAAAGCGCAAGTAAAGCGAAAGTTAGGCTCAACAATTCATGTACTGCTAAGTACCGAGCATGTACTTGCTCGGTACCAAGCGGTACTGACTCGGTACCGAGCATGTACCTAGCGATATCGAGCATGTACTGAGCGATACCGAGCATGTACTGAGCGGTACCGAGCTTGTACTTGCTCGGTACCAAGCATGTACTGAGCGGACGAATGAAAGAAAGCCGAATCAGGAGTTATTCAAGCTTTTGTTATTGCATGTCAAAGTCAAGGCCACAACATCGCGTACCTGCTCTTCCGACCTAACCAATGCTTGAACGGTTCCTGCACTCACAACTTCAGCTTCGTTTCTTTCCCTGCGTCGTCTCCTTCCGACTTCGTCTCCTACACTCACGGCTTCGTCTCCTACACTCACGGCTTCGTCTCCTTCCCTCACGGCTTCGTCTCTTTCCCTCACGGCTTCGCCTCTAGTTCGCCTTTCAATTCTCACAGGAAGCCCTAATCCTATACGCGAATACACGAACACGAATCGGCTGCGTCGTATTTATATATATACCGAAGAAAAAATTTCGAGGCGGTGCCTCATACTGCCTCGAGGCGTTATGCTCTAATGCGTACGCCTCATGCGAAAAAATTGTAGGCTTCACTGGATGGTTCGAGGCGTAAGCCCCGATACGCATGACTTCCGCCTCGACTTGAGGCGCGACTCAATGCAGACGCCTTGTCCGCTTTTTTAATGGTTGGGGTTCCCGTGCAGATTCTATGCTCGGGTGTTGAGTTGTGTTCGGAGATCCAAGCTTCTCTATACTTATTAATGGACAACTCACTATGGGTATTGAAGCACAATGTGGATTTCGGCAAGGGTGTCCGTTATCGCCGTACCTGTTCATTCTTTGCTCGGAGATATTGTCTTCCCACATTCACTAGAATTTCCAGGAGTTGGGTGTTTCGATTAGTTCGGGGGGACCTCCTGTCTCCCACCTCCTTTATGCTGACGATATTTTGATTTTTGTAGGTGCTTCAATTCCAAATGTGAAGAAGTGAGTTCTTTGTTGGAGGATTACTATTCTTGGACGGGTCAAAGAGTGAATAGAGACCAATTTGCCATTCTATTCAGTAGGAAGACTTCATCTACTACAAAATCCAGATTAGCCAGAATCTCGGGTTGTCGCAAGGTGGAGGAGATGGAGTACTTGAGAATCAAGCTGGCACTAAGATGACTTGTGATGAAGGATTTTTCTCCTCTTATACAGAACGCTCGTGCTAATACTCTGTCCTAGGGAATTAGACATTTGTCCTTGGCGGGTAGGGTCACGTTGATCAACTCAGTTTTGCTCCCTTCATATGTTTTCTTAGTGACCCATACACTTGTACCGAAGAATGTTTTACATGAAATTGAGAAGATAAGCAGCAGTTTTTTGTGAGACTTGGATCCGGAACATAGGAACCTTCATTATGCCTATTGGGAGAACGTTTCTAAACCAAGGAGGAAGGGAGGTTTGGGATTTCACTCTAGCAAGAACTGGGTTGGTCCACTGAAATCTTGGATAACTTGGGATTTCATAAGTAAACCTGTTGGTTTATTCCAGCAGTGCATGAAACTGAAGTATGGGTGCTGGCCGTGGGATTATGAAGATAGTCGGGCTGACGCTGTGGGCTAGAAGGTCATACGGGACGGTGCTAAGAGCCTCAGCTGTTGCGTGAGGTGGAATGTTTCTAATGGGAGGGTCATTGATGTTATGATTCATATTTGGATTTGGGATAGAGCTATCTCTAATTGGCCTACTTTTTGTGATATTTCAGCTATTGAAAATTCACTGGTGGCAGATTTAATACTGCCGGTGGGAACATGGGACATACCGAAATTGCTGTTATGTTTTGGTGAGTTGCTAGTTGACAGAATTTCTGAAATCAAGATCTGTAATGAACTAGGTTCTGATTCGTTGGAGTTATTGAATAGCCCCTTAGGCTCTTCTGTTTCATCTATTGTTTATAACAAAGTGTTCCAAGAGGAGGATGATCCTTACTACAGCTTCTTAAAGTCTGGTTTAAGGCCTCGGGTGAGGATCTTCTGGTGGAGAATTTTTAAGGGAATTATCCCAACGAACGGTTGGCTGCACGCAAGAGGATTTGAGGTAGATTTAAATTGCCCGGTTGGCTGTTGTACACTTGATGATTTGGATCATGTTACAACCGGATGCAAGCAATTATTGGATATTCTGGAAGTCCTGGAAGGTTGGGGTTTCCATACTCCACGGTTTGCTAGCTTAATAGAGTTTCTGGATGCATTGAAGATTAATGCTAAGGTTAAAGAGATGTGGGTGCTGCTTTATTGTAATGCCGTTTACTTCAGTTAGAATAATAGAAATGCATTCAGCATGGAAAGGATAGAAGTACACCAATTTTTATGGCAACATGTCTTTTGGAAGTTCTCAATCAAGGTTCGTTTTCAGTCCACTTGGAGCAACGGGGCACTCGTCAATCCCTTGGATTGTCTTCCTACTCTTCTTGGTGTCTCCCCCCTACAAGTTGGTTGAAAATTAATGGAGACGGAGCTCTTCTTAGATCCAATGCAGGAGGTATTGAGATTGTTATTCGGGACAGTGGTGGTAGGATGGTTGTTGCAACTGGGTGGAGCATATGCCATTGGGATAGCACACAAGTGGAGATGATGGCTATTCATTATATTGATATACTGATTATGGATTGGATGGTTGAGCTACAAGGAGTTATTGTGGAAGGCGATAATGCTTCTGTGATCGAGTATATGAAGAATTTCAAGTTCAAGGAATTGTGGAAGCAACAAGTTGAAGATTGGGACAAATGTAGTTGGATGAAATTGTTCCAACAAGTCTTTTTTGTGCATATATACCGGAGGTTCAACAAGGCGGCTCATTTTTGTGCCCAAAGGGCTATTGAGGACTCCTTTGTTTGTGATATAGGAGATAGTGGTAGTAGGTGTATTCCTCAAGATTTTTTTGATATTCTTGAGGAAGATAGTAGTTCTCACTCTTTTGCATAGGGCATGTTTGCCCGTTCTTTACTTTTCTTAGTTGTAATGGTTTTTTGAGGAATGCAAATGCAAAAGTTCAGCTATTATTATTATTATTTTTATTATAAAAAGAGTAAGAGTAAAAAAAAAGAAGAGAAAAAAATGAGGGGATTTTTAAAAAAAGATAGAAAAAGATGTGTTTTAGTCCCTTTCGTCATCGTCGTCGCCTCAACACCATTGTCGTCGACTCTCACAAAAGGTATAACGTTATGTAAACTTAAAAAACCCCCAAATCTTGTTCTTAACACTTACAACGCATCGAGCGAATAACTTATGCACGCTTTTGTTAGCGTGGGGGAGGGAGCTCGGTGAGATGCTTGTCACGACCCGGCCCGGTTAGCTCGTAAATACGAGGCGGGAACAGAATCGGACGTTTAAAACAATTTAATCATCATATTTTATATATAACAATTTCAAAAGACTTCAATAGGAACATAAAAGCGCCTCTAAACTTTTTCCAAAATATGTATTTAACATTCAAACCATTACAAAAAGGAAGTTCATGTACAAGGTGGTTATAAACTTAATCTATTCTTGTTATGACAAAAGCCACCCTAAAGAAAATAACTATAATTAGAAAAAACAAGTAAGAACCTGTCACCCGTTGCGCAATGACTATATGTATACCTCGGGTGTTCTGCCATCACTTATGAGTAGGTTCTCCTGAAAATTTTTCAAAGCTAGGGAGTGAGCTACGCTCAACAAATGACAAATTTCAATATAAAATTTATACAATGAAAAAGAATTTGATATACAAAGATAACATCGTATATCTATGTAAGGTTAATGTCATATGCAAGATTTATGTCATGGTTGATGCCACATGTAAGGTTAATGCCATATGTAAGTTTAATGTCATATGTAAGAATTGATGCCATATGTAATGTTACTTCTTACCTATCATATGTCCATCTCCTATAACTCTTACATGATATAGCTCTCATATAGTATACACCTGTACCGGAGTACTCGTATTGTACTGATCAGGTACAAATTCATAATTGGCTATTTATCATCATATTGCTCTAAGAGCCTTATTGTTCTAAAGAATCATATCCATATTTGGTACTCCGCAGTTCAGCATACACTATCTTATATTCCATAATCATAACAATAAGATTGTTTACATAGTAACGTAAGGGATTTCATAAAATCAGATGATGTGCCACATGTATGCGAATGCTTGTAGTAGGCATGAAAGTAAAATATATTCTCATGAACATTACATAAAGATACCATATGCAACATAAAGAACATAATACAAGATTTGAGATTTGTGCTAACATCCAAAATTAAACATAAGCAAAACATAAGAGAATTTAATGAGGCTAATAAACATGGGCAATACATAAGAAAATTCTATGAATTTTAGAATGCAGTGTGTCACTTACTCTAAAGCCTTTCTTCACTAAACTTCCTCGCACTCCTTACCACTTTCCCTTATTAAAACATAAGGGAAAAGAAATTCCAAATATTATCACAAGCATTCAAATATCCAAAATCATTAATTTTATTTAAAATAAATTGTTATTTTCGGATTTAAATAAAACTCCAAAATTTAGCATTTCAGTATTTATTATTTTCATCACCTAAGAATGCAAAAACATTCCCCTTTCTTATACATATAAATAAATCATTATTATTTTTGGAATTAAATCATAAAATAATTAAGAAAATTATTTTTTTCTCAAAATTGCAATTTCTTTTATTTAGAGATATCTCTAAATCATTTGGAATAGTTTTAGTGAACATACAATCCTAGAATTCCTAAATTAGGAAAAACCATAAACTTTCCCTAATTTTTAAAATCAAAATTCTTTAAGAAATCTTTATATTTCTTAATCCAAAACTCTTCCCTCACATACTTCTGACAATCCCTACAAAATAAAACATAAAAAGAGAAACCCTAAATTTTGGATTTAATATTTTTCTTAAGAAACCTTAACATGTAGGGTATAAAACAATAGATCCAAACAAATCCTAAAGGTTTTCTAAAGAATCACTAAGAAAAATCAAACCCTAAAAATTTTTTACTTCAATAAATCTCAAGAAAAATTTCATATTCTTCAAGAAAAACTCACCTCAAGCCTTCCCCTATGCTTTTCTTAAATAATCTCGCCGGAAACTCGCCGGAATCTTGCCCCTGAGCCCAAGCCGACGCCGCTCCTCCCTTTTTTCCGTCGCCTCTCTTCGTTCGGCCGAGAGAAACACAACAAGGGACTGAATATTTCGGTCCCTTAGGCTTATGAGGGCTTTAAGGAAAAGCTTTTACGCATGTGCCCTCATTCCTATAATTTCTCATATGAAGGGTAAAATGGGTATAAAAGGCCAAAAGTTACTTAACGAACTTCGGCGAATTCTAATTTCCAAACCGTGCGAAATTAGATACAAGTTCTTTATACCATTTCGATCGAAATTTCGTGATGAATTTAATAAAATTTATTTCATCAAATTCCGACGACATCGAAATTTCACTTAAGTTCGTCGCAGCGCATCGATATGCGTGCGATGAACTCAATTGACAAAAATCCTCCTAATAAAAATTTCGTCCATGAAATTTAAAAGAAATGAAGAACAAACATACCTTACTCAAAGAGATGAGAATAACACTTCCTCATTTCTGACTCCTTTTCCCACGTGACATTCTTTTCTAATCCATGCTTCCATAGAACTTTCACGAACGATATCTCCCTGCTTCTTAGTTGCTTCACACTGAACTCTAAAATACGATCCGGTTTTTCAACATATGTAAGATCTGGCTGTAAGTCCATATCTTCCAATATGATCTTAGAAGGATCATCCGATATATACTTCCTCAGTAAAGAAACATGGAACACATTGTGGACAACATAAGTAGTGGGTAAGGCTAATCTGTAGGTTACCTTCCCAATCCTTTCCACTATCTCAAAAGGACCAATGTAGCGGGGACTAAATTTGCCAACCTTGCCAAAATGTGTTCCATAGCAATATCATCCCATTTCCACTCTGGAATCGGTAAGGGTTGAAGTAATCCACTTGGCCTTTGATGTTCAGCCTTCACCAACTGACAAGTAGTGCATTTGGCAACAAATTCAGCTACACGCTTCAACCCAGGCCACCAAAACAAACCCTTAAGGTCTTGATACATCGTATTACTACCAAGATGGATAGTATAAGCAGAGTGATGAGCTTCATAAAGAACATCATTCCTCAAGTCATCAACATTAGGTACACAAATCTTTCCCTTATACCAAAGGAGATTGTCCTCATCAAGAATAAAATCCTTTTCATGTTCAGCCTTTACTAACTAAATAATTTTCACAAAATCTGGATCCTTCCATAAAGCTTCAGCTATCTTACTCTTCAAATCAGCTTGCACAGTCAACTGACTCAACCATCCTACATTTCCAGTTGTAGAAAGTACCACTAATAATTCCAATCTATCCATTTCTTCAATCAGCTTCTCTTGTTTAGTTAGTAAATTATTTAACTTCGTTGGCAATTTTCTACTCAAAGCCTCTGCAACAGTATTGACTCTTCTCGGATGATACTGAATGTTCAAATCATAGTCATTAAGTAGTTCCATCCATCTCCTCTACCTCAAGTTCAGCTCTTTCTGAGAAAAGATATACTTCAGATTCTGGTGATAAGGAACAATTCACAATGTACACCATATAAGTAGTGTCTCCAAATCTTCAAAGCAAATATTACTGTAGCAAGCTCCAAATCATAGGTTGGGTAGTTCTTCTCATGACTCTTCAATTTCCTAGAAGCATAAGCAACTACTCTCCCATGTTGCATCAAGACACAACCCAAACGCTTCAGCGACGAATCGCTGAAAATTTGAAATCCCTCAGTACCTGAAGGAATCGTAAGAATCGGTGCAGTCATCAAATGAATCTTTAACTCTTGAAAGGCTTCCTCACACTGAATGCTCCACTCAAATTTAACTGGCTTCTGAGTCAATTTACTCAAAGGTGCAGCAATCTTGAAAAACCCCCTCTACAAACCTTCTGTAGTAACCAGCTAACCCAAGGAAACTCTGTATCTCAGTCACTATCATAGGTCTTGGCCATTCAGCTATAGCTTGTACCTTGTGCTGGTCCACTGAAATACCATCTCCACTAATGACATGATCCAGAAAAGTCACATTCTTCAGCCAAAACTCACATTTCGAGAACTTGGCAAACAATTCATTGCCTCTTAGAGTTTGCAATACTTCCTGGAGATGATTGACATGATTCTCTTCATCACAAGAATAGATAAAAATGTCATCTATGAAGACAATGACAAAACTATCTAGCATTGGTTTAAAGATCCGATTCATCAGATCCATAAAAGCAGTTGGGGCATTTATTAGCCCAAAATGTAATACAGTGAATTCGTAGTGTCATACCTTGAACTAAATGCTGTTTTCGGGATGTCTTCCTCCTTAATTCTCAACTGATAATAACCAGACCTTAGGTCAATTTTGGAAAAGACTGTGGCTCCCACTAGCTGGTCAAACAAGTCATCAATCATCGGCAAAGGATATTTGTTCTTAATGGCATGCTTGTTCAACTCCTCATAATCGATACAGAGTCGCATGCTACCATCCTTCTTCTTTACAATGAGAACTGGTGCTCCTCAAGGTAAAGTGCTAGGGCGAATAAATCCCTTCTCCAGCAGTTCTTGCAATTGAGACTTCAACTTCTGAAGTTCCTTAACCGCCATACAATAGGATGCTTTTGAAATAGGCTCAACACCAAGTACAAGATCGATTGAAAAATCAATCTCTCTAACGGTAAGACTTCAGAAGTTTCCCTTACATGAGCTAGAAAGCTTGGGTACCCCTTCAAAATTAACTACAAGCCTTCATAAAAGAGATGATCATAGAAGATACACCTCGATCACCCTGAAAGACAAGTTTCTCTCCTCCAAGAAACTTGATCTTCACCACCTTCTTATTGCAGTCTATGGAGATGAATTGATTTGACATCCAATCCATTCCTAAAATCACATCAAACTCCAACAGGGGTAAAACTACTAACACAATATCAAACTCCTTTTCACAAATAGTGAGAAAAGTGGAACACATAAGTGTAGCAGTCATACTAGACCCATACGGTAACTGAACTGACAATGTAGTAGGCATAGTGCAAACATCCAATGCATGCTTCTTAATGAACTCCTGACTAATGAATGAATGCGATGCTCTAGTATTGAAAAGTACTCTACTAGGAAAACATTTGACATGAATAATACCTGTAATCACATCAGGAGATTCCTTGGTCTCTTGCTGTGTAATGGCATAAACTTTTGGTTGCACAACAAGTCTCGCAACCGGATGACTAAGCACTGAAACTGAAGCAGTAGACTCTTGAGCTCTTGGTCTACCAACAGTAGAATGTTTCCCAGTACTCTGCTGAGGTGGAGCACTAGACCTCCCCTCCCTTAAACTCCTTGGGCAATTCTTAGCCATATGTCCTGGTTGATGGCACCAAAAACATACATTTGAGCGAGACAAACACTCTCTTTTATGCAACTTCCCACACTTGTCACAAGTTCTGGCACTAGAAAAACTCCCACTACTATCAATTCTGGTCTTCTTCATACTAAAACCTCCAGAATTAGTCTGGAAGCTCCTAGTCTTCTTAAAACCCTTTCTCTTTTGTTAGAAATCTCTCCTCTTGTGGATAGTTTAAAAATCAACCTCTATCCTCCTCGCTCTTTCAACCAACACAGCATAATCTTCAATGCCAAGAGGAACCAATGGCTGGCGAATTGCATCACGAAGCCCTGATAAGAACTTATTGCACTTGTCCTCAGTAGTAGCAATAATTTGAGAGGCATAACGGGACAGAGTGGTAAACTCAGCTTCAGACTGCATGATTGTCCGATCACCTTGCACCAGTCGCATAAATCTCTCCTGCATTTGTCTCCTCGCAGAAGAAGGCATGAACTAATCTCTGAAGACTTTCACAAAGTCCTCCCATAAGATCTGGGAAGCTGTTCTACCACCAAACTTCTCCAATGATTGTCCTCTCCACCATCTCTCAGCCTCCCCATCTAGAGCAAAGGTGGCTAAAGTCACCCTTCGATCATCATGGCATTGCATACCCTCCAGTATCTTTTCAATCCTCAAAAGCCAGTTTTCAGCATCTACTGGCTCTCCTACTCCTATAAAGAGAGGTGGTCGCATGTCTTGGAAGATCTTCAGATACTTATCTACCAATGACTCTCTCCTGAAACTAGACTGGGGCTGTTCCTGTGAATGCTGAATGAGATGAGTAACAGTAGCCATCATCAGGTTGAAAGTATCCATGGTAGTGCTACTACCACCAGCAGGTTGAATTATGGAGGGTACTGCTGGAACTTCTCTACCAACTGGATCATTATGCCCATCAGTATTGCTATCAGTGGCATCGGGTTCCTGATCCATAGCCCTAAACCAATTTAAAGAATACCAATTTAGTAATCTTCACATCATCATACAATTTTAAAATGTCTAGGACGCATCAATCAACCTAATGGCGCTTTATTCTGTTTCAAATCCTAAGCTTGTGCTCTGATACCACTCTTGTCACGATCCGGCTCGGTTAGCTCGTAAATACGAGGCGGGAACGGAATCGGACGTTCAAAACAATTTAATCATCATATTTTATATATAACAAGCAAAACCCAAATTAAGATATTTAAAACAAAAATTCAAGAAAGTAAATCTCAAAACAAATTTGACAATGGACAATATTGAACAGAAGCAGGGAATTGAACAATAGCCGGGAATTCATGATGAGCATGATAGCTTACATGTGGGTAAACAAGAAATTTGAAATGAACAAAATAGTTTACTTGCAGGTGAAAATGATAGGCTGCAAATAATTGCTATTCACACACAAGGAAAGATCAGATGATCTTTAATGAACAAGAGAATTCACATATGGACAAGAATTGGGTACTTGCAAAGAATGCATCAAGCAAGATACAAAAGCATGGAACTTGTAACAGGCAGAACAGTTTGCTTACGGACATGGGTATGGTACTTGTAATATGAACAATAATTTTCCCATAAATGAAAATAAGGGATTTTGCAATACAAAAATTCACCTACAAGCGCGACAACAAACCTGTAATATGCACAGTGGCTCGCATGCAAATAACATCAAAGAATATATATAATGGATGCAACCTGTTAACGGCTAAAATTAATAAATTTGCAAATGAATACACTAGTTCACTTGCGAGCAACGACAGTGGATAGATTATGAGTGTAATAGATGTTGATAGGAAAAATGCAATGCATGCAACACGTCATCTACAAGCAAGGACAGAAGATTGTAGTGAATACAAACACCTAATGGTAATGGTGGAGCACTTGTTATATGTACAATAGTATACTCACGAGTGATGACAATCAACACATGAATTCAAGGGCATTCATATAGTTGATAACAATCAAGTTTCCAGGAAAAAAAAACATTAATCCCCTGCAAGCAAAGGCGGTTGATATGCAATAAATGTGGTGATTTGCTAACTCAGATGTGTTTGTGGAGTTTGAGATAAATGCAATCCACATAACAATCAATGACATTTAGTTGCAAATAAGCATGACGAGTCCCCTATAAATATAGAAGTGCACAGAGTGCACAATCTACGAGCAATGTTATGAAACCTGCGACGAATGTAAGCATCTACGAGCAGCATTAGAGGATTTTTGATGCACACGACTAGCTATCTGCAGGGAGCGGTAAGTGAGCCATAGCAATACTTGAAAGCAAACACATCGAACCTCTACAAGTAATGAAAAGCAATATACAATGGATATGATGAATTCCCAATAAACGTAGATATAAGAAATGCAATGTATGCAACACGTTATCTGCAAGCAAAGACAAAAGATATGCAATGAATACGAGCACTTACGAGCCACTTTAAGAGACTCATCACGCACACAATAGTTTGCATACGAGCTAAGGCGGTAGGCTTGTGATAGAGAATATGAGTTTGAAATGCATACAACAGTCGCACTTACAGGCAATGTTGGAAGATTTGCACTGAATGCAGTTCACCTACTTATAAAAGCCAATGTCTTTTGAATCACTATTGCTTACCGACAAGCAATATTAACAGAGTTTGTTACTGCATGACAACTTGCCTGTAAGAAGCAATAAATGACCCGTAGCGTTGCGCTATGACTCACGTGCAAGAAGAAGCAAGGAATTTGTGGTGAAAACTGCAGATTGCTAGTGGACAGAAATAGGAAATTGCTAACGCCAGGTCATTACGCTGAATAGATTAGCTTAATTATAAACGAAAGGTAAGGATTCCTGATGCATTGTACAACATATTTGCAAACAAAAATTGATGCAACCTAGGATTCCTAAGCCTAGTAGGAAAACACAAGTATGCAAATAATCACTTCCTTTCATATTAACTTTAACAAACACAAACTTATAACATAAAAACACCTTACAACTGTTGACGCTTATTTTCGTGTCGACTCGACCCCGATCGAGCCCAACTAGGATCGATCGTGCTCGATCGACCCCAACTAGGCTCAATCGTGCTCGATCGACCCAATTGACCGTCGTCGAGGTAAAATCGACTCAAATTGGACCCCAATTTGATTAAATTAAATTTATTTTAGTCAAATTAAATTCGATTTAATTTAATTAAAATCAAATCAAACCCAATCGAGCCCCGTCGAGTGTCGTCGAGTTCAATTCGACGCAATTCGGCACAATTCGGCGTCGATCCGAGCCCAATTTCGTAAAATTTGCTCGATCTGACCCATTTTGGCCCAAATCGACTCTAATCAATTCCAATTGGGCCCAATTCGAATTCAATTTCATCCCTCATTTGTCAATTTGGGTTGAATTGGTTCTCAAATCAAAATTTTGAGATTTAGGATTGAGATCTCTTCTCAAATCCCACCCTATTTCAAATCAATTGGGAAACAAAATCTACTCAAGTAGATTTTCCCTCGTTATTCGGAACGAGGCAGGGAGAAATGACATTTCGGGCGGCTATCTGCAGGCGCCTCAAAGAGAACGAAAGATGCCAGGGGAGCGGCATTCGTCTCTCCCAGTTTTCTGCTTCTTCCGCCCCAATCTAGAGAACGAGCGAGAGAGAGAAGCGGGATTTAGCTCCCGCGTGCGGTCCGTCCCGAACAGGAACAATTATTTAGTCCGGTGAACGTACGCTCCTCTACGTTCGGCCACGAATGTTGTAACGCCACGTAGCATGAAGAAAAGTCGCCGACCCGGCCCGCTGTGTTCTGGGTTCTCGCACGTGTTAAATTTTAAATGGCAAAAAAACGGAAACACTTTGAAGTGCGACGCTTCACCTTCTTACGGAGTTTCGAATCCCTGTCACTATTTACTTCGTTTTTTCAGATTTCTACCAAATCCTTTGGAGTTCTCCAGCATTTTCTTCGTAAATATGCAGAATTTCGTTCGTAGTTCTCCATCATTTCAACTCGAAGTTCTTCGTATTTTCCATTTGAAAACCACCGCTGATAAAATGCCTGAGGTTAGAAACGATTTGCCGAGAATGTTTGTTTATCTCGTTATTAATCTAAAAGTACCGAGTTTTAGCGATATGGTTAACATTTCTGGGTGTTTTTAAAACTCGGTACACATTCTAAAACTCGGTACTAATGGGTATTCGGTATTTATTTTTGTTCCATTTTCTCGGTATATGATTATTAAAACTCGGTACACATTCTAAAACTCGATACTAATCGGTATTCGGTATTTGGTTTTGTTACATTATCTCGGTATATGATGATTAAAACTCGGTAAACGTCCTTACTGATTGATAAAACTCGGTACACATTTCATAGTGATGTTTGGTTTTCCTTAGTAAATTGAACAGAGTCATATAGTTGTATTTAGGGTTTAGGATTTGGTTTTACCGGATTACTCGGTATTTGTCACTCGGTACTCGGTACTCGGTACGAGGTACTCGGTACTCGTCACTCGGTACTCGGTATTCGGTACTCGGTACTCGGTATATGATACTCGGTACACTCGGTATTGCCTGTTAAAACACGCTATTTTAATAGTATTTGTTATTCTTCGGTACATTTAACTCGGTATTCAAAACTCGGTATTTGGTACTCGGTACTCGGAACACTTATTTATTTCTTGTAGTTTTTCACGGAATATCTCTGTAAAACTGTTATTTTCTTACTGTTTACACTTTATTATGCAGGGATATACCCCCAAGGTTCATTTCAGATGTCGCACATCAGGATTTAGGGAAGTTTGTAATGAATTGGTTGAGAAATTTGGTGATCAGTTTGTCAGTAGCCTAAGTGAGCTACAAATTAACCAGTTTTTATTTCTACCTCGTTTCCCACAAAATGTTCCTATGGTTTATATGTTACTGTCAACGTGGGATAACGACTCTGAAAGTTTTGTTATTAATAGCCGGAGTCTACCTTTCACTTCTGAAGAAATAGCGTTGATTATTGGCTTACCGGACAGAGGTATTAAATTTGAGCCCGGGACGTCTACAATTGCTGGTAAAACAGCAAATGACATAAGGCATGACATTCTGAAATTGGAGTCCTCAACGCCTATGGAGATTGTTAGGGAACAATTTATTGTATACCTATTGTCCAATATTTTCTTTCCAATGGCCAACTTCCGAGTGCAATCAACTATATTGGACGTTGCAAAGAATGCTGAGCAGTTCAGAGCATACAATTGGCCCCAATCCATTAGGGATTTTCTTGTTATGGAATTTAATACAATAGCAAAGAAACAGTCAAAAGGACAATCATTGGGATATGTAAATGGATTTGTTATGATAATAATTGTGAGTTTTTCTTACACAAATTTTTTATTATTTTGTTTATTTCAATGTTTTCATAGGTAATATATTCCATACACTAATTTATATTGTTTTATTTTATGTTTTAGATTTGGTTTTTTGAGCATACAAAGTTCCACCCAGTAGTGGATAATTTGGCTCGCCCCCGTCTACTTCGTTGGGATGCAAAATTTAATTATAGAATTAAAGATGTTGAAAATTTACTTAAAAGCCTTAAGGATTCTGAGGTACAATTCTCATCTACATTGATTTAACTTTATTTTGTACTTCTAAATTTTGGGTATTTATAAAAGATTTGCTCAAGATATTGACAAGTTTAGAAGAGATAACAGATAATGAGAAGACTTTAATTCAGAATAGTAATCCAGAAATTGTTTTGGATATAACACCACCACTGAGTAATGTACATATATCTAGCAGCAAGACCACTCCATCATTACAAGCAACTTCATCTCCAAAAAGTCCAAACCCAACTGTTTCCCCAGTTCAAACACCAGCGGATACTGAATGTCCAATGGAACAGCATTTGAAGAGTGATACAACAGTTCGTATTGTTAGTCCTACTGAATGTCGAAGTCCCATTGATTCTCCCGTACGAACAGAATTTACAGAAGAAACTGATGCACAAAGTGGTGTTCCTGATGAAACAAATTTGAAGATTATTAATCAATCCATATATAAACTGATAACACATCATGAATATATGGTTAAAAAAATTTCAGCACTCGAAATGGATAAAAATCTGCTGCAAAAACGGGTGGAAGTATTGGACAATGAAGTATTTCAGTTAAAATCTGATAACAACGAAAAAATTTGTGGTATATATAAGATATTAAGTTATCATTTTCCACAATATTTCACGTCCGAGAAAATAGGTTCTCCGGTACCATCAAGTTCAAGAACGGAGTCTAACAAAAATTTTGATGAAGTATCAAAAACTGTAGAGAAAATTGTTGATGAATTAGTTGGTCAGAAAGAAACATCAGAATATGAGGAATTTCCTTTCCCTTCATCAGGAACTGGAGGAATTGTTAGAAGAGTACATAGGAGGGAAGACAGGAAGAGGAAAAGAGTAAAAACTCCATTCACAACTGGTGATAGGAAGAAGAAGAAGACTCAATTACCAGCGGAAGCTGAAATACATAGTAAAAAGGAAATCTCAGTAACTAGAAGAAAACCGGTCACGCGTGCTGCATCAAGACTGAAAGAGAACTTAACTGACAGTAAAAAAGCAACTGCTCCTAAGGATGAACCTACGAAAATTGCTCCTGCTGCTCCACCAGTTGAAAAAGAAAAAACTGCAATTTTGGATGTTGAGGATTCCAAATATGTAGAGCGTGCGGCCAAGGAATTTTTGGACTACCCAGAAAGATTATTACTTATTGAAGAGAGGAGGAATACTATTGATAACTTTCTAAAGAAGTACACCAAAAAGTCCGTATTCTACTTAACAATACCGAGTTGTACCGGGAAATAAAAAACTCGGTACAACTTGGTATTTCACTTTTTTCAGTTATGTTTTCCATATATGAATGTCAAGTACTTAGTTTTATTTACAAAACTGTAAAATACCGAGAAATAAAAAACTCGGTACAACTCGGTATTAACTATTATTGTACAGAATACCGAGTTGTACCGAGAAATAAAAAACTCGGTACAACTCGGTATTTCACTTTTTCAGTTACTTTTTCCATATAGGAATGTCAACTACTTAATTTTATTCACAAAACTGTATAATACCGGGAAATAATAAACTCGGTAATAGTAATACCGAGAAATAAAAAACTCGGTACAACTCGGTATTACTATTATTGTACTGAATACCGAGTTGTACCGAGAAATAAAAACTCGGTACAACTCGGTATTTCACTTTTTTAGTTACTTTTTCCATATATGAATGTCAAATACTTAATTTTATTCACAAAACTGTATAATACCGAGAAATAATAAACTCGGTACAACTCGGTATACCACTTTTTTTAGCAACTTTTTCCATATATGAATGTCAAGTAGTTAATTTTATTTACAAAACTGTTTAATACCGAGAAATTAAAAACTCGGTACTACTCGGTATTGCTATTATTGTACTGAATACCGAGTTATACCGATACTCGATATAACTCGGTATTTAACTTTTATTACATTCTTTTCATACATAAATGGCAAATTATACAGGGAGGATACCATCTTCGCAAGTGGAAATGCAATTATTTTTAGAAGCCAAATTGACGAATTATTGCTATGCGAAGAGCTTGACATCAACCATATCGACACTTTTGCATATCTTTTATCTGAGAAAAACAGAATGGTTCCAGAACTGAATCAACCTTTTCTATATGTATCGGCTTTTCATTGGGTTAGTAATCATTTCTAGTTAAGGTACATTGAAGATCATTAACTGTATATCATTAATTGGCTGAATGGTTTTTTTTACTAGGGTTATTATACTTCAAATAAAGAGGAGTCCACAACATCATTTGCTGCTAATGTAACCAAAGATGCTGTTAAGAATGCGAACATTATGTTTGTTCCCATCATAAATGAAAAACATTGGACGTATCTAGTTGCAAACTTGAAGAACAGAAGATGGGATTTTATGGATTCATTACCCAAAGCAACGCACAAGTCTATTGCTCCGGAAGTGGTATAAACTTAGAGTTACATTTGCTTTAGTATTTTTTATTGAAGGTAATTGTAATAATTTTATTACCTTTCCAGATATCTCATTTATACCATGACGCAGAAGATGCTTTTGAGGATGATATAACAATATGGCCGATCCAATCTATCCCAAATTTGCCAACACAAGATAACAGTGTTGATTGTGGAATGTTTATCTGTAAATACATGGAACAAGTTATAAAAAAAAATGTTACTGATTGGGACATCCATAAGAATTGGCAAAGTGATATGGCCTTATTTAGGGCAGAGTTTGCTTACGCCATTTTTTGTAGTACAATAAAATAAATTTATACTTTTTTGCATATGTTTTTTATTTGTGTTTTGTTTAGTTTGATGAGTTTATAACTTGCAGTAATACCGAGTATGAAATGCTAGTATCGAATAATACCTTGTTATTCTTGAAATCTTGATCACACTTACATAAAGGATGACTGACTTCCTGATTCTGCAGGTGTAAAATAAATTGTTGGATTAGGATTTTGCACGGTTGGTTTCACTTTTTTGGCCTTCCTCTTCTCCCAATGATCCTTTAATCTAGCATTTGAAACTCCCTTAGGCCGGCGCTTTGCAGGATCTCTAATTGTTTTGTGGAGCCCTTCAGTTGCCGATTTATTACTTTTTCCTTCCATAATGTTTTGAACATTTAATGCCAATGCACTCATACCATCTATCATATATTGTTCTGCATCCTCATTACCTTGAGCTTCACTGCTAATTTGATAAGCAATTCGGCAAACATAATTTCTAAAAATCATGTTTCGGGAACCTTGAATCAACGTGCACAAACTCGGTATTGTAAGCTGGACATTCAATCCACTATAAAGATCGTTCCTAGCAGTTGCTGACCATCTTGGACATAAGTATTTCTGAGGTATATTAGTAACATCCAACTGACTCATCACTCTCATGCAATGAGAACACAGGATTCCCATCATCTCGAACTTTCCGCAGCTGCATTTTATAGTTCCTTCAGCTGAACTAAACAAAACAGTCCACTTGTGTGAATCGAAAGTCGGGTCTATGTTTTTCACGGAAAATGTTGATGAGTCTGGTGAAGAGTGATCAATGCGTAGTCCACCTAAACCATTCAAAAACTTCTCTTCAAAAAATGAATATAACTTTCTTGAATAAAATTTTGCTGCTTGGTTTAGTATCGGACTTCTTTTCATGTAAGGTTGTATCTTACTTTGAGAACATTTGAAAATTTCATCTCGTTCATTCCGACGCCAACTATTTATAAGTTTCTCCAATCCAAGGAAACATTCGGTTAGAGAACTTGTAGCCTTTGAAATACCATGGCAAACAAAATTTGTAGACTCACTACGTTGTGTAGACAATATTCCAAGGTTAAAGCAATCTTTGTTGAAAGCTGTGGACCACCTATCCCGTATTTTGTACAAATCATTTAACCACTGATGGTTGTGTAAGTCTCCTTCGCTAATCATCTCATTCCACAAACTATCAAATTCCTCCGATGAATTACACTTGTTGAAGCAACTATAAAATTTAAGGGAAAAATAATCGTCAAATATCTAAAACACCGCGGGTTTGGGTCGGGTCGTCGGGCTGCTACGTGGCGTAAATTTAATGTTTCTTGGAGTCAATAATCATTATGTCAATAAATTACGTCCTCTGACCGAATGGTTTTATAGGTTCGGCCACCATTAAATTTACGCCACGTAGCAGCCCGACTGTAAAACCCGCAAAAGCCATTTCAGACTTCGCACGCTTTTCAAAGCGCCGCGACGTACTTTAAGTGGAAAATTCGAGGTTGTCGGTTTTCGACGGGAATAATTTTATAAAATAGAGCGCGAAATTTCGATCGATTTGGTATAAAGGACTTATATGTAATCTCGCTTAAATTAAGAGATATAATTTTTAGAAGCTCATTAATGCCCAAACTACCCCTAAGCTTTCTAAAGGTCGAATCTACTTAAGTGAGGGCATTTAGGTCTTTAGGCCTATTCCATTCCTCTCTATTAGGCAAACCGAAATCTCCCCACTCTCTCCCATTCGCCCGTTTTGCCAAAACCGAGCGGACAAAGGAAAGGGAGAGGCGACGGGCAAGGCGACGGGAGCTTCGGGTGGAGGGTTTCCGGCGGCCGATCTTGGAGGAAAACATAGGGAAATCCAAGGGAAGGTCAAGGTATGTGGATTCCATGAGTTTTCTCCTTTCTTCCATAAGTTTTCTCTAAAGAAAGGGAATTAGGGCTTTGGGAAAAATTAGGTTTTCTTTAAGATTCTTTTGAGAAAAGTTTAAAGAATGATTAAAGGATGTTTTTAAACCTTAATGCTAGTTGATTTCTTGAAAATATTGTGTTTTGTAAATTAGGGTTTTGTAGAAATGAGAGTTTTCTTTGGGTTAAGCTTAGAAAAAGGTAATGTGATGTTTTTAAAACCCTAATGTGAGTTACTTTTATGAAAATATGGATTTTTGAAATCTAGGGCTTATCCGATTTTGTTTTTCTATCAAAATGCCTTTGTAGAAAAGTTTTTATTTGAGATTAGGAACTTTTTTTGTGTAGACGGATTTCTTTTTGGGAGATATTTTGCATGCCCTAATAGTTAGGGTTTTCTAAAAGCTAGAGTTAGGATGAAATTCTAATTGTAGTGAAAATAAAATGGATTTGGTATGGTTTAAGTGAGGGATTTTTTATAGAAAAACCAATGTTTGAGATATTGAATAGTTACAAGCTTAACCTAGGGTTTTTTTTAGGTGAGAGAGAGAACTTATTTCTACACCTTATGTTTGCCACTTGTAGAGTTTGATTTCATAAGAGGAAAAGGGGCGTGAGGACTTTTGAAGGATCGCCTTGTGGTGCACGGATTGAGGTAGGTGGGATGAACATTCTTTTAAATGTTAGGTAACTTGTACTTTATTCAATTACATAGAAATGTTCAATTTGTTTATGTTAATTATGAACTTTTATGGCTCAATTTTCCTTTGTAAGTTTATGGATACATGAAGTGGTTACAAATGTTTCTCCTATGCAATGCTTAACTCATGTTTGGTTTACACACTCTTGATATACACTTGCTTCACATGATTTCCTTATCTTACATGCAAGAATACATTATGGAAAGTACATGAGCATTTCATTTAAGATTATTTTAAGTAACAAATGCATGAGTATGTTGATGCGGGAGTATCACAAGGAAAAGGTTGGCTCTTATGAGCTATGAAAAAGGTTGGCTCTCACGAGCTATGGAAAAGGAAGGCTCTTATGAGCTGTGGAAAAGGTTGGTTCTTTTGAACCTATGGAAAAGGAAATGGCCAATTTATTGTACCTGATCAGTACAAGTGATACTCCTGAGACGGGTGATATATATATATATATACGTACTAAATTATATGAATGTTTTTCATGCATTGTCATATGTGATTGAGATTAAATGAGCCTCAATGTTTTAAAAATGAAAGGAAAGAAAGAAAGGAAAGAAAGAAAGGAAAGAAAGAAAGGAAAGGAAGAAAGGAAATGTAATGAAAGGTTTGAGCATTTGAAAGAAATTGATGTAAAGAAAAACATGTTGTCACTTGAGCATAACTTACTTTAGAATTGATAATTTTTCTGTTAATTTTCCCTACGCCAAGCATGTTGTAGTTTCCTTTTTTCTCCCTATGTTTAAATGAATTTTTATCCTCACCTATTGAGCTTAAAAACTCACCCTCGTTGTGGGAATATTTTTCAGGAGGATCCAAAAGAGGGGGTTAGATGACTGATCAGCCACCGCGCACCTACCGTCGTAGGGAGACGACGGGTGGCAGGTTCTTTTGTATTTTGATGTTTTGTATAGGAGGATTAGAACTAGAATGCAAAGGAAAGATTATACTTGTAGATCCTCTTTTTGTATGCTTTTGTACATTTAATGTTAAATCCCTTGATTGGTGATTTTTGAATGAAAGAAAAGAGAAAATTTTATGTTAGGAGATTGTAGTGGCTCTTTCTTTATATTGATGTTTCATTTTGGAGTTATATTAATTGTCTTGTAATGTTTCTTTTATCTTCTTTATGTCCGATCTCTGTTCCCGCCTCGCACTTGCGAGCTAACCGGGCCGGGTCGTGACACCGACGACCCGACCCAAACCCGCGGTGTTTTGGATATTTGACGATTATTTTTCCCTTAAATTTTATAGTTGCTTCAACAAGTGTGATTCATCGGAGGAATTTGATAGTTTGTGGAATGAGATGATTAGCGAAGGAGACTTACACAACTATCAGTGGTTAAATGATTTGTACAAAATACGGGATAGGTGGTCCACAGCTTTCAACAAAGATTGCTTTAACCTTGGAATATTGTCTACACAACGTAGTGAGTCTACAAATTTTGTTTGCCATGGTATTTCAAAGGCTACAAGTTCTCTAACCGAATGTTTCCTTGGATTGGAGAAACTTATAAATAGTTGGCGTCGGAATGAACGAGATGAAATTTTCAAATGTTCTCAAAGTAAGATACAACCTTACATGAAAAGAAGTCCGATACTAAACCAAGCAGCAAAATTTTATTCAAGAAAGTTATATTCATTTTTTGAAGAGGAGTTTTTGAATGGTTTAGGTGGACTACGCATTGATCACTCTTCACCAGACTCATCAACATTTTCCGTGAAAAACATAGACCCGACTTTCGATTCACACAAGTGGACTGTTTTGTTTAGTTCAGCTGAATGAACTATAAAATGCAGCTGCGGAAAGTTGGAGATGATGGGAATCCTGTGTTCTCATTGCATGAGAGTGATGAGTCAGTTGGATGTTACTAATATACCTCAGAAATACTTATGTCCAAGATGGTCAGCAACTGCTAGGAACGATCTTTATAGTGGATTGAATGTCCAGCTTACAATACCGAGTTTCTGCACGTTGATTCAAGGTTCCCGAAACATGATTTTTAGAAATTATGTTTGCCGATTTGCTTATCAAATTAGCAGTGAAGCTCAAGGTAATGAGGATGCAGAACAATGTATGATAGATGGTATGAGTGCATTGGCATTAAATGTTCAAAACATTATGGAAGGAAAAAGCAATAAATCGGCAACTGAAGGGCTCCACAAAACAATTAGAGATCCTGCAAAGCGCCGGCCTAAGGGAGTTTCAAATGCTAGATTAAAGGATCATTGGGAGAAGAGGAAGGCCAAAAAAGTGAAACCAACCGTGCAAAATCCTAATCCAACAATTTATTTTACACCTGCAGAATCAGGAAGTCAGTCATCCTTTATGTAAGTGTGATCAAGATTTCAAGAATAACAAGGTATTATTCGATACTAGCATTTCATACTCGGTATTACTGCAAGTTATAAACTCATCAAACTAAACAAAACACAAATAAAAAACATATGCAAAAAAGTATAAATTTATTTTATTGTACTACAAAAAATTGCGTAAGCAAACTCTGCCCTAAATAAGGCCATATCACTTTGCCAGTTCTTATGGATGTCCCAATCAGTAACATTTTTTTTTATAACTTGTTCCATGTATTTACAGATAAACATTCCACAATCAACACTGTTATCTTGTGTTGGCAAATTTGGGATAGATTGGATCGGCCATGTTGTTATATCATCCTCAAAAGCATCTTCTGCGTCATGGTATAAATGAGATATCTGGAAAGGTAATAAAATTATTACAATTACCTTCAATAAAAAATACTAAAGCAAATGTAACTCTAAGTTTATACCACTTCCGGAGCAATAGACTTGTGCGTTGCTTTGGGTAATGAATCCATAAAATCCCATCTTCTGTTCTTCAAGTTTACAACTAGTAACGTCCAATGTTTTTCATTTATGATGGGAACAAACATAATGTTCGCATTCTTAACAGCATCTTTGGTTACATTAGCAGCAAATGATGTTGTGGACTCCTCTTTATTTGAAGTATAATAACCCTAGTAAAAAAAATCATTCAGTAATTAATGATATACAGTTAATGATCTTCAATGTACCTTAACTAGAAATGATTACTAACCCAATGAAAAGCCGATACATATAGAAAAGGTTGATTCAGTCCTGGAACCATTCTGTTTTTCTCAGATAAAAGATATGCAAAAGTGTCGATATGGTTGATGTCAAGCTCTTCGCATAGCAATAATTCGTCAATTTGGCTTCTAAAAATAATTGCATTTCCACTTGCGAAGATGGTATCCTCCCTGTATAATTTGCCATTTATGTATGAAAAGAATGTAATAAAAGTAAAATACCGAGTTATACCGAATACCGAGTTATACCGAGTATTGGTATAACTCGGTATTCAGTACAATAATAGCAATACCGAGTAGTACCGAGTTTTTAATTTCTCGGTATTAAACAGTTTTGTAAATAAAATTAACTACTTGACATTCATATATGGAAAAAGTTGCTAAAAAAAGTGGTATACCGAGTTGTACCGAGTTTATTATTTCTCGGTATTATACAGTTTTGTGAATAAAATTAAGTATTTGACATTCATATATGGAAAAAGTAACTGAAAAAGTGAAATACCGAGTTGTACAGAGTTTTTTATTTCTCGGTACTACTCGGTATTCAGTACAATAATAGTAATACCGAGTTGTACCGAGTTTTTTATTTCTCGGTATTACTATTACCGAGTTTATTATTTCCCGGTATTATACAGTTTTGTGAATAAAATTAAGTAGTTGACATTCCTATATGGAAAAAGTAACTGAAAAAGTGAAATACCGAGTTGTACCGAGTTTTTTATTTCTCGGTACAACTCGGTATTCTGTACAATAATAGTTAATACCGAGTTGTACCGAGTTTTTTATTTCTCGGTATTTTACAGTTTTGTAAATAAAACTAAGTACTTGACATTCATATATGGAAAACATAACTGAAAAAAGTGAAATACCAAGTTGTACCGAGTTTTTTATTTCTCGGTACAACTCGGTATTTTTAAGTAGAATACGTACTTTTTGGTGTACTTCTTTAGAAAGTTATCAATAGTATTCCTCCTCTCTTCAATAAGTAATAATCTTCCTGGGTAGTCCAAAAATTCCTTGGCCGCACGCTCTACATATTTGGAATCCTCAACATCCAAAATTGCAGTTTTTTCTTTTTCAACTGGTGGAGCAGCAGGAGCAATTTTCGTAGGTTCATCCTTAGGAGCAGTTGCTTTTTTACTGTCAGTTAAGTTCTCTTTCAGTCTTGATGCAGCACGCGTGACCGGTTTTCTTCTAGTTACTGAGATTTCCTTCTTACTATGTATTTCAGCTTCCGCTGGTAATTGAGTCTTCTTCTTCTTCCTATCACCAGTTGTGAATGGAGTTTTTACTCTTTTCCTCTTCCTGTCTTCCCTCCTATGTACTCTTCTAACAATTCCTCCAGTTCCTGATGAAGGGAAAGGAAATTCCTCATATTCTGATGTTTCTTTCTGACCAACTAATTCATCAACAATTTTCTCTACAGTTTTTGATACTTCATCAAAATTTTTGTTAGACTCCGTTCTTGAACTTGATGGTACCGGAGAACCTATTTTCTCGGACGTGAAATATTGTGGAAAATGATAACTTAATATCTTATATATACCACAAATTTTTTCGTTGTTATCAGATTTTAACTGAAATACTTCATTGTCCAATACTTCCACCCTTTTTTTGCAGCAGATTTTTATCCATTTCGAGTGCTGAAATTTTTTTAACCATATATTCATGCTGTGTTATCAGTTTATATATGGATTGATTAATAATCTTCAAATTTGTTTCATCAGGAACACCACGTTGTGCATCAGTTTCTTCTGTAAATTCTGTTCGTACGGGAGAATCAATGGGACTTCGACATTCAGTAGGATTAACAATACGAACTGTTGTATCACTCTTCAAAGGCTGTTCCATTGGACATTCAGTATCCGCTGGTGTTTGAACTGGGGAAACAGTTGAGTTTGGACTTTTTGGAGATGAAGTTGCTTGTAATGATGGAGTGGTCTTGCTGCTAGATATATGTACATTACTCAGTGGTGGTGTTATATCCAAAACATTTTCTGGATTACTATTCTGAATTAAAGTCTTCTCATTATCTGTTATCTCTTCTAAATCTGTCAATATCTTGAGCAAATCTTTTATAAATACCCAAAATTTAGAAGTACAAAATAAAGTTAAATCAATGCAGATGAGAATTGTACCTCAGAATCCTTAAGGCTTTTATGTAAATTTTCAACATCTTTAATTCTATAATTAAATTTTGCATCCCAACGAAGTAGACGGAGGCGAGCCAAATTATCCACTACTGGGTGGAACTTTGTATGCTCAAAAAACCAAATCTAAAACATAAAATAAAACAATATAAATCAGTGTATGGAATATATTACCTATGAAAACATTAAAATAAACAAAATAATAAAAAATTTGTGTAAGAAAAACTCACAATTATTATCATAACAAATTCATTTACATATCCCAATGATTGTCCTTTTGACTGTTTCTTTGCTATTGTATTAAATTCCATAACAAGAAAATCCCTAATGGATTGGGGCCAATTGTATGCTCTGAACTGCTCAGCATTCTTTGCAACGTCCAATATAGTTGATTGCACTCGGAAGTTGGCCATTGGAAAGAAAATATTGGACAATAGGTATACAATAAATTGTTCCCTAACAATCTCCATAGGCGTTGAGGACTCCAATTTCAGAATGTCATGCCTTATGTCATTTGCTGTTTTACCAGCAATTGTAGCAGTCCCGGGCTCAAATTTAATACCTCTGTCCGGTAAGCCAATAATCAACGCTATTTCTTCAGAAGTGAAAGGTAGACTCCGGCTATTAATAACAAAACTTTCAGAGTCGTTATCCCACGTTGACAGTAACATATAAACCATAGGAACATTTTGTGGGAAACGAGGTAGAAATAAAAACTGGTTAATTTGTAGCTCACTTAGGCTACTGACAAACTGATCACCAAATTTCTCAACCAATTCATTACAAACTTCCCTAAATCCTGATGTGCGACATCTGAAATGAACCTTGGGGGTATATCCCTGCATAATAAAGTGTAAACAGTAAGAAAATAACAGTTTTACAGAGATATTCCGTGAAAAACTACAAGAAATAAATAAGTGTACCGAGTACCGAGTACCAAATACCGAGTTTTGAATACCGAGTTAAATGTACCGAAGAATAACAAATACTATTAAAATAACGTGTTTTAACAGGCAATACCGAGTGTACCGAGTATCATATACCTCGTACCGAGTACCGAATACCGAGTACCGAGTGACGAGTACCGAGTACCTCGTACCGAGTGACGAGTACCGAGTGACGAATACCGAGTAATCCGGTAAAACCAAATCCTAAACCCTAAATACAACTATATGACTCTATTCAATTTACTAAGGAAAACCAAACATCACTATGAAATGTGTACCGAGTTTTATCAATCAGTAAGGACGTTTACCAAGTTTTAATCATCATATACCGAGATAATGTAACAAAACCAAATACCGAATACCGATTAGTACCGAGTTTTAGAATGTGTACCGAGTTTTAATAATCATATACCGAGAAAATGGAACAAAAATAAATACCGAATACCCATTAGTACCGAGTTTTAGAATGTGTACCGAGTTTTAAAAACACCCAGAAATGTTAACCATATCGCTAAAACTCGGTACTTTTAGATTAATAACGAGATAAACAAACATTCTCGGCAAATCATTTCTAACCTCAGGCATTTTATCAGCGGTGGTTTTCAAATGGAAAATACGAAGAACTTCGAGTTGAAATGATGGAGAACTACGAACGAAATCCTGCAGATTTACGAAGAAAATGCTGGAGAACTCCAAAGGATTTGGTAGAAATCTGAAAAAACGAAGTAAACAGTGACAGGGATTCGAAACTCCGTAAGAAGGTGAAGCGTCGCACTTCAAAGTGTTTCCGTTTTTTTGCCATTTAAAATTTAACACGTGCGAGAACCCAGAACACAGCGGGCCGGGTCGGCGACTTTTCTTCATGCTACGTGGCGTTACAACATTCGTGGCCGAACGTAGAGGAGCGTACGTTCACCAGACTAAATAATTATTCCCCGAACAGAGGGAGCGACGGACATAAACGGACGGAACGAGCGACTCCCGCGCCTGAGCTCCCTTACTCGCGTGCGGAATCCCTTCCCGACTCCGACCAGGCTTTCGGTTGAACCCCCCAAGGGGTTCATCTTGCTCGTTTGACTGACCGTTTGAAGCCTCGAGCCTTGCACGCCAAACTTCCGTCTGATTTGAAGCCTCGACTCTTCTCAAGTCTGGATTTCTGCGACGGTTCACTCAGGAAGAGGTTTCTACTTCTTCTTCTTCAGCTCCGGTGACCTCGAGGCAAGTAAGAAGGCTGTTGGAGACTCCCAAACAACAAAAGAAGGCTCCTAAACCTTCCAAACAGTGATTTGGGGCCTTCAAATGGCTTTGGACAGCGGTGGTGACGTCCGGAACACCTTGGACAACGACCTTCTTCCCTTGGAGCGGCTTGAAGCGACTTTGGAGCTTGGAGCGGACCTTGGACAGCAGCTTGGACAGAAATTTGGAGCGCTAGGACAAACCGGGAGAGGTATACTGCTAAAACTTAGTGAAACCTAGGGTCCCCCAAGGCCAATTGTTGTGTGGTTGACGCCCCCGAACCTTAGGACCTTAGAAACTTCAATTTTCGTTCTCCCAAAACCCCCCGTCGGCTGTCCTCTTCATAAATCAATGAAAATTTGGTAATTTTCATTTGTGGATTCTCATGTGAGAACCCCAAGAGGATTTTAATCCGCATAGAGGTGTTGGATTGGTGTCCAACCCCCCTCAATTGCATGATTTTGCACTCATATCGTATGACATAGCCTTCACCCACATTCGAGCCTAGGTTATGTTACTTTTCGTAGCCAAATTGAGCGTGTAGCTTGCATATCCACTCAAACTTCATATTGTGAACGTGTACTTATTCAACTGTAGTGTCATGACGAAATAGAAATATGATTTTGGAATTTTGTGGAGCTTGTAGGGTTGTCATAAGTCTTACAATATATCCAAAATATTTGTGATGACTTGTTGTAGGATCTAGTGTGAATATCAGAGATTCACTTCAAAAAAATCCTAGAACAAGTGTGCTTGATTAACCTAGCTTTTGGATGTGTTGCATGGCTTATGAAAAAATTTATGACTAGCAATCTTTATTATGCAAATCTTTCAAGAGGTTGGGAACTCATCTTTATGTCCTTAATGAATCAAATCATGACAAAATTGATTTGATCCCTTAAAGGCTTTAAGATACATGTTTCCCTACTAAATCATGATTCAAGCCATATGTTATTTATTCCTTGCTTAAATTAGTGAATGTATTAACTTGCAAATTTTCATAAATGTGCTTGCTTAATCCTAAGTGTTGGTGAGATTGATTTGAAGCGTTTCATGGACCCCAAAGGCCCATGATCAATGCTCCATCATGCTAAGAGATTACTTAAGTTCATTTCTCCTAATTTGCAAGATAATATGGCTAGATGCAAGCTCTCAAATTTTCAAATCATATTAGGTTCGATTTAGGGAAAACCACCTTCTTGTAGAGCTTTGATAATATTATAGGTTCTCTTCCAATTTCAAGTTGTAGGACCAATCTTTCTACCCAAAGCATGCCAAAATTGATTTGAAAGTCTTTTCATTGAGTTGGAAGCTATCTAGTAGTCTTCCCTTCCTCATGTATGAAAATTTGGAGCATCTCAAAGCGTCTATTTTCCATTGCATGAACAAATCTTAACCTAGGATCCCAAAAATCCTAAGTTCAACTCTCTTTGCTTGTAGATACAAATTCTACAAGCACTCACCCATCTATGCATGGTGATTGGAACCTTCTCAAGGCCCCAAACACATATTATTGCATGACTTTTGGAGCACCCTCAATGCTCTAAATGTTTTATCATTTGACTCTTAGCATATCTTAGGAGTTATCATCAACCTTTGTCATGCCTTGCAGTATGGATTTCCCTAAAAATCCTTAATGCATCATATTACAAGCTTTAGAAACTTGGAGCCAAAATCCAAGTTTTCTTACATCTCTTTTTGGAACCCCAAAACCAATAAGCATCCTCTCATGTGAGGTGTAATTTGTAAGTCCCTTTTGCACTCGTTAGATTTATGTTCGATGCGCTACCTATCGGTAGTCCTCACCTTAGTCTTAGGGTCTGAGGCATGGGTTGATTCCAAATTACCCTATAAGCCCTCACCTTTCGGGCAATTCTTCCAACAAGTGTTGTTGGGATGTAAGCCCCAACTTTCTAATTAAAATATCAACTTAAACCAAAGTTAGATTGCTAGAACGTAAAGCCCAACATAGGATAGTTTGAGCACCTCTGAGTGTCCCTCGGAATCAAATGCTCCTACTTCACCTTCCCTTGGACTGCACTCCAAAAATTTGATTCTAAGTTGATCAACTCTTCCTTGAAATTCCTAAAGGACCAAATCCTTTAACTAAGACTTTCATGGATTTCAAAAATCAAATCTGAGCCAATGTTTAAATGACTTCAAAAAGAAAGCAAAACCACTAATTTAATCAAAAGTTTTCCCAAACCAAAGTTTGGGATGTAATTAACCATAGGGGCTTGCCCAAGCCCCTATGAGACGTCTGTACCCCAGAAATAAATAAACCCCACTCGACCAAACATCAAGTGGGGGAATCTTTGTTTCAAATTGTAAAATTATTGAGTCCATAAGGAAATAATATTTTTACCCTTTGGGGCAATATATCAAGTTCTTATGCCGTACTCGATTATAAAATATGCAATCCGTTTGAGGATACAAAAATTCTCCAACAACAACGTACAAGACACAACACTACTTTAACTTATTAAAAAAAACAACACAATTTACAATTTGTAATAAAAACCTAAACACAACACAACTTACGACTAATCAAAGTTTCGAGAAGAAAGATACATGTGGAATGAGAACTATGGATAGAAGAATAGTTAGAAGTTCGAGACAAAATATAAGAACGAAGGTAGAAGAGGATAGCTCGCAAGCTATGACAAACTCGTAGGTTTCACGTTCCAAATATTTTTCACATATCTCTCTTTCACAAATGAAATCAACCACATTATATAGAAGAAGGGGAAATGATATTAAATGCTCACTTAAATTTGCCCCCCCCCCCCCCCCCCCCCCCCTCCGCCACAACCACTAGAAGGCTTCTAAAACAACCACAAAAATCTTCCAAATCATCTCAATAAATTAGGAAATAAAGCATCCAACATAGATTTCTGCAAATGGGGAAATCGACTGGCCACAACAGGGTAAACGAGCAACTATAATTCAAGACAACAAGAAAATCGAAGGGGTAGCTGTGGAAACGAAAAGTCAAGAGGAAAAACTGAAGTCTAGCATGGGGAAGACCAACAACCAACTTGGGAAGACCAAACAACCACTTAGGGAAGCCAAACAATAGCAGGAATACAAAATCTTTCCAAAATCTCCCTCATTACAGCATGAAAATATTCCTTAGTATCCTGTATTAGAATGTCATACTTCCTATAGATCTTCTCTTTTTCTTGTTCAAACTTTGTTCGAAGTAGACGCTTCTTATTTTCTTATTTCTTGACTCATAAATACTATTTTCTTTATATTATGAGTAGTTCATTCTATAGTGGATTAGAAGAACTTGCTTGAAGCTGAAGCCATTAAATTATTGGGAATTTATTCTTTGGAATCCGATGAATAGATGATAGACTTTCAAAAACTGCAGGCTCAAATATATCTTGAATTGGAACTTCGGCTTGTTGATTGTTTTAACTATCCTCCTATTTTTAAGAATAAGGAAGACTCACCCGACAATCTAAATTTATGATACCAAATTGATACAACCTAGGATTCTAAGCCTAGTAGGAGAAAGCAAGTTATGTAAATAATCATTTCCTTTTAAAATAACTTAAACAAACACAAGCTTAGATCACAACAACACCTTACAACTTACAAGACACAACACCACTTTCAACTTGTAAAAAAAAAAACACAACTTACAACTTGTAATAGAAACCTGGACACAACACAACTTATGACTAATCAAAGTTTCGAGAAGAAAGATAAAAGTGGAATGAGAATTGTGGTTAGATGAATAGATATAAGTCTGAGATGAAATATAAGGTAGAAGAGGATAGTTTGCAAATTATGACAAACCCAGAGGTTTTACATTCCAAATATTCATCACATATCTCTCTTTTACAAATGAAATCAGCCACATTCCATAGGAGAAGGAGAAATGATATTAAATACTCACTTAAATTTTTCGTTCAAACAACCAATAGAAGCCTTCTAAAATAGCCACAAAACTTTTCCAAGTCAACTGAATTAATTAAGAAATATAGCATCCAGCATAGGTTTTAACAAATGGGAAACTGAGCAGCTACAATAGGGAAAACGAGTAGCCAATAGTAAAGACAGCAAGGAAATCGAAGGGGTAGTTGGGGAAATGAAGTGCCATAAGTGAAAACCAAAGCCCAACATGGGGAAGATCAAAAGCCAGCATGGGGAAGATAAAAAAACTACTTAGGGAATACCAAATAACAGTAAGAGTACTAGAACACAACGGAAAAGGAAAAAAAAAACAACTGGAAAATTCAAGAAACAGCAAGGAAATTCAACAAACAACAGGGGAATTCAACAAATAGTAGGGAAAAGTGAGAAGTTACTGGAGAAAGATAGCTAGAAACACAAGAAAAAAAATCAAGTAGGAAATCTTGACTGCATCTGAAATATGCTCTTACGAGCTTGGATTGGGGAAAATAACAACATACAGAAGATGAAATGAGCTATGTAGCACCGTTGATGCACGACAAATGAAACCCAACACACTTTTAATTTTCACTACTCGATCCCCAACACTCATACAAGAGAATAGGTGTTTGTAAAGTCCTAAATGAAATCTTGCACACTTTTCAATGATATTTATTTGCACAATTAATCATATTTGAATGTTGCCAAAACATCCCCTCATGCATTTAAATGTGCACCAACACATTTAGAATATGCATATGCAATTTGCAATGCTTTGGGAAGCATGCAAGTCTACAACACAAATACATCATGACTGCATGTAGTTAGGAATGAGTAAATATGTTATGGACATTGTCACCTTACATATAAATGCACTAAGCACCTATAACTTGCCGCATGTGAAACACACTATGTAAGTACGTCATTTAATATGCACTATATATCGTGTTGTGACGGCACGTTACATTAACATGCGATCATAGGGTACATCTACACATTGTAGCAGGCAAAATGCATTATGCAAGCACACCATCTAATATGCAAAGTGCATTATGCAAACATACCCTCCAATATGCAAAATATACTTTGTAGTAGTAATACGCTACACTAATATGTAAACACATCATTCACCGCACGAAGCATTTGAATTATCACAAAAATGCATTATGCAAACATACGGACAATATATAAATGTATTGTGTACACGTGCTAATGCATCATATGCCGTATTGTTACAGTAAGCCATCGGACATGTCATGTAAGCACGTTGAATAGTGTGCAAATTTATAAGTTAGCATACATGCAAGCATACAAGTGTTTATGTGAGTATGTCAACATGTAGATGAATGCATGAGGGTATGTGAACACGTATATATGCCATTTACACCCCCAACATTGCATATAAACAACTACCATGTAAATACATCATTCAAAATGCTTTCAAAAGAACATACTCGCATGTTCCCTAATGAGCGTGATATATTTACACACGTGATGCCTAAGAGTACTACGAGGGTAAAAAATGAACTTAAGTTTAAGTCCGATTCTTCTCTTTGAATGGACTGAAGTTAACATGACTTGAATCACCAAATAAATACACGGTCGTAGCGCAGATTGGAGTACTTGGTTTCATACATTCATATTAGGTCTTCAAGGTCTCTAATAAAGAAAATTCACATATTAAAATGAACATCCCGGGTTCTGATATCTACATGATAACTCCATAAATTAAGAGCTGGACCTGATCTTCTAGTTGCAACCAAATAAAGTTAACAAAGTCCAATTAATGAAATATTAATACTCATAAATAATTACTGATGATGACCGTGTTGATAGAAAATCTCAACCAGAGAGGACCCCAAACTTTTAAAATGTCCCCTATACTTATAAAATATAAATATTTAACGTAGGGGTGTCAAAATGGGTCGGGTCTGGTTCGGGTCCAACCCGAGTTGACCCGAGTCCAAACGAGTTTACCTTAGCCCAACCCGATTTTGAAAATGGGCTAGGATTGCCAACTTTGACCTGACCCTTGCGGGTTACTGAGTTGATCCGATTTGACCAGCACGGGTTAGGGTTCACACGCATTCACGCGTACTACGAGACCTAGTTAACCGAATGACATTGACGACTCTTCCAGACCGGATGCACATCCCCGCACGTTATAGGATGAGAGGACGTCGAACAGGTCTGGACTCTGGCAGCATATAGACATGAGGCAGGACGACGTTGAGTTGTCGACTACTCGACCAGATGCAACGACGAAGCCAGCTGCGGGCTTGCGACACCCGGCCATGCAGTCTGGCGGCCATCGGATGACGCCACAAGATGACTCGGCCAGATGCGGTCACGGGATGACGTCGACGAGCGCGACATTCTCGTGTCAACTCGGGTTGGTTTTGAGAGGGTTTCCGGTTCAACCTGAATCCAACCAATTTTATAAATGGGTTGGAATCCTGATCCCGAACCTAACATATTTCTCAAATAGGTTGACCCTAACCCGAAATTTTTTGGGTTGTGTTCGAGTCGTGTCAAATATTGGCACCCTTAATTTAAAGTGATAATAAAGTCACTATGATGATGGCAATGTTGAATACATATCTCAATCGGAGTGGTTAATTCTGAAAAGATTTATCGAAGATCTATATCTCTACATCCATTAATAATATTAATATTCAAGGTTGAAATTTAATCACCTAAATACTCAAAGAAGAAAGTCATTCACTCTCCTCAATAGTTTGTTGAAGTGGATAAATTTAAAATCACTTCATCTCACAAAAAATGAATGTCTAGTTGAGAATATCATTAGGATTCTTCATCAAACTATATCTTGTCACTAAGGACGTGCAAGGTGTCCTCTAATCAGTGGTTTTGCCACAAAATTGCACCATAGGTAAACGGCTATGATCGGGACCCTCTATCGTGTGGTTTTACTGTCAAATGATACTGCTAAATGATGACACGGATAGAGCCCGTATGTTTTCCAATGGTTTGAGTGATGAATCAATAGAGTATGATCGATATGGCCCGTATGAACCCTTTGTTAGCTAAGATAAACTCAAGCTTTTCCCCTTAAACAAACATTCACCCTAAGTCTATAAGGTACCCTTGAATGAAGTAACACATAGCTACCGATAAGGATCCTTCGGTGTTAAATCGGTCTAGTTTAATCGGTCCAGGAGGGACCGGCCCAGACACAAAACAGCGGAGAAACTTTGCCTGCTGGGATGCCGCACGAGCCGCACGCCGTGCAGGAGCCGAATAGGAAGTTGTTTTTTGGAATTAAGAGGGAAATTTGAATGTAGGGATTGTTTAGGGATTTCCTTTTGATTTATATACATTAAATAGTTTATTTTCCTAGGGTTTGGGTATCTTGAACTTGGCTGAAATTTGAGATATCTTAGATTTAGGTTTTCTTTGGGCTTTAGCGGCGTCTAGAGATTTGGGAGAGATCGATCCTCCTCTTGAATTGAGGATCAAGTGTATTTTGCTATTTTCCGTGTTCCTTTCATCAAATAATACAAATTATCTATTTTTTGTGATTTTTTGTGGATTTTGTGAAGAATTCTTGTTGTTTTTCAAAGATTAATAGGAAATATTTGCGATCTACAAGTTTTTCCTATTAAATTGGTATCAGAGCAAGTTGTGGGACCGGTGGAGGGTTTATTTCGACAAATTTCAGCGGTGATTAAATGCCCGGAAAGAAGGGAAATTGCTGTTTTTGAAGTTCCAAATCCAGAATTTATGATTTTACCAACTCTGGATTGTGATGACGGCCAAAAAGGTGGATGCTCTGGAGGAAAGGCTTGAAGGGGAGATGAATCAAATCAAAACGATGGTGGAGTAAAGGATTTCCTCCATGGAAGGACAAGTCGCCGATCTTCGGACATGATGAAGATGCTAGAAATTCAAAATCAAATGACGGCCTCCGTGGCAAGAGGGGAAGGAAAATGTACGAATTCGGAAATTCGTAGGGAGGAAGATGAGGTGGAAATCATGGAATGAGAAAGAAGGCCCCATCTGAAGCCTATCCAGAGGGAAGAAAGAGGGGGTGGATATGGGGAACCCCGGGAGGGATATTATGGTCTTCGAGGTGCTGATTTTGAAGATAGAAGGGTGGATTTTGAAGGGGGTTTGGGCTATGTTTGAGCAAGGGAAGACCTGGAAACATGGGGTGCACCTAGCACTTGAGATAGGGGATACTATGGAAGAATCCGGGGTAATGGGGGTGACCAAAAGGTAAGGAAGTTGAAGATGCCCATATTCGAAGGAAAAGATGCATATGAGTGGATTTACAAGGTGGAGCGATACTTCGCCGTCAATGGGATGACGGAGGAGGAGAAGATGACCGCAGCCAGATTGTGCTTGAAAGGAAAAGCCCTGTCGTGGTATCAGTGGAGAGATTAGAGGAGGCCTATCAGGAACTGGAGGGAATTCAAGGACTGCATAATAGAATATTTTCAAACCGACCGGGGAGGAGATTTCTATTAGCAGTTCTTTGCTCTAGCATAGTAGTAGACTACCGAGAGTAGTTTGAGCACCTAGCTAGTACGGTGGAGCGATTATTAGATACGGTATTGGAGGGGAAGTTCATGAAGGGGTTGAAGGCATAGATCCGAGAAGCAATGAAGGTTTTGATGCATCGTGACTTTGGGGAGGCCATGAAGTTGGCCCAGCTGGTGGAAAATCAGAAGAATCTAGAGGAGGGAGCCAGGAGCAACAGCTCAGGAGGCTCTTATAAGATGACGACCACTCTTCTATCTCCCAAGGGGCCTGCATCAGGCAACTTTAATGAGACCACTGGGGAGAAGTTAGTAGGAGGGAGTGGGGAAATTTTTAAGAGGATGACAGAGAAGGAGATGCAGGAGAGGAGGGCAAAGAGGTTGTGTTTTAGATGCAAGGAGAAGTATATGCCAGGACATTGGTGTAAGGATCGAACTCTTCAGGTTCTCACCGTATGTGATGATGAGGAAACTGAAGAGAGAGGTGATGGGGAGTTAGAGGAAGAGATGGAGGAGAAGTTGCATTTGGATTTGGCCGAGGTTTCCCTGAATTCAGTAGTAGGGTTTACCTTGAATCATATGATGAAGGTGAAGGGGGAGATAGCAGGCATGGATGTGGTTGTTTTGATTGACAGTGGGGCTACCCATAATTTCATTTCCATTCAGGTTGTTAATCATCTGAGAGTGAAATTGGTGGACACTGGTTGTTATGGGGTGATGATGGGTACAGAGGTGGAGAAAGGCCAGGGGATTTGTAGAGGAGTGGTGTTGACCATCCATGGGATTCAGGTAAGGGAGGATTTTCTCCCACTAGAGTTAGGAAGTATTGATGTCATCATGGGAATGAAATAATTGCAAAGCTCGGGGGAAACCAAGGACAATAGGGAACATTCACGATGGAATTAATGGTGGATGGGAGAAAGGTGGTTATAAGGGGAGATGAAGGGCTATCCAAAGCCATGGTATCACTTAATACTATGGTTAGCAGCCTACAAGAGGTGGGGGAAGCTTATCGGTTGGGACTACACAAGCTGAATGTGATCAGGATGGAGGAGGGAGGGGATGTTTCTCTTTCAGGGAATTCCCTACTTCAGCAATTTGGTAAAGATTTTGCGCCACCTCAAGGATGGCCACCTCCACCGGAACACGAACATATCTCCACTTTGAGGACAAGGTGGATCTTTGGGAGGGGAGTATTGTTAGACCGGTCTAGCCGGTCCACGCGGGACCGGCCCAGACGCAAAGCAGTGGAGAAACTCCGCTTGCTGGGATGTTGCTTGAGCCGCACGCCATGCGGGAGCCGAATAGGAAGTTTTTTTTTTGGGAATTAAGAGGGAAATTTCAATGTAGGGATTGTTTAGTGATTTCCTTTTGATTTGTATGCATTAAATAGTTTATTTTCCTAGGGTTTGGGTATCTTGAATTTGGCTGAAATTTGAGATCTCTTAGATTTAGGTTTTGTTTGGGCTTTAGCGGCGTCTAGAGATTTGGTAGAGATCTTTCCTCCTCTCAAATTGAGGATCAAGTGTATCTTGCTATATTCGGTGTTCCTTTCATCAAATAATACAAATTATCTATTGTTTTTTGTGATTTTGTATGGATTTTGTGAAGAATTCTTACTGTTTTTCGAAGATTGATAGGAAATATTTGCGATCTATAAGTGTTTCCTATCGGTCAGGCTAGGTCGACTACCTCCTCAGACTAAGTTGATTAGGGATCGTGATAACTTGGGATGATGGGACTATGAGATCTTGATAAGGTTCATCATCATCCCCCTCACCATCCGCTTTAAGTACGCGGTGATAAAATTTCAATGTTCATTATCAAATTCTACTGTTGCTATACGCTGGATACTATATATCTATTTGGCGACTAGCCTTCATCAAAAGTTCCCTCTCGTTATCGAGAGGGGTAATTAATTGTATGAGCTTGTGCCTATAGGAAACCTGAACTCATATCATAAATTCCTTGCAAAATGAAGGTGAAATCTTTAGGTAATATCTTATCTAAAACACAATCTTCTTTTTGAAAATTTACCTCGGAACTTACTCATTAAAACTTACCTTTCACCAACAAAAATGAAAGGGGTCTTGGAGAGGCCATGACGCAAATTTTTAGAGCCTACAATCATGAAGTTGTGACACTTATTGAGAGTTAATTTTTTATATATTGAGGTAGAACGTGTAGGCATGCTCAGTGGCCGATACAAGGGGGGAGGGGGGCCTAGCGGGGCACGTGCCCCCCCTCGGATGAAAATTACAAACACCTTCCGCCCGCTTCTAATTTTATTTCCTACTCTTGGCGGATCTTGCGATCCATCTCTCCACTCGACGTTAAGCCCTAATCCTAATTCACTGCTCTTGTGCCATTTTCATGATTCTTTCGCGGTTCTTCTGAGTTATGAAGAAGATTTTTTCCCAATGAGGGCATACGAGCCACAGGCGAACATTAGTTGTTTTCGTCGTTATTCTCCTGAGTTATGAGGAAGATTCATTCACGAACGAGGAACAAGGAACAAGGAACGAGGGCATACATATCAACACGATTTCAATTTCCTGTTCTTCGTTGTTCTCGATGTTCTCAGTTCCGGTTCCAAAGGCCAAATCGACAGGTATATATCTTTGTTCAACTATTTTGCTTTTAGATTAATAGCCTCTTATAGGCTTTTTGGCCTGTATATAACTAATGTTGTAGTTTTTTGGAATGGCTTTTATCAGCTTTTTGTCTACATGTAATAACTCAAGTAGGATTTATTAATTATTAATTCCTGTAAATTCAAAACCTTGAGAGGATTAAAACCTGAAAATGGTTTGAAATTAAAAATGTTCAATTCAGCTAAATCCTTATAAACTTTTCTTTCTTTTTTTTTTCCTAATGTTGATTTTAAGTTTGACTGAAAAAATTGAGAGAATTTTTGAAAAAAATCAATTTGTGCCCCTACTGTAAATATTTTCTTGACCCGCCACTGAGCACGCTAATGAGAGTTGTTTGTTTTGCTACTTGAGTGGGAATTGGAATGAGTTGGCTAGGAAGGAATTAAAATAAATGAGATGATCTATGAAAAGATGATCGAAGTTGTTCTAAAGGCTCTAACAAGTGTTTCAGGATGTCAAAAATTTTCTTTACATGGATGTCCTAGTACACAAAAAAAAAAAGTAGTTTTAGTTGGCATGGAACATTAAAATGATTTAGTTTTCAAAGTATTTTTTAAAATTTATATAAACCTCATATTATGAAGCATTGTCAAAATATAACACTTTATCCATAGTGTACATGTTCCCTCCATGACTCGATCTCTTCTTTATTTCATTCTGCTTCACTCCCCTCTTCCACTACCACTAAATTTTTACTTCTGGCTTTTTTTTACACCCTTTGACCTTTGTCCATTCACCTTAAACCCGTCACCCATCTTTCTCTTTCAGCCTTATTCCACAACTTCCACTTCCCTAGAAACCTTTATTATACCACTTATTGGATCAAATTTTCATTTCATATAGTTTTGATTAGGATGACTAACAAGTTTTGTCTGTGTAGATCTTAATGCTAAATCATACATGCTTTTTTTAATTCAAATTAACACTGTCGTTGCCAGATCTCAAGTTTTTAAAGAGAAAAGTAGAAGGTTGCATTAGGTAGTCGACAGCCAGCATAAAACTTATCGAATAATCATGATATGAATCCTTTAATATATTGTGTTAATGTTAGAATGTTTTCTAAAAGCAACATGTTGTTTGGCTTGAATACAGCGACAAGTGTGTAAGTGCCGCTGGATCGGTGCTCGAGTGCAATGTTAAATAGGCAAGGGTTCCCATATCATTGATGGATATGGGAAAAGAAGCTAGTCCATGAAATTAAAATTATGATAGGAACTTGGAATATAGGTACTTTATAAGTAAATTAATATAATTAATAGATATTATGATTTATAGAAAAATAAATATTCTATGCATTCAGAAAATTAAATAGTTTGGAGAGAAGGCTAAAGAAATTAATAGTTTATGATTTATACTTCTGTATTCTAGTAAGAGTCGTACTAGAAATGATAAATTTGATTATAGATTAGAGTTTAAAAGATAATGTTATAATAATTAATAGAATTGGAGATATAATTATAGGTTTAAAGATTATTGTTGATGCTAAGATTATTAATATTATAAGTGCTTATGCTCCTCAAGTAGGTTTAGATATGAATTCAAAATTAAAATTTTGAAATAATTTGGAAAATTAATACAAAAGATACATCTTGAAGAAAAAAAATGCATTAGAGGAGATTTAAATGGACATAATAGTAGAGAGGTAGATGATTTCAGAAGCATTCATGATGGCTATACATTTGGAGCGACTAATGAAGGTGATAAGACCATATTAGATTTTTTTTTAGCTTTGATTTTGTAATTGCTAATATATTTTTTAAGAAAATAGATGAGCATCTCATCACTTATATGAGTGGATACAATAAAACTCATATTAATTATTTTCTTATAAGAAAAATAAATCTTTTAGATTGAAAGGTTTGTGAAGTTATTCCAAGTGAAAGTTTATGTACCCAACATCGCTTATTAGTGTTGGACTTTAAAATAAAGGGGCAAAAATAATAGATAAAGTAAAAAATTGTTGTAGGATTAGATGGGGGCATTTAAAGAATTCTAATAAAAATATTTTTGAGAGAAAGATACTAGATCTTAATATTTTGTCTATTATGCATAAGAAAACTAATGTTATGTGGGAAAAAGTAGCTAGTGATATTAAGAATGTTGTAAAAGATGTGCTTTGATTATCAAAGGGGAAAACTTCTAATATTAAAAATAATTGGCGATGAAATTAAAATGTTCAAGAAAATATAAAAAAATAAGAAGATTTATTATAAAAATTAGTTTATATATAAAAAATTTTGATAATTGGGAAAGATATAAAGAGGCCTATAAGGAGGACGAAAGATATCAAGAGGCCTAAGAAAGCAATATGCGATGCAAAGATTTTTGTTTTTAATGATTTATATAATAGATTAAATGCTAAGGAGGACGAAAGATATATATAGATATAAGTTAGCCAAGCAAAGATATAATAGTAGTATGTATTTAGTTCAAGTGAAGTGTATTTCGGATGAAGATCAAAAGTGCTTTTAGTAGAAGAAGATATTTAACAAAGGTGGATGAGATATTTTTATAAACTCTTCAATGAAGATTATGAAAATGCGATTGTCTTTAGTGACCTTAGCATCCTAAATGAAAATAAAGATTTTTATTTTTATCAGCATATTAGTAAAATCGAAGTTAGAGAGGCTTTAAAGAAAATGATGTGTGGAAAAGCTGTTGGACCTGATAATATCCCAATAAAGGTGTGGAAATGCTTAAGAGAAGAAGGAATTTCTTGGCTTACTTAATTTTGTAATATTAATTTGAAGACTAAAAAGATTCCAGATGAGTGGAGGATCAGTGTGTTGATTCTTACTTTTAAGAATAAAGGTGATGCACAAGATTGTGCGAATTATGGAGGAATTAAGTTAATGTGTCATACTTTAAAACTATGGGGGAGAGTTATGGAGCATAGGTTGCAGCGTGATTTATGTCGGGTAGGTTTACTTTGGAAGCTACACATTTATTGAGAGGTTTGATAAAAGTATAGAGAGAATAAGGAGGATCTACGTATGATATTTATTGATTTAGAGAAAGCATATGATCAAGTTCCAAGAGAAGTGCTATGGAGAGTTCTAAAAAATAAAGAGGTTAATAATGCTTATATTCAAGTCTTTAAGTATATATATGTAGGAGATGTTACTTGTGTCCAAACATAAGGTGGTTTGACCAAGTATTTTCCTATTTCATTTGGATTACATCAAGGATCATCCTTAAGCCGATATCTTTTTTCTTTAGTCTTGGATGTTCTCACTAGACATTTGCAAGAGGTTGTACCCTAGTAATGCTTTTTGTTGAAGATATTTTTATTGTTGATAAGACTAGAGAGGGAGTTGATGGTACACTTAAATTATGGAGATCAGCCTTAGAATCTAAAGACTTTCGTTTGAGTAGATCTAAAACTGAATATATGGAATAAAATTTTAATAATAATAGTTCTACTGGGGGGATTGTGACTTTGGGTGATTAAGTCATTAATAAGAGTACACATTTTAGATATATTTGGTCTATTGTTCAGAGTGATGATGAAATGGATGGAGATATTATTATTAGAATTCAAGTTGGATGGTTGAAGTGGAGGAATGCATTGGGGTTGTTGTCTAATAGAAAAGTCCCTCTCAAACTTTAGGGAATATTCTATAAGATGGTGGTGAGACCTGTAATACTTTATGGTGCAGAATATTGGTCATTAAAAGAAAAACATAATATTAAGTGTTGCAGAGATGAGGATGTTCAGGTGGATGAGTGACTTAACTCATAATGACAGGATACGAAATGAGCATATACGTGAAAAAATTGGAGTAACTCCAGTGGAAGATAAGTTTAGAGAGAGTTGCCTTAGATGGTTTGGTCACATAAAACAATGGCCTTTCAATGACCCGGTTAGGAAAGTAGATGTATTAGATTTGACTTATGTTAAGAAGGGCAGAGGTAGACCTAAAAAAATTTGGTTAGAAATTATTAGAAATGACATTTTTTATTAGTTTTAAATGAAAATTTAACTTTTAACATGACACAATAGAGAAAAAAGATTCATGTAGCCGACCCCATATAGTGGGATAAAGGCTTGATATTGTTGTTGTTGTTGTTATTGTTTTTCTGTGTAGATCCTAATACTGATTCCTGCTCTTATATTGAAACCCCATCCAATTTAGAATAAAAAAAATAAAATTTCGTGCATATAATTCATGAAGGCTAGGATAGGAGTGATTGACAATAGTTTATGAAGGCTTGGTGAAATTGATTGATAAGTTATATCAAATGGAAGGACATGATCTAATTAGCCTGAACAGAAAGGTATGCAATGCTTGAATTTACGAGTAATACAAAATGAAAGGACATGATTTAGTCTTGTTGAAGACAAAAATGTTGATTGGTCTACAATGCTTGAATTTTTCACAGGCGTGTGCTTAACTATTTTCAAACACCGAAAGGTTGTAATGTAACAATATGACTTTCAAACATAAACTGAAGCTAAGTTTGACATGCTACTGGTTAAACCAATTTTTAGCTGCTTGAAGTGTCCGTATTGGCCATTCTTCCTATCAACAAAAGCTTTTCAACCTTTTGAACTGTCACGCAACAACAAATCACTCAACCATATGGAGTCAATATAGCCATATAGGAGTCTCTTACTCTTGAACTTTTCTCTGCCATGGTAGAAGGGCACCAAATTCCATGAGAGGCAAAAATTGTCTGAACCATTTGATCTCATTTGAATCATCAACTTTTATCCCATTTGTTAGGCTGTTATGATCAAAGTGGGATAAAAGTGAGGCTTTTTACATTAGTGGTTAAACACATTTTCAACACAATATTTTAAATCTATTGATGGCGGTCAATCTACAGTCTCCATGCCAAAAAGTTTTTCAAATATTTGGTGGGTGTCTAAAGTCAATACTCACACTTCTTTATCCTTTTCATATATGCAATTGTCTTGTATGAACTAGCTTCTCAGGTGCTACAAGCTTTGCTTTTGCATATAAACTGTTCCATGATACTATTGTACTAAAAATATGAGTTTTTAGTGGACTAAAAGGTTGAACATATTTGAAGGATTTTTAGATGGTGCATGGTGCATTAGAGAATAGGCTTATCGAAAAATTTAAAATTAAAATAGATGAAGTTGATATGAGCATTTAGAGTGGAGTGATGCATTGGGGATACAAGGATTTGATGTGAAGGGGAATGAGAATGAATTTTGCCGATCTAAGTAAATGGCTTAGATGATATTTAAAAAAATGAATCTAGGAAAAATTGAATCAAGATCAACCCAATACAACAACAACATCATGTGTTTATCCCACTACGTGGGGTTGGCTACATGAATCATTTTTCTCCATTGTGTTCTGTTAAGAGTCAAATTCTCATTTAAATTTAAAAAAAATGATCATTTCTAATATTTACTAACCAAGTTTTTAGGTCTACCTTTACCTTTCTTAACATAAGCCAAATCTTATACATATACTTTCCTAACCGGGTCATCGGACAGTCACCATTTAATGTGACCAAACCATCTAGGGCGACTCTCTCTAATCATATCTTTCACTGGATCTACTTCAACTTTTTCACTAAAACAAGATCAACCAAATACTGAAAAATAAAAAGAGCAGTTGGTTTTTATAACGATTTCCAAAATGCTCGAAAGGTTTTGTTTCTGTACTTATAATTTGTAATCATGTTTGTCTTGAGATGATTATTTTTCTTGTTTTAAGTTGTAATATATTCCTCAAATTCATTTTAATGTGTTTATTTTATTCAATTTAATCATCTTCATGATTATAATTATTCCAATTATTTGTGGTTAGCTTTTTTATTTTTATTTTTCACTGCTTCTTGTTAAGCAGGCCTGAATGAAAAAAGTTGAAGGTTACGTTAGGTAGTCGACAGTTAACGTAAAATTTTTTGAATAATTATGATATGAATCTTTTAAAAAATTGTGTTAATACTAGGGCGTCCCCTAGAAGCGACGCATTGTCTGGCCTAAATATAGCGACAAGTGTGTAAGGGCCGCTGCATTGGCGTTCGCGTGCAGTGTTAAATAGGCAAGAGTTCCCACATCAAGGACGAATGTGGGTAAATAAGCTAGTCCATAAAACTAAATTTAGGATATGATGTTGGAATGTAGGTTCCCTTACATGAAAATTAATGAATTAATAGATATTATGATTCCTAGGAAGATAAATATTCTGTGCATTCAAGAAATTAAATGGGTTGGAGAGAAGGCTAAGAAGATTGGTAATTTAGATTTTAAACTATGATATTCTGATAAGAGTCGTACTAGAAATTGTGTAGGTGTGATTATCGATAAGAGTTTGAAGGATAATGTTAAAGAAACTAATATAATTGGAGATAGAATTATAGCTTTAAAGATTGTTGTTCATGCTAATATTGTTAATATTATAAGTGTTTATGCTCCTCAAGTAGGTTTGGATATGAATTCAAAATTAAAATTTTGGAATAACTTAGAAGAATTAATATAAAAAGATACCTCTTGAAAAAATAGTTTTTGTTGGAAGAGATTTAAATGAACATGTTGGTAGAGAGAAAGATGATTTTAAAAGCATTCATGATGGTCATGGGTTTAGACGATAAATGAAGGTGGTAAGACTATATTTGATATTACTTTAGCTTATGATTTTTTATTTGCTAATACTTTTTTTAAAAAAAAAGAGATGAGTATCTCATCACTTATAAAAATAGATATACTAAAACTCAGATTAATTATTTTTTTATAAGAAAATTAGATCTTTTAAATTAAAAAAATTATAAAATTATTTTGAGTGAAAATTTATGTACCTAACATCGATTATTAGTTTTGGAGTTTAAGATAAACTAGAAGAAAATAAAAAATAAAGTAAAACGATAATCTAGGATTAGATGAGAACATTTAAAGAATATTATCAAAAATATTTTTAAGAATAAGATTTTAAATCTTAAGATTTTCTGTGCATGAGAATGCAATGTTATGTGAAAAAAGTAGTTAGTGATATTAAGAATATTCAAAAGATGTACTTGGAGTATTAAATGAAAAATCCTAATGGTAAAAATAGTTGGTGCTGGAATTCAAATGTGCAAAAAATAATAAAACATAAGAAGATTTGTTATAAAAATTAATTTAGGTGTAAAAATTTTGATTATTGGCAAAGATATAAAGAGGCATATTAGAAATCTAGGAAAACAATATGCGATGCAAAGATCTTAGATTTTAATGATTTATATAATATATTAGATACCAAGGAGGGAGAAAGATATATGTATAAGTTAGCCAAACAAAGAGATAGCATAGTAAGGATTTAGTTCAGATGAAGTGTATTAAGAATGAAGATCAAAAGTACTTTTCTTAGAAGATGATATTCAACAAAGGTGGATGAGATATTTTGATAAACTTCTTAATGACGAATGTGAAAATATGATTGAGTTTAGTGACCTTAGCACCTTAAATGAAAATAAAGATTTTTATTTTTATCGTCGTATTAGTAAAACATAAGTTAGAGAGGCTTTAAAGAAAATAAAGTGTAGAAAAGCTGTTAAAACTAATGTTATTCCAATAAAGATGTGAAAATGCTTAGGTGATGAAGGAAATTCTTGGCTTAATAAACTTTTTAATAATGTTTTGAAGACTAAAAAGATGTCAGATGAGTGGAGAATGAGTGTGTTAATTCCTATTTTTTAAAAAATAAAGGTAATGCACAAGATTGTGCGAATTATAGAGAAATTTAGTTAATGTGTCATACTATAAAACTATGGGAGCTAGTTATGGAATGTAGGTTGCGGCGTGCTACTAATGTTTCTCAAAATCAATTTAGATTCATGTCGGGTAGGTCTACTATGGAAGCCATACATTTATTGAGAGGTTTGATGGAGAAATATTGAGAAAATAAGGAGGATCTACATATGATATTTATTGATTTAGAGAAAGTATATGATAAAGTTCCAATAGAAATACTATGGAGCGTTCTTGAAAGAAATGAGTTAATAATGATTATATTCAAATCATTAAAGATGTGTATGCATTAGCTATTACTTGTGTTCAAACACAAGGTGGTTTGACTAAGTATTTTCTTATTTTGGTTGGATTACATCAAGGATTAGCATTAAGCCCATATCTATGATGTATCGACATGGACACGGCGACACGGACACCACACGACACGGACACGGGACACGACAATTTATAAAAATATAGGACACGGGTGTGGCGTGGACACGACATATTATTTTTTTAATATAATATATAATAATTTTTAAAAATATAGGACACGGACACGGCGTGGACAGATGACTCTTTTGAACCTTCACCTAATCCACCCCCGCCAGTAACAAAGCTCATTTTGCTAACAAATCAATCATACATATGAATACACCAAATTAAATTGATATGAAGTGAAATCAAAATATCCCAATAATAAGACAACATGAATACAACAATATACCAATCTGCCGGGGGTCCAAGGGGCCGCTGCCCCCTGGCGGGGATCGACCTGTACCTAAAGTTCTGCTTATTTTTAAAGTTCGTAAGTTATTTGTATGGGAAGATACCGAGTGGTACTGAGCATGTACCTAGCAGTACCGAGCATATACCTAGCAATACCGAACATGTACCTAGCAGTACTGAGCGGTACCGAGCATGTACCTAGCAGTACCGAGCATGTACCAAGCGGTACTAAGCATATATTGAACAATACCGAGCATGTACTGAGCGGTACCGAGCATGTACTGAGCGGTACCGAGCATATACTGAGCAATACCGAGCATGTACTAAGCGGTACCGAGCATGTACTGAGCGGTACCGAGCATATACTGAGCAATACCGAGCATGTACTGAGCAATATCGAGCATGTACTGAGCGGTACCGAGCTTATACTGAGCAATACCGAGCATGTACCTAGCGATACCTCATTTAATAACCGGACACGCGTGTCCGACACGCGTGTCCGACACGCGTGTCCGATTTTAATTTTAATTTTTTTAATTGCGACACTCCGATGCCGTGTCGGACACATGTCTATGCCGTATCTGACGCGTGTCCGTGTCAGACTCGTGTCCGACACTGCATACCCTCTCGAAGTGTCGTGTCGGTGCATCATAGGCCCATATCTTTTTGCTTTAGTCATGGATGTTCTCACTAGGCATTTGCAAGAGGATGTATCTTGGGGTATGCTTTCTATTGATGATATTCTTCTTGATGATAAGACTAGAGAGGGAGTTGAAGGTAAACTTGAATGATGGAGGTCAAGCTTAGAGTCTAGTGTTTTTCTCTTGAGTAGATCTAAAATTGAATATATGGAGTGTAATTTTAGTAGTAATAGACCTAGTTAAAGGATTATGACTTTGGACAATCAAGTCATTTATGAGAGTGCACGTTTTAGATATCTTGGGTCTATTGTTCAGAGTAATGGTGAAATAAATGGGAATATTATTAGTAGAATTTAAGTTGGTTGGTTGAAATGAAGGAATGCATCAGGCTTGTTGTGTGATAAAAAAGTCCCCCTTAAACTTTAGGAAAAATTCTATAAGATGGTGGTAAGACCTGCAATGTTTTATGGTGTCAATTGTTGACCATTGATACTAAGTTAAGTGTTGCAGAGATGAGGATGCTCATGTGGATGCGTGGCTTTACCCTTAGAGATAGGATATGAAATGAGCATATATGTGAAAAGGTTGGAGTAGTTCCAGTAGAAGATAAGATTAAAGAAAGTCACCTTATATGGTTTGGTCACATAAAACGAAGACCTTCCGATGACCTTGTTAGGAAAGTAGATGTAGTAGATTTGACTTGTGTTAAAAAAGTAGAGGTAGACCTAAAAAGACTTGGTTAGAAAGTATTAGAAATAATATTTCTTTATTAGATTTAAACGAGAATTTGAATTTTAACTGGACACTATGGAGAAAAAAGATTCATGTAGCCGACCGCTCGTAGTGGGACAAAGGCTTGATGTTGTTGTACTAGTTCTTGTTAAGCAAGAAAACAATAAATTTAACTTTTATTAATTTATATATTAGATTAGAGAATAAGTAGGACGAAAGATGTAGGTATAAGTTAACCAAGCAAAGAGATAGAAGATGTAAATATTTAGTTTAATTGAAGTATGTTAAGGATGAAGATTTAGAAGTGCATTTCTTAGAAGAGCATATTCAACATATATGGATGAGATATTTTGATAATTTTTTCAGTGAAGGTTGTGAGATTATGATTGACTTGAAAATAAAGATTTTTACTTTTTTCATCATATTAGTAAAATAAAAAATGTAGGCGCTTTAAATGAAAAGAAGTGTGGATAAACAATATGACATGATGATATTTTAATATAAGTGTGAATAAATGTTTATGAGATCAAGAAATTTCTTGGCTTAGTGAGCCTTTTAATATCATTTTGAAGGCTAAAAGGTACCAAGTGAGTGGAGGAAGAGTGTGCTAGTTTCTATTTTTAAGAATAAATATGATGTGTAATGTTCTAAGAGAAATATAGAGAGAGCAAGGAGAACATATGATATTTATTGATTTAGAGGAATCATTTAAGAAAGTTCTAAGAGAAATGCTCTTGAGAGTTCTAGAAAAGAAAAGAGTTAATAATACTTATATTCAAGCTATTAAGGATATGAATATAATAGTTTTTACTTGTGTTTAGATGCAATGTAGTTTAACCAAGTATTTTTCTACTTTAGTAGGATTACATCAGGTTCAACTTTAAGCCCATATCTTTTTGCTTTAGTCATGGATGTTCTTACTCGACATTAGCTAGAGGATGTACCTTCCTGTATATTTTTGTTGATGATATTTTTCTTGTTGATAAGTCTAGAGAGGGAGTTGATGAAAACCTTCAATTATGGAGGTCAATTTTACAATCTAAAATTTTTCGTAGTATGTTAAAACTAAATACATGGAGTGTAATGTTAGTAGCAATAGATCTAGCGGTGGAATTGTGACATCAAGTGATCTATTCATTAAAAAGAGTATATGTTTTAAATATTTTGATTCTGTTGTTCCAAGCGATGGTGAAATAAATGGGAATAAATGGGGATGCTCTTTGTAGAATTCAAATTAGATGGTTGAAGTGAAGGAATGCATCAAGCTTGCTGTATGATAGAAAAGTACTCCTTAAACTTAAGAGAATTTTATAAGATAGTGACGAGACCTGCAGTGCTTTATGATGTAGAATGTTAGCCAATAAAATGGAAGCATAAGATTAAATTAAGTGTTGCAAAGATTATGATGCTCTGTTTGATGAGCAGCTTTACACTTGAAGACAAAATGCAAAATGAGTACGTACAGGAAAATGTTGAAGTAGTGCCTGCCATTGGTAGATAGAATTGGAGAGAGTCGTGTTAGTGGCTTAGTGGCATAAAACGTCGGTCTTAGGGTAGATATATTAGATCCGACCTATGTTAAGAAAGATAGATGTAGATCTAAAAGACTTGGTTAGAAAATATTAAAAATAACTTTTTTTATTACATTTAAATGAGAATTTAACTCTTAATATGATATAATGGAGAGAAAAGATACATGTAGCCGACTACACGTAGTGGGATAAAAATTTGTTGTTGTGATTGTGCTAGATCTTGCTAAGTGCTGCTTAAGTTCAAACTTTTTTCTCAAATTACTTTGATCAGCTTATATTCATTTCCCTTTATAGACACATTCTTATTACTAATCTTTTGATAACAATTTTATGTATGTGTATAATGGATCAGTTTTCTACCCTTCAATGATATGATCGTCACTAAGTCCATTTTTTGTTATCTTATTACTCCAACCTTACTCTAATATTATTATTACTTAATTTATCTATATTAGTTTTATGCCACACATCTATTTTAGTATTCACTTTTCTCGCCACAATCCATTTTGATATCATCAATCTTTTTTCCTGCCCCAAACATATTGCTGATCTAATTGTGGTTTTATAAAAATTGCTTTATATATATATATATATATATATATATATATATATATATATATATATATATATATATATATATATATATATATATATATATATATATATATATATATATATATATATATATATATATATTCTTTAGACTCCTCCATTTTAACCCTGCAATTTTAATTTTATAAGTTTTTTTTCTCATTTATAACTTTTTTTATTCAATTTAATGTATAATATGTACCGTAAGGTGTTTTTCATTATTGATTTTTCAAGTTCCAAATGTCATATTGTGTAGGTTTAAACATCTTTGGGCAAAAAATGTTCGTAATTTTTTCCTAATTCCAGGTTGATTGGTTAACAGAGAAGATGCGAAGTAATAACTTTACTGTGTCTTCCATGCATGGTGATATGCCTCAGAAGGAAAGGGATGCAATTATGTTAGAGTTTAGGTCTGGTGCAACGCGTGTATTAATTACAACAGATGTATGGGCACGGGGCATTGATGTTCAGCAGGCAAGTATAATATAATTTAATCTTACTAGATTGTGACTTTGTCAGGCTGTGGATTTATTGATTTGAAGTTTTATGTGAGATAACCTATCGATGGAGGGCAAGTCCGACTATTTCAACTTGAGGTTTATATGCCTCATATATAGTATATATTGGTAATGGCATGTGCTAGCCTATTTATTGTCCTTTTTTTTTTCCGTAAGAGCTCGAGATTGACATTGATTATTTTCAGTGGATGAGTTAAACATTATCAATTAATAACATATGACGTTTAAGTGATACTTATAGGCATTAGATTTAGAGATCTTTACATTATTATAGAAATCAATATGGATGCAGAGGAGGATTTAACTATTAAAATTGATTAAAATGGAGAAATTAGTTAAGTTGTATCATCTGATAAAAGTAAATAAAAAATTATTAATTTATGAAATGGCAATAAGCCAGTTATATGCTAATGGATGCCTTTTTTTAGCCACTTGGGTGCTGAAATTAATCAAATTGAGTTGATTGTAGTGAACATAAAAATGTTAAGATGTACAAGTAGTATTAGAAATAAATTATTATGTTAGCACCTATTGATGGCGATATTTTAGAAGATAGATTTTACTTGATTTGCATATTTACAGAAGAAAGTAGAATATGCATCATGGGGGAAAAAGAATCAATATAAGAGGTAACAATTATAATGGAAATGACAAATAACCTTAAAATTTTGAACATTAAACTTTCATATAAAGGTAATGCCATTTTCAAGACTTAGGTTTTGTTTGGGATGATTTTCTTACTGTTTTGTAAAGATGTTTTTAGATAATTTAATTTTTTAAAACTATTGTGAAAAGTAGCTTGTTAGTACAAAATGTTTTTTAAAGCAGCGAAAAATCAATGGCCAAATAGAAATTGTTATTGCGGTTTGAAAAACAATGAAAAAAGAAAGTTATCACAAATGAAGCCTTAAACAAAATGAATGGAGAAAAATTCATCTAAATAGTTTGGAGAATGCATATGATGATGGAGTTTATATATTTGATGGACCATTTAATTATCTCAAGTTCTTGTTATATGAATACATTATTAAACATTTACCTATTAAATTTTAAAGATCTCATAATAATATTTCATTTTATACTTCTTATTTAGGTTTCTCTTGTCATAAATTATGACCTTCCAAACAATCGTGAGCTGTATATACATCGCATTGGCCGTTCAGGGCGTTTTGGGCGCAAGGTATCAGCTTATCTTTTTTCCTCCGTTTTCTTTGTAGAGGGGTGGGGTATTAACTGTTTGCATTGCAGAATCTGGGATATTTACTACAGTTTCATATTATAAGCTCTCTGTTAAGCGCTACTTTATCTGAGGGATAGTAGATGATTTGTATAAGTGCTTCCTAGACCAGTTCTATGTTAGTTTCTGAGTGATGAATCATGTGTGCAGGGTGTTGCCATAAACTTTGTTCGTAAGGATGACATCAAGATACTGAGAGATATTGAGCAGTATTACAGTACTCAAATCGATGAAATGCCTATGAATGTAGCTGATCTTATTTGAAGATTTGTGGATTATGACGGAGTTATTGAATTTGATTCTCTGCGTGGAAAAGTTGCAATTGATACATTAACCTTGCATGTTTCGTGAAAGAATTTGCTTGCTGGCTGCATTAAAAAAACTGAATGTCTTGCCAAAGCTCTGGAAAAGTGTCGGTATTTTGTCGGTCTTTTGTATATTTGTGGCCTTGTTTTATTTCTGTTGCTGATTGTTTCCATTAATGACTTTACGGAATTCTCTTTACTTTTTAGGGGTTGCATGAATCTCTCTCTCTCTCTCTCTCTCTCTCTCTCTCTCTCTCTTAATATTTGCAAACAATAATGGTGCTATGCGTAAGATAATTGTAAATTTTCTAAAATTTTATCTTCTTGCTTTTCAAGTCTTGAAAATGATGTAAAGCCTTAAGATTTTTATGTGAATGAAATTAATGAGCTGTCTTTTGATTGATATTCATGATTTGTCAAAAATATATTTAAATAAAGATTAACACCATCCACTGGGACTTGGGACAGAGTGCACACCCTGAGAATATTTCGAATATAAAATTTATTATAGTAAAATCTAAAGAAGTTGGCTTTGCCACCATAGCCTATTAAATGATGAATGATTTTCAGTTATATCTAATAATTTTGAGTTTGATAATTTTTTTTGTAGAGAATATTATTTTTTTAGTGTGCTTTATTTAAAAACTGTAGATAATTTAAATGACTTCAAGTTTGAGATGCATCTTTCAAACTTGAAAGAAAATTAAATCGATAATTGATGAGTTAAAAGAAATTAATTGTGATAGAGAATAAAGTTATCGTTTGATCTTCATAAGCTCATTTTTGAAGTAGGGTGAATCAGATAATTTGTTTAGATTTCTTTTGGCGTTTAGAGATTAATTTTCTTGGAGATATGATGGCAGTGTTGCATTCTCTCAAAAGAAACCAGAATTCCGTGGTGTCATCCTCGAGAAAGCTGGTATTAGGTTGATCTTTACAACTGAAAAAGAACATTTATGTTATTCTTATCATTAATCATAACTTTTTAACAAATTAAAAAGTAGAATATGAACCTCTAATAACTAGATTAGAATTTACAATTTTAATGGAAATTAAAGAGATCTAGATCAACCAAGTTGCTAGAATTTGCAAGGTTTGAAAGTATAAATGGAAATTATATAGTGAATGCCATGGCAAAGTTAGAGAATTAGCCTACCTAGAAGCAGAATTGGTCCCTATCTAAGTTAAAGGCCATTTAGTTGTCTCTTAGATTTGAAGCATCTTGATGAGAAAATTTCTGTTGAGGGTAAGGCTGGTCTTTCTATAGATGGTGAATCAATTTATTGGAGATAACCCTTCATTGACTATTTACTAGAAGGCAAAATTCCTGAAGACAAGTCATTTAACGAACAAATTAAGAGGAGGCTCTATCTTATGATTTGGTTAATGACATTTTGCACCATTAGCCATTTGATCAAATATGGTTATATAGTAAGCCCTAAAGATCATGACCAAGGTACATGTCAGATTGTGTAGCACTTATTAGTTTGGTCCAAAAATGAAAAATCAAACTTAAAAAGATTGGGGTATTATTAGTTTTCGATGATTGATGGTTGGATAGCTATTGCATGTCATTATCATCAATGCTAAATACCTGGTGTAGTTTTGCAATATACACCTAACATGCTACACCCAAAGATTGCTTCATGACCCTTCGAGAGTTGGGGCACGGACATTCCCATTGACCCTCTAACAAAGAGTCATCAGTTCATTATGGCTGCGACTAACTACTTCTCCAAGTGAGCCAAAACCATCCCATTATGAGAGATCAAAGACTATCACATTCTTTAGTTCTTTCAGGATAATATCATGTATCATGTTCATCATTAAATCATATTTGTAACAATCTATTTTTCAAAAGCACTAAAATAAATAATTTTACAAATTCATTAATATTAATTGTAGATACTGAACTATTTATTATCCTCAGGAAAATGGATTAAATAAGGCCTTCAATAAAATCATTATGCAAATTCTAAAGAAATTTTTAGACGAGAATAAATGGCACTGACACAAAAAGTTAGGTGAAAGTTTGCGGGCCTCTCGAATAATATACATAATCCCAACTAAGTCTACTCCATTTACTTCATTATTTGGGGTTGAGATTGTTCTTCCTTTAGAGGTATATCTTCCATCTCTTCATATTATAGCTAACAACTGTGAAGACCTGTTTTAGGCTGGGCCAGTTCAATCGAACCGGCCAGTCTTCTGTTAATAATTGCGACCCCAATAGGGGGTAGGTATTGCTGTTCGTGAAATAAAGAGAGAGGGCAGACGACGGCTTCGTGCGGGAAAGCGAGGTAAGCTTCATTTTTCCAATTTTAGCAAATGATTATCTTCAAGGATAAGAAATAATTATTCCTTTTCATTCTTATTGTAAATGAAGTGCTAATTTGGGAGAAATTTCAAAGAATGAGATAAACGACCGAGGAGAAAGAAGGAAGAAGGTTTGTTAGATTTTCTTTTGAATTTTCGTATAAATTTCCTTCTTTTACTTCATCTAAAGCAAACGATATTTTTCTTAAAGGAAAAAGGGGGAGAGAAAGCAAGGAGAAAGAATTTTGGAAGAGGAAGAAGGATTTTTAGGGGATTTGGAAAATCCCCATTGTAAGTAAATTTATGTCTGAGTAAATTCTTATTAAGTTTTATTAGTAAGTCAAATTTTCATGAAAAAATTTATTGTTTGATTTTAGAGATTTTGGGAAGGAAGAAATCGAAAGCTTTAGGAACTCGATTTAACAAGAATTCCTAGAAGAGAAAACTATCATGAGGTAGAGGTAATGTTATAGAAGAAATAAAATATTGTTAAGACATTCAATTTGATTTAATAATAATTAAATTATTATGTTATTATGAATAGTTCTCATTACTGGACAAATATTGGAAGAGAAAATAAAGTGAGTATTTATGAAATTTTCTTTATTGTGTTTTCTAATTCTTTTTTAAAGAAGCATGCATCTAATTGTTTAAAGCTTATGATATATATATATATATATATATATATATATATATATATATATATATATATATATATATATATATATATATATATATATATATATATATATATATAAGAATGCAAATAAATAAATGTTAAGGAAATGATACAAACATAAATGAATCAAAGGGAAAAAGAAAATGTTATGCATGCAAAACTTACAGGAGTTCACCCCAGTATGATATTGGTTGAGGAAACAACATACCCGTTCATATAAAATAAAAGAACATGTTATGGAAATGAAAAAGGAAATAGAAATTATTATGCCTTTGGAACATTTAGATGGCGCTCATGTGTAATGTGAAATGGGAAAATGAATAATTGTTAAAATAAATACTATAAATAAATGTGCTATAGTATGAAAAATGTAAAGAAAGTTATACGATATAGTATGTATATGAAATAAAATGAAATAAAGAAAGAAATTATGCCTCAAATGTTAACTTAAGGAACTAATATCAATTGCTATATATAAGCATGTAAATTACTTTCATTGTTACCCACTGAGTTTACTATGTAAACTCATTCCACTAATTAAATGTTTCAGGTAAGTCTCCAAAGATTTTGAAATGCCAGAAAGGGAAGAGTTCGTCTATAGAAGACGACGTTCTAATGACAATAGGTAATTTATAATTTGGGTATTAGTGGCTCTTAAGTACAAATAAGAAAATTGTGTATTATTTAATGAATTTTTCTATCGTCTGACTTTTAGTTCCTGCCTCGTTAAATCGAGCATCTGGGCTGGGTCATGATAAAAGTGGTATCAAAGCCAATTTAGATATGAATAGTATTAGAAGAGCCATTAGGATGATTATTAATGATTGAAAATTTTAATGAAGAATGAATTATCTTATTGATAACAAGAACCAAAATGATCTTGGAGAAGACGAGGAAGTGGAAAGACCAGTGCCTAATGTTAATGTTAATCCTGATGCACTACATAAATGATGGTAGCTATGACTCAATTGATTTAAGATTCAAGGAATCAATCATCAGGTAGTAGTAGTGGTGGGGGAATGGTTATGGATAAGTATCTGAAATTGTTTTAGGATATGAGACTTCTATTATTCAAGGAAGTTGAGGTACCAATAAAAGCTGAAAACTGGATACTAAGAATAGAAAAGATTTTAGAAGGAATGAATTATCCAGAGGAGAGAATATTCTTTTTAGCGACCTTCATACTTGATGGAGAAGTTGAAAGGTGGTGGAGAGGTCTGTATCAAGAAAAATTTGAAGGAATCCATAATATGTAAATTAGGTTAAATGATTTTACTCAGGTATTCAGAGATTGGTTTGTACCTCCTTTTGTGAGGAGGCAGATACAGGACAAGTTTATTAGATTGGTATAGGGAGATAAATTAGTTATGTAGTATGAGGTTGAATTTACAACATTAGACATATTGTAGTACATATTGTAGAGGATAAATGCCACCAATTCTTGCTGGATTGAAGGATGCAGTTACCCAGCCTCTTATTCCATTTGGGATTGAAGATTATTCAGCATTAGTGGAAAGGGCTAGGAGAATAGAAGTGGATTTGTAAAATACTTAAAGGAGATGCAATTTTTAGAAGAGAAAAATTGGTGAAGTTATGGGAGCCCCTCAGGATTCACATAGTAAATCTCTTTTACAAGGTGATAAATTTAATTAGAAGAAGACAAATTTCACCAGTAGTGATGATTCAAGTATGAATAGTTACAACAAGTGTGGAAGACATCATAAATTAGAATGTTTATTTGGTATAAATAGTTGCTTCTAGTGTTATCAACCAGGTTATCTAGACAAGAACTGTCTCACTTTGGTGCAAATACTAGCAGGAGAGGCAAAGATAAATATTGAATCTCAGAGGAATGTTGGAAGGCCATGAACAGTAGAATCAATTGCTTGAATTCCAAGACGAAGTCAAAGCTGATAGAATACTCTACCTAGAGTATATGCACTAACTCAGAAGGATGCTAAGGATTCACCTAAAGTAATTATAGGTGATAAAAATGAGAAGTGAATAAATATATATTATAAAAATATTGTTAAAAGAATGATGTATGTTTATGCTTTTTTATATAATTTCTATAGGTATGATAATGATGCAAGGAAAGCTTGTACAAATTCTTTTTGATATAGGAGCTTCACACTCCTTCATTTTAGAAGAATTTGTTAAATCAGTTGAGCTAAATATTTATGTGACAAGTGTCATTTTATAAGTTTTGATGCCAAATGGGTCTATTGTGAATGTAAATGGTGTATGTCAAGTAACTTTTAAAATAAAAGAAAGAGAGTTTGAAACAACATCGAATGTTTTACCATTACAAGAGTTTGACATTATTTTGGGAATTGATTGGTTATCAAAGCATTTTCTGATTATTAACTGCAATAGGAAAATTATTAAATTTAATTCTTTAGAAAAAAGATAATTGAAATTCTATGGAGAGGGGAATTTCTTCAATGATAATCACTTATATGAAAGCATGCAAATTTATATCCAAAGGATGCTAGTATTTTCTTGCTCAAGTAAAGGATACAAATAAGAAAGTTAAAGAGTTGAAATATATACATGTAATCAGAGAGTATCCATAGGTATTTTTGGATGATTTGCTAGGATTACCATCGTAAGGAGAGAGAGATTTTTTTATTGAGTTGATACCAGGTTCAGAACCAATGGCAAGGGCACCTTATTGAATGGAAGTCAAAGAGTTACAGGAGCTGAAAAGTCAGTTACAGGAATTTTTAGATAAGGGATTCATGAGGCCAAGTTCCTCACCATGGGGAGCTCTAATACTGTTTGTAAAGAAGAAAGATGAGAGCTTCAGAATTTGCATATATTATGAAAAACTGAATAAGCTTGCTATTAAGAATAAATATCATTTGTCCATAATATATGATCTTTTTGACCAACTGGAAGGAGCTACAGTTTTCTCTAAGATAGATTTGTGTTCTAGATATTATCAGCTACGCATTAAGGAGGAAGATATATTAAAGACAACTTTCAGAGTCAGATATGCTCGTTATGAGTTTGTTGTAATGCCTTTTGGTGTGACAAATGCACCAGCTATATTTATGGATTTAATAAATATAATTTTTAAACCATTTTTGGACATATTTTTTATTGTGTTTATCGATGACATTATGATTTATTCAAAAGATGAAAAGAGCCATTCCAGTCATCTACAGGCAGTGTTGCAAACACTTAAGGAGAACATGTTATATGCTAATTTTTTAAAGTGTGAATTTTGGTTGAAAAGTGTAAACTTTATTGGGCATGTAGTTAGTGGTGAAGGAATTTATGTGGATAAGAATAAAATTCAAGTCATTGCTGAATGGTCAAGGCCAACAATAGTTTTTGAGGTGAGAAGTTTTCTAGGTCTTTCAGGTTATTATAAGAGGTCCGTAGAGGGATTATCTCAGATTGCAATGTCGTTATCCAGATTAACTCAAAAAGTAGTGAAATTTGAATGGAGTGATCAATGTGAAGAAGCTTTCCAGAAATTTAAGAATTATTTAATGCCTGTCCCAATTTGATAATTTTATCAGGTTAAAAAAGGTTCCAAATTTTCTGTGATGCTTCATTTAGAGGACTTGGATGTGTACTGATGAAGCATGGTATCGTGGTAGCTTATGCTTCAAGGCAATTGAAAATTCATGAAAGGAACTACCCCACTCATGATTTAGATTTGGCAGTTGTATATTTTGCACACAAAATATGGAGACATTATTTATAGAAGGTCAGATGTGAAGTGTTTACAGATTATACGAGTCTCAAATATATTTTGAATAAAAAAGAACTAAATTTGAGACAAAGAAGGTGGTTAGAGCTCATTAAGGATTATGACTTGGACATATAGTATCATCCGGGAAAGGAAAATGTTGTTGCAGATGCATTTAGTAGAAAAGCTCTTGAAAATACAAATTTGTTAATCAATAACAAGAATAGATAATCATAGATATGGAAAAGTTAGATATTTCAGTGATCATTTAGAAAAAGGCTAAAGATATGTTATTAAGTCAGCTAGCGAATCAATCTATATTGAAGGATATAGTGCTTAATGCTTTGTCTCAAGATGAAAAATTTCAAGACATCATAAAGAAAGTACAAGAAGGATAATTAGAGAACTTTGAAATTGATGAAGAAGGATGATTAAAGTCTAAGGGCGGGATCTGTTTTCCAAGTGGTGAAAATTTAAGAGAATATATATTGCAGGAAGCTCACCTCTCAACTTATGAAATTCATCCAAACAGTACAAAGATGTATCAGGAATTGAGAGAATTATTTGGTGGCCAGGATTCATAATGTGTTTCATAGATCAGTGCTTCAAAAATATGTGTCAGGTGAGTCAAAGAGGATCCAATCTAAATCAATTAACTTTTAGCCTGATTTTAAATATGTGGATGAACCTAAATGAATATTGGATTATGATGTAAAATAGTTGAGGCATAAGTCAATACCTTTTGTGAAGATTTTATGAAAGCATGGAATATAAAGAGATGCCACCTAGGAGAAAGAAGTAGAAATGAAAAGTCAATCCACTCATCTATTCAATTAAAGGTATGTTTTTGTTACTTTATTTAATTTTGAGGATGAAATTTTATAAGGAAGGGAGAAAGTGAAGACTTGGTTTATGTTGGGGTGGTTCAACCAAATCGATCGGCCTTCTATTGATAATTATGACCCCAGTAAGGGGTCAATATTACTATTCGTGAAACAAAGAGAGATGACGGACGATGGCTTCGTTCGGGAGAGCGAGGTAAGCTTCATTTTTTCAATTTTAGTAAATAATTATCTTCAAGGATAAGAAATAACTATTCCTTTTCATTCTTATCATAAATGAAGTGCTAATTTGGGAGAAATTTCAAAGAATGAGAGAAACGACTGAGGAGAAAGAAGGAAGAAGGTTTGTTGGATTTTCTTTTGAATTTTCATAAAAATTTCCTTCTTTTACTTCATCTAAAGAAAACGATATTTTTGTTAATGGAAAAGAGGGGAGTGAAAGCAAGGAGAAAGAATTTTTTAAGAGGAAGAAGGATTTTAGGGGATTTGGAAAATCCCTATTGTAAGTACGTTTATATCATGAGTATATTCCTATTAAGTTTTATTAGTAAGTTAAGTTTTCATGAAAAATTTTATTGTTTGATTTTTGAGATTTTGGGAAGGAAGAGATCGAAATCTTTAGGAGTTTGATTTAACAAGAATTCCTAGAAGAGAAAACTATCGTGAGGTAGAGGTAATGTTATAGAAGGAATTAAATATTGTTAAGGCATTCAATTTGATCTAATATTAATTAAATTATTTTGTTATTATGAACAGTTCTCATTATTCAATGAGTATTGGAAGAGAAAATAAAGTGGGTATTTATGAAATTTTCTTTATTTTATTTTTTTCATTCATTTAAAAAAAACATGCATATAATTGTTTAAAGCTTATATTTTTTAAACTATTATAAGAAGTAAGCAAATGCTTGTACAAGTATAGATATGTAAAAGAAATGTATATGTGATAAGAAAGTATATATGAATGAACAAGAGATGTAAAAGAAATGAAAAGTAAAAATGAAAAGCATAGATATATATGATACTTATACATATAAGAATGCAAATAAGTAAATGTTAAGGAAATGATACGACATAAATGAATCAAAGGGAATAAAAAAATATTATGCATGCAAAACTTACAGTAGTTGACCCCCATATAGTACTGGCTGGGAAAGCAACGAACCTGTGCACGTAAAATTAAGGAAAAGGAAATAGAAATAGTTATAGCTTTGGTATATTTAGATGGTGCTCCTATACAATGTGAAATGGGAAAAGGAATAGTTGTTAAAGTAAATACTATAAATGAAAACGTTATAGTATGAAAAAGGTAAAGAAAGAAATATGAGATAGTATGTATATGAAATGAATTGAAATAAAGAAAGGAAATATGCCTCAAATGTTAAATTAATAAATCAATATCAAATGTTATATATAAGCATGAAAATTACTTTAATTGTTACCCATTGAGTTTACTATGTAAACTCATTCCACAAATTAAATATTTCAGGTAAGTCTCCAAAGATTTTGAAATGCCAGAAGGGGAAGAGTTCGTCTATAGAAGATGACGTGCAAATGACAACATGTAATTTATAGTTAGGGTATTTCTGAATCTTCAGTACAAATAAGAAAGTTGTGTATTGTTTAATAAAAATTTTTACCATCCAACTTTTATTTGTGCCTCATTAAATTGAGCATCAGGGCTGGGTCATGACAACAACCATATAACAATTGACATAATGTCAAACTTCAATTAGAAAAACTCAATGGTTTAGAAAAGATGCGCCCGTAGGCTTAATAGAACCTCGAGTAATATAAGTCCCCTTATTAGTGGAATTTTTTCATTCTTGAGGGATGAGAATATTTTATGATCATCTATAACATAGAAAATAATATATTATCCTAAGGGATTAAAATATTACTTCACCATGGCTTAATAACAAAGTTATATTTTTGTAATTTACCCAAGAGTTTTCCCTACTTATTATATTTGGTTAACCAGGGTTTATTTTATTCTAGGTTATAGTTCCCTATAGGGGCAAAGTCTCGATGGTTAATTAGAATTTAAGCATTTATTATTTAAGAATAATTTTGATTAAAATAGTGTTTTCTTTATTTCAATAAAATATTGGCAGATAATTGATGGGGCTTGTGGAGTGCACTTTTTAAGGTATAAAAATGTTTAAGGCTCTATCTCCCCTAACTATTGCTTAGATTTTCTTTGATATATAAATAATAATAAACCTCAATATATGCAATATACATACCAAATCAAGTAATAAAGTGATAGGGTAGAGTATCCAACCCACAAAAAAATATACTTTTTAGTAGTAAACTATTATTATTTACTCTAATTATAAAATTATCTTACTAAAATAAAAATATTGGTTGTGGAGATTCAATAACTAAAAAAAATCATAAAATAATCGATATAATATTTAAATAAAGTTTTTTTTTATACTAAAGAATGTAATTTGCATAAATTTGCTAGAGTTATATCTATATTTTCAAAAGACGGTTTGTCGTGTAAGAAGATTGAGCTGTGGTTAATATGATCAATTATTTTATCTTTTTTTGGATTTCGGTGATATTAATTCATTTCTCACTAATTTTAAATCTAATCAAAAGGGAAATTTTTCATTGTCTAGCATTAAATAAATAAAAATAAAAAAACCTTAATTTCTATTCCCTTATTATTTTTTTCATCTTTTATTTGTGTTTATTACCTATTTTTTATTATGTGTTACTTATTTTTTAATTTTAGGACATCTTCTTATTATTCTTATCCATCTTCAAAATTTTCAATTTTTTTAACATCGTGCTAGATGATTAACTATCATCCTGGACGACATGAATTCACCATTCATCATCCGTTTGAAGGATGATTTAGCTTTATTATTTGAGATCATCCTAGATGATCCACATCATGTTTGATGATAAGATTGAATTCTACCTAAATTATTGGTGAACATCCTGGATGATTACATCTTCGTCTTGGATGACCCACATTGAAAAATGGTTGGATGTTTTAAATTTGGAAAATTTGATTCATTATTACCAGTCATATTAGATGATCCACCTATTCATCATGGGCTGCTGTCAAAGATTTTTTTATTTCAGGATCTCTTTATCCGGTTTGGAAAGAAACAAAAATTGTCTTAATCTCAAAGGTAGATTCTCTATGAATCCTACTAACTACCGGCCAATCAGCTTATGCACTGCTATCTATAAAATAGTGGCCAAAATGCTTTTAAATAGAATGAGTTTTCTGTTTCCTAAAATCATATCAGTTGATCAAAATGCTTTTATCAAAAGAAGAAACATGTCAGAACATGTTCTCCTGGCTCAAGAATTGTTTAATAAATTTAGACATTCAAGAGCTAGGAAAGGTTTAGCAGCTATCAAAGTTGACATGGAACAGGCCTATGATAGTATGTGTTGGGCAACTCTTGAAAAAGTAATGGATTGGTTCGGTTTTCCTATGGCTTACTCTAAATTAATTTTGGATTGTGTTGTATATCCAAAATATTCTATCTTGATTAATGGAGAAAGATCGAAATGGATAGAGGCTGAATGTGGATTTAGACAAGGCTGCCCTTTGTCTCCATTCATGTTTATCATGTGTTCTCAATTGCTAACAGAAGAATTTGGGAATATTTGAAAGAATATTGGCATCAAAATCAATCCAAATGCTCCTATCATCTCTCATTTAATGTATGCAGATGACATTTTGATTTTTTCTAAAGCTAATAAGAATTGCTTGAAGAAGGTGAACTAAATCTTAAAGAACTACTGTAGTTGGACTGGTCAGAAGATCAACTACAAAAAATCTGCAGTGTTATTCAGCAAATCAATGAAGAGAAGAGAATGTAAAGGCTTAATCAAAGTGGTTAACATGAACATGGTTAAAGAAATAGAGTATTTGGGAGTTAAGATTGCTCTTAGGAGATTGGTAAAATCTGATTTCTACAAAATCATTGGGAAAACAGCAGCTAAAATTAATATTTGGGGATCTAAAGACTTATCTTTAGCAGGTAAAATTTCCTTGATCAAAGCTTCTATTCTTTCTCTTCCTACTTATCTTTCTAGTCATTCTTTGATCCCTTTGGGAATTCTTTATGAAGTAGAAAGAAAGTGTAGAGACTTTCTTTGGAATAAAAAAGATGGTAACAAGGGTATGCATTATGTTTCTTGGAATGCATTATGTAAACCAAAGAAAATAGGAGGTTTTGGTATTCTTTCTTTGGTAGAAAGGCTGGGACCTTTGAGATCCAGACATGCTTTGAACTTTATCAATAATCCTGATTCTCTTCTTAATAAAACGTTAAGTGCCAAATATGGAAAAGTGCTATGGAAAGAAGAAAATAGATTCAGTCTATCTTCAACGTGGAAAATTATTTTAAATGGTGCAGAATTTTTGTTACCTGTTATGAGATGGACAATATCAAATGGAGATTGCATTGACACTTTTAAAGACTGCTGGATTCTAGATAAGACCTTGGATAAGTGGCCGACTTTTGTTACTGTTATTGCTCCTAATTTCAGCAAAATTTCAAACTTCATTACAGACGGGAAATGGGATATGATGAAATTAAAAGTTTGCTTTGGAGAAAGTTTAATAGAATTGATCAATTCTATTCCCATCCAACCAGAACAAACTGGAGATAAAATGGAATGTATTAAAAAGCTATCAGGTAAATCGATTGCTACATCAGTTTATGAAAAAAAATTTGAAAACTTTGATATAGATGCAGATTATAAATGGAGAAAGGCTCTAAAACTGAAACCAAAAATAGATTTCTTTTGTTGGAGATTAAGCAAAAATGGTATTCCAACATTTGCTTATCTCTTATATAGAAGACTTGCAGATCATGGAGGATGTCCTAGAGGTTGCCTTGAAATGGAGGATACAGAACATATATCTTTTAAATGTGTTTTTATCAAAAAGGTGTTCAATTTGCTGGCTACATGGCAGTTTTATATACCAGATTTCGATTCCTTAGAGAGCTGCTAACAGATTTTGAATAATTTGTGTTCTTGTAATCCATTCTTGGGTAATCTTATATGCTATGTAATTTTCTATTGCTGGAATAGCAGAAACAAACTTGTTCATGGAGCTAAAGATGAAACCTGTGCTACTATTGCTTCTAGATCAATTATTCAATCGGTGTCTTTATTTGATTCCTTAATTCAGGAAAACTGGGATGCTAATCAGCTGTTCAAGCTGTCCAAATCTTCTTGGCATCCTCCTCCCCCGGGTTGGATCAAGATAAATGTAGATGCCTCAGTTCTTAAAAACAATAGTACAGGTATTGGAGGAATTTTTAGAGATTACAAAGGCCGAGGAATATCTGCTTTTGGGATTCAATATCAACATTGGGATAATGCACAAATGGAGCTATTAGCTATCCTTGCTATCAGGAATTATATTCAGGATTGGATGCTTGAAGTTGAAGGTTTAATCATTGAGGGAGACAACTCTAATGTTATTAAGGTATTTCAAAATGCCTTAAAAAATCCTTTGATTGATGAAGAATTTCTAAAGCCTAAGGATTTAGATTTTCTTATGAATTTTAAACATTTTATTTTTTCTTTGGCTAAAAGAAATTGTAATAAGTTAGCTCATCTTTGTGCTAACTATGCCCATTGTTCATCCTTCTTTTGGGATGATTTCTCTACGAATAATGTTCCTCCTTCGATTTTAGATTTATTGAAGGAGGAATCTTCTTGTAAGTAATTGGTAATAAAATTTATTGCAACTGTTGCAATTTCTTAAAAAAAAAAAAAAAAACTCCTCGGGACCATTACCTATGTCTAATCATCCTGGATGATTTTTGATCATCCTGGATAATTGGAACGCCTTTTAAACCAATCATCCTAGACACCATTATTTCTCCTAATAATCCTAGATGATTCCATGATTGTCCTAGATGATTTGCTCGACCCTTTATAAATAGCTGATTTGAACCATTATCTTCACTCAAAAACCTCTAACCCAAGATTACGTGCACTTGTAAGCAGCTCTTCTAGGAGAACTATCAATCCTCAATTCACTAAAATAGCAGATGAAGAAGCATATGTCTGCTTCAAATCTACTGTCATCAACCCCTCAAAAATCATAAATCAATCCACCCTCAATTTTTAGGTATTACACCTTTTCTCCAATACAACCCTAGGTTTCATTCAACTCCGACTTTCCCTTTTAATTAAAAACTCCTATTTAAGTTTTTTGCTAGTCTTTGTTTTAGTTCTAATGTCACCTCCCTTCTGTTCTACATTAATCGATGTCTTGTCAAAAATAATATATCAAGATTTCTTTGAATTTCTTCAACTATTTACCACTTGAGACAAGCTCCATCTTCTAGCTTAAGATCCTAACTTTTGCTGAACCCATATTAATAAAACCCTTAGGAATACCAATGCACACTTTCATGACTCCTTTGTTAGTTCCCTAGTCAATAATGCATGAATAATCCATTACTTACTTTGGAAGTTAGTTATTCCAAAAGCTGGAGACAAGGTTCACATCATTTCCATCCTTTCACACACCACCTATTGTATCATGGCCAACCTTCAATTTAATGCCACTGATCTTCTTATCTAATACATCGAGCACTTAACATGCATTAGGGATCTAGGCCATAAAAGAAAGTGAAACCTAGCTTTAGGATAATTAATAGCATATACTCTTGAATCAAAATATAAACTTTAATTCCCTGCTCCACCTAATCACCATATGATCTTCTACTCATATAGCTCCTTCCACACCCTCCACGGTACTCTTCATCCTGGTGCATATTAGGAGCCTGGGGAAGAAGTGTAAGGTCCTATTCCTACACCTTCCTCTATCAACCAACAGCCTCAAATAGATCGGCTAGTACAGAGGTTCAATGAATGGGAGGCTAGATTCAATGTCTATGCAGTCCAACAATATGACCAAGATATGTCCTGGTTCGGGGAATAGTTTTCTTCCATTCATATATTCTTTCAGCCCCCACCACCTCCACGTGAACAAAGTTCCTCTTTCTAGTTTATTTTTGTGTTTGTTTCTAAGTTTAATCTTGTTTTTGTACTATATTCTATTTAGTGGTTGTTTTTCTGGTTCCTCCTTTTCGTGATGTCAGAAGGGGAGTAGTGTTAGTGTTGTATTGGTTTCTTACTTTATTATTGTTGAATCGTTTGCTTACATTAATAGTGTTGTATCATTTTATTACTTTATTAGAATTTTATTGTATGCTTGTTTTAGTACTTTTCTTATATTATTTTCCATTACTTTATATTTCATATTTTAATTAATAAAAAAAATTTGTGATTTGAAATATTCCAACAACAATATTTGCCATTATAAAAAAAGGGGAGATTATTGCAAATCTGGACCCAAGTACTATAATTTTGATGATTATAAACATTATTATTCCTTGACTATTGCCATTCATACATATCTATTTTATGTGGCTAGCTCAATAACCATTTAGGTCCACAAGTTTTCTTGGAATGTCAATCGGCTCAAGATCAGGTAAACTAGGATTGAGTCCATTTTTAATTTCAACACCAATGCATTTTTTACCTTTTCTTGTGTTAAATATGCCTTTGTGGATCCTGAAGCTATGTAACCTTACACACACACACTCAAGGGAAGAAATTTAGTGAGCTAGAGTTTTTCTATTTTTTGTTTATATCTTATAAGATGATTTGATATCATCGTGCATGATCATTCAAAAAAAAACTCTAATTAGGTAATCTGGGTCATGTAAATTTTTTAAAGTAAATTGTCCTAGGCGATTCTCCCATCATCCTAGATGATATGCTCAAATCAAAGTTACTTAGTAGCCAAACTCATTAAGGCAAGATTTTTTTTTTAGAATTTTATTCTAATTATGTAGGATGATCACATATTGTCATGGATGATTCATTATAATCATGCCTAAATTATTCATGTGATTAAGGAAAGTAATTATGGTTAAATTGATTGATCATATCATCGTTCATTATCGTAGGATCATTCTGGATGATTAGCAAGAAAAACTATAGTCTTCTCCTAAATCTCTTAAACATACTGAACTATCTATTGGACAATGAGTTATATTTCTTCATCATCCAGATGTATCTTATGGATGACCCAAACTATATGCTAGATGATAATCTCTTATTTTGAACTAATCATACAGGACAATCCAAAAATCATCCTGGACGAGCAGTTCTATTTCTTTATCGTCCAGATGTATCTCCTGGATGTCTTGAATTAACTGCTAGATGATTATGTATGATTTTGAACTAATCGTACAGGATGATGTCCCATCATCCTGGGCGATCAAAAGAAATATTGTGCTCTAATAATATAGCAGACCCAAATCATCTTGGTTGGAAGGGCTGAAATATACTGATCGTACAGCATGATCTCTCGATCATCTAAACATGCTATGATGGCAAGTTACAAATTAGGGCAATTTTAAAGGACTTCTTTATAAGATCTCTTATTTATTAATGAGAGTATCTTTTGTTACTGTCCTAACCTGTGAGATCTTAGAGAAAGAGAGGTAGAGCTTGGGAGAGAGAGAGAGAGAAAAGATCTTGTGAGGGGAAGTTTATGAGTTATTTACAAAGGTGGCTCCAAGTAAGGATTCAAGTCATATTTTCCAATCATCATCCCTAGTTCCTTGGTCGCTCTAGGGAGGTCTTCATCAACACTAGATCTAGGATTTATACCTGCTTTAGAAGGAATCAAAAGGAGTTGTGGCTCTCTGGCTACATCAGGAGGAAGAAAAAGGATTTTGGGTTCTCTGCCTCACTTGGTTCGGCGAAAAGGATTTTGTAAAGGCTTCTCTATCTTGTTGCGGGATCAAAGGGAGAGTCAATGTAGTTTTAGTGCAATAACTTTAGGAGAGTCTCCGAGGAGTGGATGTAGGTTAAGTTGACCAAAGCACTATAAAATCTGGTGTGTTCTTTCTGTTTTATTCCTACACTTTATTTTTGGCTTTTTAATTTCTATGGTTGATTGTATGGTTAAAATCTCTGATATGTTTTTTTATTCGGTTCTGCCTCAAAGGTTGATCGTGTTTCTTTTAAAATATTATAAAAGGTTTCAAAAAGATTTTTTATTTTTATTTTAAATTTTCAAAACCACCAATTCAACCCCCCCCCCCCCCCCCCCCCAATCTTGGTTTTCCTCGAGCTAGTTCATAAGGGCTTAACAACCCTAACAAACTTTCACATTCAAGAATGTTATCCTACCTATCTAATAAATTTTCAACTCAAACATAAAAACTCTTCTCTTTAAAACATTAAAGCCTAATATATGATAGATTGGAGTGCTTCCTAGTTATCCCAATATCTTAGGTGTTGCAAATCTATTTTTCATGTCTTATGTTTTGATGATTGACAAACACTGTTTCTCTTGGACAGCTTGTTGCTTCTAACTTTTCAAGAATCGAAGATCGGACAATCAAAAAGAAGCCAAGTTCAGGAATGCGTAGGTTTAGGGTTGAGTCAGTCTGTACTTTTGTCTTTTACCTTTTGAGTCCACTTGTAATATTCAAAGAGACTGATGCTATGTAACCCTTCACACACACACTTGAGAGACTTAAATTTTCTGTTTTTACTCATATCGGCCAGGACGATTTCTTGGATCGGCCTGGACGATCCGCTTACAACAGAAAGTCTGAATAAGGATTCTTAATTAAGGCAGCCGACATTAACAGATCGTCCTGGACGATACGTGTATCGGCCAGGAAGATATGCTAAAACAGAAAGAAGTAGCCGCCATAGTCAAGTATGGTATACTGTATCTTTAAATTATCGACCAGGACGATCCTCGGATCGGCCTGGACGATATTCACAAATTATGCCATAATTGTTCAGAGAATCAAGGGAGTAATTAAGGATGATTGATACGATCATATCGTCCTGGACGATCGCAAGATCGGCCAGGACGATCTAGTCAAAAACCTTAAGTTACTTCAGGACGATCAATATCGGCCAGCCCGTATCCAGGGCTATTGTCAGGATGATTTTCCTCTGATTTGAACTGATCGGCCAGGACGATCGTGAGATCGGCCTGGACGATCAAGCCAATTTTAAATCGTCCTGTTTTCCATCCAGGGCGATGCTCTGGCCGATCATCATTGATTTGTACTGATCGGCCAGGCCGATGTCCATATCGGCCTGGATGATATTGTCGGCAACTTGTAATTAATGAGCTCTTTTGAAGCTCTTCTATTTAAGAGCTCTTGTTCAATGTTTTTAAAAACTTTTGGCTGCTGCCTTGACCTGAGAAGACCTTGAGGAGAGAAAGAGAGAGAGAGAGAGGAGAGAGAGAAGATCTTGTGAGGGGGAGCTTGTGAGGGGTTTCACAAGGGTTGCTTCAAGGATCTCTCTACGTCGTCTTCGTCTAGAGTTTCTCGTCCGTGGAAGGGTCGGTAGAGGTAAGGAGTTTTACTTTTGGTTCTGGTTCTCTGCCAGCTTCAGGAGGAAGCAAAAGGAGATAGGTTCTCTGCCTTGCCGGGGTGGCAAAAAGGAGGTTCTTGTGAGGGTTTCTCCGCCCAGCCGTGGGGGCTAAAGGAGAGTCACTTTTTGTAGTGCAATACTTGGAGGGTGCCTCCAAGGAGTGGATGTAGGTCGAGTCGACCGAACCACTATAAATTTCTATGTTCCTTTTCTTGCTTCCACACTTTTAAATTCCGCATTTTTTTGTTGTGTGATTTGGTTTATGTGATTTTATTTCTTTGTTTAAAAAGAAGTTTTTAAAATACCAATTCACCCCCCCTCTTGGTTAGTTTGGGACTAAGTTCATAGGGCTTAACATCCCCATCGAACTTTCAAGTGGTATCAGAGCCTGATTCAAAAATTAAAGTTTGAAAACTTTTTGAATTTGATCCATGTCTAACTTTGGGAATCGCAATACTTCGGAAGGGTATTCTATTACCCGACCTCCTCTGTTCGATAACCTACCTTTTGATTTTTGGAAAACTCACATGTCAACTTTTTTACAATCTACTGATTATCGCATGTGGATGCTTATTCAAGAAGGTTATTCTCCACCTTCTTGTGAAATTAACGGTTTTAAAACTGAAGTTGCTTTTACCGAATGGACTTTTGATGAACGAGATTTAGCTCAATTAAATGCGAAATGTTTGAATTGTTTTTTCTGTGCTTTAAAATCTGAGGATTACATGCGTGTTTCAACTTGCAAAACTGGTAAAGAAATTTGGGATAAATTGTGCATTATGTTGCAAATCTATTTTTCATGTCTTAGGTTTTGATGATTGATAAACACTGCTTTTCTTGGACAGCTTGTTGCTTCTAACTTTTCAGGAATCGACGATCGGACAATCAAAAAGGAGCCAAGTTCAGGAATGCGTAGGTTTAGGGTTGAGTCAGTCTGTACTTTTGTTTTTTACCTTTTGAGTCCACTTGTAATAGTCAAAAATACTGATACTTTGTAACCCTTCACACACACACTTGAGAGAATTAGAAATTCTGTTTTTACTCATATCGGCCAGGACGATATCTTTGATCGGCCTGGACGATCAGCTTAAAACAGAAAGTCTAATTAAGGATTCTTGATTAAGGCAGCCAACGTTAACCGATCGTCCTGGACGATACGTGTATCGGCCAGGACGATAAGCTCAAAACAGAAAGAAGTAGCCGCCATAGACAAGTATGGTATAGCATATCTTTAAATTATCGGCCAGGATGATCCTCGGATCGGCCTGGACGATATTAACAAATTATACCATAATTGTTCAGGATATTAAGGAAGTAATTAAGGATGATTGATACGATCATATCGTCCTGGACGATCGCAGGATCGGCCAGGCCGATCTAGTCAAAAACCTTAAGTTACTTCAGGACGATCAATATCGGCCAGCCCATATTCAGGGCTATTGTCAGGACGATTTTCGTCTGATTTGAACTGATCGGCCAGGACGATCGTGAGATCGGCCTGGACGATCAAGCTAATTTTCAATCGTCCAATCTTGCATCCAGGGCTATGCTCTGGCCGATCTTCATTGATTTGTACTGATCGGCCAGGCCGATGTCCAGATCGGCCTGGACGATAAAGTCGGCAACTTGCAATTAATGAGCTCTTTTGAAGCTCTTCTATTTAAAGAGCTCTTGTTCAACGTTTTTCAAGACCTTTGGCTGCTGCCTTGACCTGAGAAGACCTTGAGGAGAGAGAGAGAGAGAGAGAGAGAGAGAGAGGATCTTGTGAGGGGGAGCTTGTGAGGGGTTTCACAAGGGTTGCTTCAAGGATCTCTCTGCGTCGTCTTCGTCTAGAGTTTCTCGTCCGTGGAAGGGTCGGTAGAGGTAAGGAGTTGTGCTTTTGGTTCTGGTTCTCTGCCAGCTTCAGGAGGAAGCAAAAGGAGATAGGTTCTCTGCCTTGCCGGGGTGGCAAAAAGGAGATTCTTGTGAGGGTTTCTCCACCTAGCCGTGGGGGCTAAAGGAGAGTCACTTTTTGTTTAGTGCAATACTTGGAGGGTGCCTCCAAGGAGTGGACGTAGGTCGAGTCGACCGAACCACTATAAATCTCTGTGTTTCTTTTCTTGCTTCCGCACGTTTAATTCCGCATTATTTTCGTGGTGTGATTTGGTTTTATGTGACTTTATTTCTTTGTTTAAAAAACGAAGTTTTTAAAATACCAATTCACCCCCCCCCCTCTTGGTTAGTTTGGGACTAAGACTAAGTTCATAGGGCTTAACATCCCCATCGAACTTTCAAGTGGTATCAGAGCTTGTTTCGAAAATTAAAGTTTAAAAACTTTTTGAATTTGATCCATGTCTAACTTTGAGAATCGCAACACTACGGAAGGGTATTCTATTACCCGACCTCCTCTGTTCGATAACCTACCTTTTGACTTCTGGAAAACTCGCATGTCAACTTTTTTACAATCTACTGATTATCGCATGTGGATGCTTATTCAAGAAGGTTATTCTCCACCTTCTCGTGAAATTAACGGTTTTAAAACTGAAGTTGCTTTTACCGAATGGACTTTTGATGAACGAGATTTAGCTCAACTAAATGCGAAATGTTTGAATTGTTTTTTCTGTGCTTTAAAATCTGAGGATTACATGCGTGTTTCAACTTGCAAGACTGGTAAAGAAATTTGGGATAAATTGTGCATTACTTATGAAGGCACTAATGAAGTTAAACAATCCCGTTTAAACATTCTCTTGCATGACTACGAACTTTTTCGTATGAAACCTCATGAATCAATTTCTGACATGTACACTAGGTTTACTCAGATTGCTACCTCATTGCATGCACTAGGAAAAGAACTCTCGAACTATGAAAAAGTTAACAAGATTTTGAGATGCTTGCCTTCATCCTATGATGCAAAAATTACTGCAATTACTGAATCTAAAGATTTAAACACCTATTCTATTGATAACTTGCTTGGCTCACTCATTGCTTACGAGCAAGGGGTGAATCAAAGAAATCTTGATACAGGTGAGAAGAAAAAGGAGAAAACAATTGCATTGAAGGCACACAAATCGGATTCTGAATCTTCTGGGTCTGAAAGCGATGGAGTTGCCTTCATCACAAGGCAATTCAAAAGCTTTCTAAGGAAGAAACAAAAGCATCATCAAAATTGGAGAAAAGGTAAGGATCATAAACATAGTAAAGGATCTTCTGATGTTGTTTGTTTTGAATGCAGGAAACCGGGACATGTAAGAGCCGATTGTCCTACACTTCAAGATCATTCAAGCAAAGAAAAGGAAAAAGGTGAGGAAAAAGCTAAGTCTAGGAAGGAGAATAAGAAAATCCAAAGAGGCTTCTGGGCAGAATCAGGTACTGATTCCTCTGAGACTGAACCAGAGGAAGAAACTACAAACTTGTGTTTCATGAGAGAAAACCAAAGTGATGAGGAAGAGGTATGTAGACCAACCTATGATGAATTATTTGAAATTTGTGAAAAAATCCATGCATCATATAGGAAATTAAAGAAAACTCATGCTAGCCTAAAAATAGAACATTCAAATCTACAAAAAGAGCATGAAGTTTTTCTCAAAGATCATGCAACGATTGATTCAAATCACATGGCTCTCCTTGATGAATTTGATGAATTAAACAAGAAGCATTTGGAATTAGTTGATAAAAGCAATGCATTAAAAGCTTCACACACCTCACTTAATGATGATCTTAAGAAATCTAAAGAGATTGAGAAAAATTTGAGGATTGAGAATGATGCATTGAAAAGAACTAACTTGAGAATTCAAAATGATTTGGAAACATGTAAGAAAGCTAGGATGACACCAACTTTTAATCAAAGGCCAGAACCTAGGAAGAGGCATTTTTACTCAAATCATTTAAGAAAACCTTTTCCTGGAATCCAATGTTTTTCTTGTGGCATGTTAGGACACATCTCACACACTTGCACAGTTCACCGCAGTACACATTGGGTATGGAGACCTAAGATGCATGATTCAATACATACCACATCTGCATTGCACTCTACATTTCCTAAGAAGGAGCCCAAATCTGTTTGGGTTCCTAAAACTGACTGTTGTTGAGTCTTGCAGGAGTGCTCTCACCAAAGACCTCGTGGGAGCATAGGATAACTGAACATAAGGAGGCTTGCAGCTAAATTGCTAAAATCCGTTGTTTTATCACTTGCTTGATATCTTTAGTTTTTGTGTGACTTTTATTTTTAGTTTTTGTGTTCACTTTTTGTTGTCTTTAGTTTGCTTACGTTTTTTTGTTTTTGTTTTTTTTTTACCTTGGTCTTTATCTTTTGGGCTTCCATATGATAAAACTTCTCAAGCTTTTAAATATTGGAGTTTTTTTTTTGGGGATAGGGTTTAGCTTTTTAAAATTGGTTAAAGGAAGTAAGCTGTTGATCTTTTTCCCTTCTTCGTTTTTCCTTTAGTGGCATGATTTTTCTTTTATAAAACAAAAAGTCTAAACTCAGTTTAACCAATGACTTTTTAAGATATCTTTCTAATCTTGCTACATTAAATCATCTTATGCATAATAGTCAAAATTCTTTGATATCATTCAAACTTTTGAAATCTTACCATTGCAGTCATCACGTGATTTTGATTTTGTGTTGTGGATTGTTCTTCCCTATGTTAGAGAGAGAGCCCCTATTCTCTAATATTTAGAGGATATACTCACAACTAAGTATTTTTTAAGGGTATATTAAAGAGTTATTAGCTTGCAAGAGATAAAAAGAAAAGAGGCCAATGAAGCCAAATTGAAAAAAAAACTATATACACAAAAGTGTATCAAAAATCAAAAGATGCTCAAAGAGCCAATAAAAGTGAAAAGAGGCATAAAATTAGCCCACTAATTGCAAGCTATCATCTCTTTGGTAAAACTCTTAAAACTTAGAAAACTCATTGATTATGTGATACGTTCAAAGATTTGATTTCAAATTCCATGATTGAGAAAAACTATTTTGGTTTATTATTTATAAGATATTTTAGTTGTTAACAAGTCTTGATTGATCTCTTAAATCCTCTTGTGTTATTCCAAGTTAGGACTCTGTTGTATTTAAGAGATTTTTTGTACCCTGAAGAATATCCGATCTAGGGTTAATGGAATCAGTTTTTCTACCTTCCTCTAATTGGATTTTGTTAAACCTCTTGATCTCCTAAAAACTTCAAAAATTTAAATTCAAGAAAAGAATTCTCATATGATGCCTTCATAAAAAAAAAAAAAAAAAAAAAAAAAAAAAAAAAAAAATTAAAATCCAAAAATATTCGGTGTTTGTTTTATTTTTATTTTTTGTGTGTTTTTGACTGTCTTTTCTTTTGTTTTATTTTTGAGGGTCTTGATCATCACCATTCCTTCCTTGATTTCATGTTCAAGTCACATCGGCCTGGCCGATATTTTTATCGTCCTGGCCGATAGGACAAATTCTTTCCAAAATCCATCTGCTGACCTTTTTCTATGCTTAATGAAAATCATCGTCCTGGACGATACAGTATCGTCCTGGACGATTTGATCAAAACTCATGATGATAGTCCTGGCCAATAGTTTATTTGTCTGGCCGATGCATTCTATGTGCATCGTCCTGGCCGATACACTGGACCGTCCCGGACGATCCACGTGTCAGTACGTTTTTATCTTTAAATTCGGCCCCGGACGATCCATTATTGGACCATCGGCCGGGCCGATCCACTGTTCGTCCTGGACGATACACGTGGCAAGCATTTAAAACGTTTTAACTTCGGCCGGTACGATCAATTATTGTGCATCGTCCTGGACGATACACCTAATCGGCCCGGACGATCTGCTTTTTCAACGGTCGTCCGGACTGACTCCTCGGGCCGATAGCCTGTGTCTAATCGGCCTGGCCGATATCTGATCGGCCTGGACGATTGGACCACCTTTTTGACCAATCGGCCTGTACGTAATTATTGACACATATCGGCCTGGACGATTCCGCGATCGGCCAGGACGATATGGACGATTCTTTAAATATAGGCCGATCCAGCCATGTTTTCTCACACCTCATCCTTTCTCCTTTGATTTTCTGCTTAAAGTTCTCTCATATGGCTGGTGGGAAGCGCGTCCGTCAGACCTCTGGAAGTTCCTCGAGGGCAAGGGTTGACCCTCGTTTCCGGGAAGCAGAAGATGAAGCCGCTTATCATCGCTATAAGGAATGTGGAATTACTGTTTCAAGAATTATCAATCCAAACCACATCTCCTACCCGGTAATGGATCTCTTTGCCCACACTTCCCTTTGCTTCATTCTATCCCTTGTTTTTCCTTTCAATTCTGAGTTCCTGTTAGAATTCTTTGCAAACCTCCGCATAAACCCTACCTTCACAGCCCTGTCCTCCTATGTGAATCGACGCCCTGTCGAAATCACATATCAGGACTGTGTTGAAATTTTACAGCTATCCACCACTGGAGATAAGCTGCACATTATTGCCCCTGACCCTGATTTTGACTGGTCCACGGCAAACCACTTTCTTCGCCAGACAAATGCCCGTTACCATGTTGGAGAGACTAGCTCTTTAGTCAGAGATGCTAGGACAATCCAACATGTCCTTCGCACCTCTGTCATTCCAAAAGCCGGCGACTGTGTCCACATTACCCCTCTAATTTCCCTCACTACCTTCTACATCATGGCACATAGGGAATTTAACACTGCAGATCTATTTTTTCATTACATTGATCACCTAACAACAATTCGCGATCCAGGCCACAGAAGAAAGCCAAATCTAGCCTTAGGACATATCATAGCCTATGTTCTTGAAACCAAATACCAAATTCAATATCCCAATCCACCAGATTTCCCAACTCTCTTCTACTCAAACAATTCCTTTAGCACCCTGCACAGTACTCGTCTCCACCCGGATGAACCACGGGAGGCTAGAGAGGAGGAGGCTCCCGCTCCAGCTCCCTTTCCTGACCCTGTCCCTCTCCACCAACATTCACCGGTAGATCAGTTGATTGCGAGATTTGATCGTTGGGAGACCAGGTTTGATGCATATGTTGCTGCCCAAGAGCAGCAACACTCTGAGGACATCGCCCGCTACGAGCATCACCGCGCTGAGGACTTAGCTCGTTTTGACAGTTTTCTCACTCACCAGCAGCAGCAGCATGACCAGGACATCGCCTGGTTCAATGCTCAGGTTACTACCCTTGCCAGCTACTTTCAGCAGCCACCTCCACCTCCTCCATCTGATGATCAGGATCCCTCGTTCTTTTAGTTTGTGCTTTGAGTTATTGTTTCTTGTCTTTTTGTAGTAGTCTTTCGTGATGTTTGTTGTTCTTTTTTTACTATTTCTGGACTCTCTTTTTGTGATGACAAAAAGGGGGAGTAGGATAGGATGTGGTAAGAAAAAGTTGATGTTGTAACCTTATTTTTTCTAATGAATTTTTTTTATTTTCCTACTTGTGTTTTGTCATCATCAAAAAGGGGGAGATTGTTGCAAATCTATTTTTCATGTCTTAGGTTTTGATGATTGACAAACACTGCTTTTCTTGGACAGCTTGTTGCTTCTAACTTTTCAGGAATCGACGATCGGACAATCAAAAAGGAGCCAAGTTCAGGAATGCGTAGGTTTAGGGTTGAGTCAGTCTGTACTTTTGTTTTTTACCTTTTGAGTCCACTTGTAATAGTCAAAAAGACTGATACTTTGTAACCCTTCACACACACACTTGAGAGAATTAGAAATTCTGTTTTTACTCATATCGGCCAGGACGATATCTTTGATCGGCCTGGACGATCAGCTTAAAACAGAAAGTCTAATTAAGGATTCTTGATTAAGGCAGCCAACGTTAACCGATCGTCCTGGACGATACGTGTATCGGCCAGGACGATAAGCTCAAAACAGAAAGAAGTAGCCGCCATAGACAAGTATGGTATAGCATATCTTTAAATTATCGGCCAGGACGATCCTCGGATCGGCCTGGACGATATTAACAAATTATACCATAATTGTTCAGGATATTAAGGAAGTAATTAAGGATGATTGATACGATCATATCGTCCTGGACGATCGCAGGATCGGCCAGGCCGATCTAGTCAAAAACCTTAAGTTACTTCAGGACGATCAATATCGGCCAGCCCATATTCAGGGCTATTGTCAGGACGATTTTCGTCTGATTTGAACTGATCGGCCAGGACGATCGTGAGATCGGCCTGGACGATCAAGCTAATTTTCAATCGTCCAATCTTGCATCCAGGGCTATGCTCTGGCCGATCTTCATTGATTTGTACTGATCGGCCAGGCCGATGTCCAGATCGGCCTGGACGATAAAGTCGGCAACTTGCAATTAATGAGCTCTTTTGAAGCTCTTCTATTTAAAGAGCTCTTGTTCAACGTTTTTCAAGACCTTTGGCTGCTGCCTTGACCTGAGAAGACCTTGAGGAGAGAGAGAGAGAGAGAAGAGAGAGAGAGGATCTTGTGAGGGGGAGCTTGTGAGGGGTTTCACAAGGGTTGCTTCAAGGATCTCTCTGCGTCGTCTTCGTCTAGAGTTTCTCGTCCGTGGAAGGGTCGGTAGAGGTAAGGAGTTGTGCTTTTGGTTCTGGTTCTCTGCCAGCTTCAGGAGGAAGCAAAAGGAGATAGGTTCTCTGCCTTGCCGGGGTGGCAAAAAGGAGATTCTTGTGAGGGTTTCTCCACCTAGCCGTGGGGGCTAAAGGAGAGTCACTTTTTGTTTAGTGCAATTTTTGGAGGGTGCCTCCAAGGAGTGGACGTAGGTCGAGTCGACCGAACCACTATAAATCTCTGTGTTTCTTTTCTTGCTTCCGCACGTTTAATTCCGCATTATTTTCGTGGTGTGATTTGGTTTTATGTGACTTTATTTCTTTGTTTAAAAAATGAAGTTTTTAAAATACCAATTCACCCCCCCTCTTGGTTAGTTTGGGACTAAGTTCATAGGGCTTAACATCCCCATCGAACTTTCACATTACTTATGAAGGCACTAATGAAGTTAAACAATCCCGTTTAAACATTCTCTTGCATGACTACGAACTTTTTCGTATGAAACCTCATGAATCGATTTCTGACATGTACACTAGGTTTACTCAGATTGCTACTTCATTACATGCACTAGGAAAAGAACTTTCGAACTATGAAAAAGTTAACAAGATTTTGAGATGCTTGCCTTCGTCTTATGATGCAAAAATTACTGCAATCACTGAATCTAAAGATTTGAACACCTATTCTATTGATAACTTGCTTGGCTCACTCATTGCTTACGAGTAAGGGGTGAATCAAAGAAATCTTGATGCAGGTGAGAAGAAAAAGGAGAAAACAATTGCATTGAAGGCACACAAATCGGATTCTGAATCTTCCGGGTCTGAAAGCGATGGAGTTGCCTTCATCACAAGGCAATTCAAAAGCTTTCTAAGGAAGAAACAAAAGCATCATCAAAGTTGGAGAAAAGGTAAGGATCATAAACATATTAAAGGATCTTCTGATGTTGTTTGTTTTGAATGCAGGAAACCTGGACATGTAAGAGCCGATTGTCCTACACTTCAAGATCATTCAAGCAAAGAAAAGGAAAAAGGTGAGGAGAAAGCTAAGTCTAGGAAGGAGAATAAGAAAATCCAAAGAGGCTTCTGGGCAGAATCTGGTACTGATTCCTCTGAGACTGAACCAGAGGAAGAGACTACAAACTTGTGTTTCATGGGAGAAAATCAAAGTGATGAGGAAGAGGTATGTAAACCAACCTATGATGAATTATTTGAAATTTGTGAAAAAATCCATACATCATACAAAAAACTTAAGAAAACTCATGCTAGCCTAAAATTAGAACATTCAAATCTACAAAAAGAGCATGAAGTTTTTCTCAAAGATCATGCAACGATTGATTCAAATCACATGGCTCTCCTTGATGAATTTGATGAATTAAACAAGAAGCATTTGGAATTAGTTGATAAAAGTAATGCATTAAAAGCTTCACACACCTCACTTAACGATGATCTTAAGAAATCTAAAGAGATTGAGAAAAATTTGAGGATTGAGAATGATGCATTAAAAAGAACTAACTTGAGAATTCAAAATGATTTGGAAACATGTAAGAAAGCTAGGATGACACCAACTTTTAATCAAAGGCCAGAACCTAGGAAGAGGCATTTTTACCCAAACCATTTAAGAAAACCTTTTCCTGGAGTTCAATATTTTTCTTGTGGCATGCTAGGACACATCTCACACACTTGCACAGTTCACCGCAGTACACATTGGGTGTGGAGACCTAAGATGCATGATTCAAAGCATACCACATCTGCATTGCACTCTACATTTCCTAAGGAGCCCAAATCTGTTTAGATTCCTAAAACTGACTGTTGTTGAGTTTTGCAGGAGTGTTCTCACCAAAGACCTCGTGGGAGCATAAGATAACTGAACATAAGGAGGCTTGCAACTCAATTGCTTAAATCCGTTGCTTTATCACTTGCTTGAAATTTTTTTGTGAGTCTTTTATTTTTAGTTTTTGTGTTCACTTTGTGTTGTTTTTAGTTTGCTTTATTTTTTTTATGAGTTTTTGTTTTTTCACTTTGGTCTTTATTTTTTGGCCTTCCATATGATGAAACTTCTCAAGCTTTTAAATATTGGAATTTTTGGAGATAGGGTTTAGCTTTTTTTAAATTGGTTAAAGGGAGTAAACTGTTGATGTTTTTCCCTTCTTCTGACTTTGTTTAGTGGCATGGTTTTCTTCTATAAAACAAAAGTCTAAACTCAGTTTAACCAATGGCTTTTTAAGATCTCTTTCTAATCTTGCTACATTAAATCATCTTATGCATAATAGTCAAAATTCTTTGATATCATTCAAGCTTTTGAAATCTTACCATTGCAGTTATCACGTGATTTTGATTTTGTGTTGTGGATTGTTCTTCCCTATGTTAGAGAGAGAGCTCCTATTCTCTAATATTTGGAGGATATACTCACAACTAAGTATTTTTTCTTTAAGGGTATATTAAAGAAATTTTAAGCTTGCAAAAGTTAAAAAGGAAAGAGGCCAATGAAGCCAAATTGAAAAGAAAACTATATACACAAAAGTGTATCAAAAATCAAAGATGCTCAAAGAGCCAATAAAAGTGACAAGAGGCATAAAATCAGCCCAATGCAAGCTATCATCTCTTTGGTAAAACTCTTAAAACTTAGAAAACTCATTGATTATGTGATACCTTCAAAGATTTGATTTCAATTTCCATGATTGAGAAAAATTATTTTGGTTTATTATTTATGAGATATTTTTATTGTTAACAAGCCTTGATTGGATCTTCTTATCCTTTTTGTTATTCCGAGTTAGGACTCTGTTGTTTTTAAGAGAATTTTGTACCCTGAAGGATGTCCGATCTAGGGTTAATGGAATCAGTTTTTCTACCTTCTTCTGATTGGATTTTGTTAAACCTCTTGATCTCCTAAAACTTTAAAAGTTTAATTCATGAAAAGAATTCTCATATGATGCCTCCATAAAACAAAAAAAAAATAGAAAAATTAAAATCCAAAAATGTTCGGTGTTTGGTTTTCATTGTGTTATTTTTATTTTTCTGTGTCTTTCACTGTTTTTTTTCTTTTGTTTTATTTTTGAGGGTCTTGATCATCACCATTCTTTTCTTGATTTCAAATTCAAGTCACATCGGCCTGGCCGATATTTCTATCGTCCTGGCCGATATGACAAATTCTGTCCAAAATCCATCTGCTGATCTTTTTATGTGCTTACTGCAATTCATCGTCCTGGACGATACTATATCGTCCCGGACGATTTGATCGAACTCATAGTGATAGTCCTGGCCGATAGTATATTTGTCTGGCCGATGCATTCTATGTGCATCGTCCTGGCCGATACACTGGATCGTCCTGGACGATCCACGTGTCAGCACGTTTTGATCTTTAAATTCGGCCCCGGACGATCCATTATTGGACCATCGGCCAGGCCGATCCACTGTTCGTCCTGGACGATACACGTGGCAAGCATTTAAAACGTTTTAACTTCGGCCGGTACGATCAATTATTGTGCATCATCCTGGACGATACACCTAATCGGCCCGGACGATATGCTTTTTCAACGGTCGTCCGGACTGACTCCTCGGGCCGATAGCCTGTGTCTAATCGGCCTGGCCGATATCTGATCGGCCCGGACGATTGGACCGCCTTTTTGACCAATCGGCCTGTACGTAATTATTGACACATATCGGCCTGGACGATTCCGCGATCGGCCAGGACGATATGGTCGTTTCTTTAAATTCAGGCCGATCCAGCCATGATTTTTCACTCTTCATCCTTTCTCCTTTGTTTTTTTTTTGTTCTCTCAAATGGCTGGTGGAAAACGCGTCCGTCAGACCTCTGGAAGTTCCTCGAGGGCAAGAATTGACCCTCATTTCCGGGAAGCAGAAGATGAAGCCGCATATCATCGTTATAAAGAATGTGGAATTACTGTTTCCAGAATTATCAATCCAACCCACATCTCTTACCCGGTAATGGATCTCTTCGCTCACACTTCCCTTTGCTTCATTCTGTCTCTTGTTTTCCCTTTCAATTCTGAGTTCCTTCTAGAATTTTTTGCAAACCTTCGCATCAACCCTACCTTCACAGTCCTGTCCTCCTATGTGAATCGACGCCCTGTCGAAATCACATATCAGGACTGTGTTGATCTTTTACAGCTATCCACCACCGGAGATAAGCTGCACATAATTGCCCTTGATCCTAATTTTGACTGGTCCACGGAAAATCACTTTCTTCGCCAAACCAATGTCCGTTACCATGTTGGAGAGACTAGCTCTTTAGTCAGAGATGCTAGGACAATCCAACATGTCTTTCGCACCTCCGTCATTCCAAAAGCAGGCGACCGAATCCACATTACCCCTCTACTTTCCCTCACTACCTTCTACATCATGGCTCATAGGGAAATCAACACTGCAGACCTATTGTTTCGTTACATTGATCACCTAACAACAATTCGCAATCCAGGCCACAAAAGAAAGCCAAATCTAGCCTTAGGACACATCATAGCCTATGTTCTTGAAACTAAATACCAAATTCAATATCCCAATCCACCAGATTTCCCAACTCTCTTCTACTCAAACAATTCCTTCAGCACCCTTCACAGTACTCGTCTCCACCCTGATGAACCTCGGGGGGCTAGAGAGGAGGAGGCTCCCGCTCCAGCTCTCTTTCCTGACCCTGTTCCTCTCCACCAACACTCACCGGTTGATCAGTTGAATGAGAGATTTGATCATTGGGAGACCCAGTTTGACGCGTATGTTGCTGCCCAGGAGCAGCAACACTCTGAGGACATTGCCCGCAATGAGCATCACCGCGCTGAGGATTTAGCTCGATTTGACAGTTTTCTTACTCACCAGCAGCAGCAGCATGACCAGGACATCGCCTGGTTCAATGCTCAGTTTACCACCCTTGCCAGTTACTTTCAGCAGCCACCTCCACCTCCTCCATCTGATGATCACGATCCCTCGTTCTTTTAGTGTCTGCTTTGAGTTATTGTTTCTTGTCTTTTTGTAGTTAGTCTTTCGTGATGTTTTTTTTTTCTTTTCTTTCTCTGCTGTTTTTGGACTCTCTTTTTGTGATGAAAAAAAGGGGGAGTAGGATAAGGTGTGGTAGGAAAAAGTTGATATTGTAACTTTGTTTTTCTAATGAATCTATTTTTGTCCTACTTGTGTTTTTCCATCATCAAAAAGGGGGAGATTGTTGCAAATCTATTTTTCATGTCTTATATTTTGATGATTGACAAACACTGTTTCTCTTGGACAGCTTGTTGCTTCTAACTTTTCAGGAATCGAAGATCGGACAATCAAAAAGGAGCCAAGTTCAGGAATGCGTAGGTTTAGGGTTGAGTCAGTCTGTACTTTTGTCTTTTACCTTTTGAGTCCACTTGTAATAGTCAAAGAGACTGATGCTATGTAACCCTTCACACACACACACTTGAGAGACTTAGATTTTCTATTTTTACTCATATCGGCCAGGACGATTTCTTGGATCGGCCTGAACGATCCGCTTACAACAGAAAGTCTAAATAAGGATTCTTAATTAAGGCAGCCGACATTAACAGATCATCCTGGACGATACGTGTATCGGCCAGGACGATAAGCTCAAAACAGAAAGAAGTAGCCGCCATAGTCAAGTATGGTATACTGTATCTTTAAATTATCGGCCAGGATGATCCTCGGATTGGCTTGGACGATATTCACAAATTATGCCATAATTGTTCAGAGAATCAAGGGAGTAATTAAGGATGATTGATACGATCATATCGTCCTGGACGATCGCAAGATCGGCCAGGACGATCTAGTCAAAAACCTTAAGTTACTTCAGGACGATCAATATCGGCCAGCCCGTATCCAGGGCTATTGTCAGGACGATTTTCCTCTGATTTGAACTGATCGGCCAGGACGATCGTGAGATCGGCCTGGACGATCAAGCCAATTTTCAATCGTCCTGTTTTCCATCCAGGGCGATGCTCTGGCCGATCATCATTGATTTGTACTGATCGACCAGGCCGATGTCCAAATCGGCCTGGACGATATTGTCGGCAACTTGCAATTAATGAGCTCTTTTGAAGCTCTTCTATTTAAGAGCTCTTGTTCAACATTTTTAAAAACTTTTGGCTGCTGCCTTGACCTGAGAAGACCTTGAGGAGAGAAAGAGAGAGAGAGGAGAGAGAGAGGATCTTGTGAGGGGGAGCTTGTGAGGGGTTTCACAATGGTTGCTTCAAGGATCTCTCTGCGTCGTCTTCGTCTAGAGTTTCTCATCCGTGGAAGGGTCGGTAGAGGTAAGGAGTTTTGCTTTTGGTTCTGGTTCTCTGCCAGCTTCAGGAGGAAGCAAAAGGAGATAGGTTCTCTGCCTTGCCGGGGTGGCAAAAAGGAGGTTCTTGTGAGGGTTTCTCCGCCCAGCCGTGGGGGCTAAAGGAGAGTCACTTTTTGTAGTGCAATACTTGGAGGGTGCCTCCAAGGAGTGGACGTAGGTCGAGTCGACCGAACCACTATAAATTTCTGTGTTCCTTTTCTTGCTTCCGCACTTTTAAATTCCGCATTTTTTTGTGGTGTGATTTGGTTTATGTGATTTTATTTCTTTGTTTAAAAAGAAGTTTTTAAAATACCAATTCACCCTCCTCTTGGTTAGTTTGGGACTAAGTTCATAGGGCTTAACATCCCCATCGAACTTTCATTAGGTGCTCCCTAGTCTTCATCCTTTAATTCTAGAAAGAGTTATCCAAAACAAATCTAATCCCTTTAAAAACTCTAAACCTCTCATCCTTAATATAAATGTTGAAATTTAATAAAATATTTACCATTACTTTAATTAAAAGTATTTTTTGGGAAGATTAACCTCTCATAAGATGTAAGAAGCTTTCCTTTATGGGGAACTTATAACCCCAAACTAAAGTATACCCTATCTTATTTCAAAATTTAGGGGGAAATCTTTGGGAACAAAGATGAATTTAATTTAAACCCATTTCAGCATTCATATGCCTTTGTAGAATATCATTTTCAACCTTTGAGGTGATATGATATATTCACTATCATATTTGACTATTTGATATATTCATCCTTAAATACTATTCTAAAACATCATTTCTACCATTTAAGACAATATGTTATTCTTTTTTTTTTTGTATTTAACTTTGAAAAAAAAAATTTGAAAAAAACCTTTTATTATCTTTGAATCCATTGTAGAATACTATTTTCGTGCAATGAATTTGAACCATGTGTTCATCTAGGGCCCTATTGCTATGAAAATTTGGATTCATTTTGATAATACATTTAAGGTGCTTTATACTACTCGCTATGATTTTATTATTTCACTTCTAAAAGATTGGTTCATTCCTACTAAAGGTCGTCTTAGAATATTCTTCTTGTTATTATTTTTTGGTTTTTATGGAGCTGTTGGAATGATTCCAAGCATGAAATTAAAATGGATGCTTTAAGTGCCATTGTTAAAGTTAAAAGTAACATTCTTCAGTTGTATGGTGCTAAGTTAGTTAAGGTTTCCTCCTTTATAAATGATTTTCATGTGGCCTGTGAGTTTGGTTTGATCTTCCATTTCGTAACAGTAAAGATAAGCTGATTTATTGGATGAAGCCTTTGGAGAGATATTTCAAACTTAATACTGATGGTTCCAAGAATAATTTTAATGTGGGTCATGGTAGCACTATCCAGGGTTATAATGTTTTTGATATTGTTTCTTTTACGGGACCCTCCACTGCTAAAAATGCTATCCAAGATGAAATTAAAAGTCTTCTTTTTGGTATCCATTTATGCATTTCTCTTGTCATTACAAATATTTGGATCGAAGTTGATGCAATGCTTTTGATTCATTATCTTGAAGGTAACACTTCTCCTAATCTTACTAATTTTTATAAGATAAGGGATATTAAGTATTGGCTCTCTCACATTTATTACTCTATTTCCCATATGCTGAGAGAGGGTAATGCAGTGACATATGCTTTAGCCAAAATGGGTAGCAATATGCCTAGTTTCCCTGAATACTATGAGTATTCTTTACCTAAAGAGATCAAAGGTTTGGACAAATTAGATCGATTGGGTCTTCCCTATATTCGATCTAATTAATGGTCCTTGTGTTTTGGTGTTCTTGGTTTCTTCATTTTTTTTTTAAGATTAGCCTCTCGTTGGGTATTTATTTGGTTTTCTTCTTTTTCTACTGGTTTTTTACTTATTGTGTGTATTTAGCTATTTCAACTTTCAGCTGGGCCCTTAATGATTTTTGTTGGACTGATGCATAAAACATGTTTATTTTGCTGAGCAATTTGGCTTATGTCAGACTGAGGTTGTCTTAGCCTTATTTCACGAATAATACTAGTTTGAGACATTATGTCAAGTATTATTATCTTATATCCCAATTTTCTTTTTCATTCACCTGTTGTAGTTGCATGAGTAATAACATTGACTTGAAGTTTAATATCGCTATGAGAGTTCGTTAGGGAGTACTTTTTTTTAAAAAAACATTTCATAATAAAAAACACAATGCCAAATTCACCACATTGAAAATCAAAGTGAGGAAATTAAATGCAAAAAAATAGTAGTAAAGAACACAGAGATTTATAGTGGTTCAGTTAATCGACCTACGTCCACTCCTGGAGGCACCCTCCGGGTATTGTATTAAACTCAATGTCTCTCCTTTTTCTCCCATATCAAGGTGGAGAAGCCTTTACAAAACCTCCATTCCACCGACACTGGTGAGGCAGAGAACCCGACTCCTTTTGCTTCCTCTTGAAGCAGGCAGAGAACCTTGATCGATTATTGAAGTAGACCTCTTTTGAACCCCCAAGGACAAGGGATGATGATCAGAGAAGACGACTTGGAACCTTACTTGGATCAACCTTTATGAAACCCCTCACAAACTCCCCCACTCACGTTCCTCTCTCTCCCTCTCCTCTAGGCTCTCTTAGGTCAAGACAACAACAAAAGATGTTCTAATGGGTAGAACAAGTGCTCTTAAATAGAAGAGCTTGAGAATAACTCATTAATTGCAACTAACCGACTCTATCATCCAGGACAATTTAAATATCATCATGTACGATCAGTGTAAATTAAGTTGAATCAGCCAAGACGGTTTGGGATGATTAAAAGGTTTTTGTTCATATCGTCCAAGCTTATATAACATCGTCTTATATGATTAGTATAAATAAGTGAATATCATCCAGTCAATCGCACTGAATGGATGTCTGCATGATGGAAAAATAGCTTGATAGTCCAGGCTGATCTGACGATCATCTTGGACGATTAGTTCAAAACTATGAAAATCATCCAGAGCATTGCCCTGAAAAGAAGGTGGTCGATGTTAATCATCTAGAAACAACTAAGGTTTTTTTGAACTGATCATCCCGGATGATATGATCGTATCAATCAAGCCTTAATTGCTTTCCTTAATTATCAGATTAATTTAGGCATAATTATGTTGCATCGTTTAGGATGATGTCTTGGATGATGTCTAAAAATAAATAATACTTAAATAGACATGGTAGATGATTCTTTTTGATTTGAGCATATTGTCATGGCCGATGCAACTATCATCCAGGACAATGAGCTTAATGACGTCTACCTTAACCAGGATGCCCTAATTAAGGTTTCTATTTTTAGCTGATCAGCCATGACGATATTAGGATCATCTTGGATGATGTCTTCAAAATAGAGAACTTTAAATTAGACATAAAAAATTCCCCAAGTGCGTGTGTGCGAGGTTACTTAGCATCAAGAACCACATGGTTTATAATAGACTCAAGAGAGAGAAAAGTTTACAAATATACTCAGACCTAGTCAACCCAATCTTGAGCTGGTTCAAATTGCAGTCTTGATCCTATGGACCTGGAAATCAGTTGGCAAGGTAGTCATAGAGAAATAAAAGGATTTGCTATCATCAAAATTATATTTTTTCGCAATAATCTCCCCCTTTTTTATGACAACAAATATAAAAATAATTAAAGCTGATTAAAGTAGTTTAAAGGAAATAATAAGACAAAAACAAACATAATTCAATAGTCTAATAATAGTATCAAACTATAGAGCAAACAATTCAACTAACTGCTCCCCCTTTTGACATTACAAAAAGGAGGAAGAAGAACAGAAACAAGGAAGAAACTAAAAAAAAAGAAAAAAAACTACAATTTAAAAATAGCATTAAAAAATTAATAAAAAGATAACCCCTAATCATCTGAAGGAGGTGGTGGTGATGGTGGCAGGCGAAAGTCACTAGAATGGGTGGCAAACTGCTCTCTAACTAGGCCATATCCTGGTCGTATTGTCACTGTTGGTGTGCAACATAGGAGTCAAAATGGGCTAAGTCCTTAGCATGTTGCTGCTCCTGTGCAACAATGTAAGTCTCAAATTATACCTCCCACTAGTCAAATCGCTCGACCAGCTCATCTAGCTGAGAGTGCTGGTGAAGCGGAGCAGGTGCAGCAATAGGTGGGGGAGCATCCTCCTCAGCTCCCTCGGCTTCCTCGTACCCCGGGTGGAGATGAGTATTATGAAGAATATGGAAGGAGTTGTTGGAGTAGAAGGCAGGCTTGAAATTTAGAGGAGCAGGATAGTGGAGGTTATATTTTGATTCTAATATATATGCAATGATATGTCTTAGGGCTAGATTTGGCTTTCTCCTATGTCCTGGGTCATGAATAGTGGTCAGTTACTTAATGAAGCAAAAAATCAAATCAGTGGCATTAAATTCATGATGGAACAAAATATAAAAGGTGGTGATCAAAAGAAGAGGAGTAATATGGATGCGATCACCAGCTTTTAGAAGTATTGATATGTGAAGGACATGCTGGATTTTCCTAGCATCCTTGAGTAAGGTGCTGAACTCTCAAATATGAAAGTGAGCATTAGTGTTTCGAAGAAAGTGGTTAGCCGGAGCCTAGTCATAATCAAGGTCAGAACATAGGGTGTATTTTTTGTCACCTATGGTGGAAAGGTGTAAAAGTTTGTCACAGTCCTGTTATGTGATTTTGATAGGGCGTTAATTCACAAAGGACCCAAGTGAAATGAAAGAAGAGTTTATGCGGAGGCTGGCAAAAAATTCAAACAAAAGCTCAGAGTTGAAGGGAACAGTGAGAGTGAAAAGGAAAGTCAAAGAAGTGTGCGCAAATAAATCAAGGACAGGGTAGGAAAGAATGTGTGGGTTTACAGTCCGAGATATAGTGATCCCAGCTATTTGTACCTTACATAGGCAGCTTGGTCGTCTGCCTCTATGAAGCGAGGGTCAAGAATCGCCCTCAAAGAACTCCCATAAGGGTGGAGAGATCGCTTTCCTCCTGCCATAATCAAGAACAATATTGGAATAGGAAGTATAAGGCTAAAAGAAGAAGAGGGTGTGAAAAGAAATAGCTAAATCCTCATAATTTAAAATATTGGCTGGATCATCCAATACGATCCGGTGTAATTATTGCATTCAAGATGATAGGTCAAAAAGGCGGTAATATCATCCGAGATGATTATATATAATCTGGGATGATAAGACACATGCGATCATCCCGAGGCGACAATTCGGATGACCGTTAAAAAAGAATATCATCCAGGATGATTACGTGGATCGTCTAGGATGATGTAGAATAATGGATCATACCGGCCGAATTTAAAATATTTAAACGCACTGCTACGTGAACCATCCATGATGAATAGGTGGATCATCCAGGACAATCACCAATAATGGATCGTACCGGTCAAATTTAAGGTTTTTAAACATATTTCCTCATATATCATCCAGGAAAAACAAGTGGATCATACAGGATGATTACCAATAATTGAGAATAGAGTAAAAGAATTATCCAGGATGAAAAAGGATCGGCCAGGACGATCATAGATAATTGAAGTAGAAGACGATCAGATCGTCCAGGATGATAATGCATCATCCAGACGATAAAGAGCATAAAGGTCAAACCAGCTAGCAGATAGAATTTTAAAAGTGAATTGAACTGATCATCCAGGATGATTGAAATATCATCCAGGATGATGTGACAAAAAGTTTAAAATAGAGGATGGATGGAGATGATAAGAGAAAGTCCAAAAACATTAAAATCAATTGAAAATGATAAAAAAATACAAAAAAGACATAAAAATGAATAAAAAACAAAGGTTTTTTTTCAAAGCTTGAATATGATAAATTTTCCATGTGATTGAATTAAACATTTGTAAGAATCAACGAGTTCACATTGTCAAAATCTGAAAAAATGGTAGAACAACTGATCCTGTTAGCCCTACCTCTAACTTCTCTAGGGCAAACCGTCTTTTGAAAATAAAGATCTAAGTCAGAAAAATAATTGGATAAGAAAGAAGATCTTTTTAATACTTGGTTCTAGAAAAATATTTTATAGAATAATATATCAACGCAATTAATCACGATAATGAATTTGAAACTCAAGCCTTTGAAAAATATCAAGTGACACATGAATTCTTTTAAGGTTTAACAAATTTGGAAAGGGAAGAAGCTTTCTTTTGGTGGGCTCATTTTATGCCTCTTATCAATTTGATTGGTGCTCTTTGTGCTGAAATTACAAGATGGACAAGAGGGGGGGGGGGGGGTGAATTGTGAAAACTTTATTGAAATAAATAAAACCTAAGCATGTGTTCGAATATTTTTGATATTTTTTTTTTAAGATTTTAACATGAAAATTTAAAACAACTTCTAAGGCAACGCGCAACAATAAAATCTTTTTCATTCACAATTTTTCCAAGCAAATATTATGAAATAAAAATGCACGCAAGAATAAAAACAATAAGGAAAAAGCACACCGAGATTTTTATAGTGGTTCGGTCAAACCATGACCTACGTCCACTCCCCAAAGTCCTCCGCTCCGGGAATTTCACTACCAACAAATAGCTCTTCTTTTGCCCCCCTCGGCAAGGCGGAGAAGCCCTTACAATACTCCCTTTCACCAACCTGGCGTGGCGGAGTGCTAAAAGCTATTTTTGCCCTCTTGGTGACGACAGAGAACCTTCTTATTTTTCTCCCTCATGGAGAAGGCAGAGTACCTTCGAGGTCAACGAACGTAGACGAGTCTCCCCATTAGAAACCCTCCCTCAAGTTCTTCCTAGGCCACAGGAGGAGCAAGTTGCAGCAAGATCGGAGTAATTGTGTGATCTCCCTCACACCTCTTCTCCCTCACAAAGCTCACCTTCTCCTTCCTCTCTCAACCCCTCAAACTTCTCAAGAGCTCTCTCTAGGATTTTCTCTCTACTCATGTTTTCCTCTTCTATTTCTCTCTCTCAAGATATGACAAGTTTTTTACATCAAAACAGGCTCCAAAATCCCTGAGATTTCAAAAGTAGCTGTTACAATCGTACAATACGATTATTGGTCGTACAGTACGATATGTACAAACTAGCTTCATCCTGGTACAAAGTTGTATGAATAATTCAAAAACTAATCGTACAGTACAATAATATATCATACGGTACGATTCACAACACACTACTCGTACAGGACGATAGCCGTGACGATCAAATGTCATCTCTGTTAATCGTATGGTACGATTCACAACACACTACACCCTTTCCTCACTCCCTTTCAAGCTCTCTATTCATCGTATTGTACGAAGGGGTTCGTACAGTACAATTTTCAATTTGTAATTAAGCCTTGATTTCTTTCACTAATCACGGGTTAAATTGAGTATGTATTTAAAATAGATCATACCGTACAAATATAGTCGTACAATACGAACGACGCAAAATATCATACTTGACTTATCATGACGGGGTTTTAGATTTGAAACTGATCGTGCCGTACGATACAGTATGATGTGTTCACAGAACACGTATTATAATAGTATATCATATAGTACGAAATAAATTCGTACAATATGATTACCAGAGAATAAAAAACTATATTTCTTACTTTTAAAAACCCTCTCCCCCTGTGTGTGTGCATGATTGCTTAGACTTACCTGCAGTTTGTAGCCAGACTCAAGAAAATAAAAAAATAAAATAAATAACAAAATACATTATCCGACTCATACTCCTAATCCAACTAGTCTTGAGTCTTCCCGTTTTCCTGAGTGGCTTGTGATCTTCCTGAAATGTTAGTACTCACGAACAATAGCAAACATTAAATGATATTCAATAAAAAGTAGTTTAGGCAACATTATTTGGCATCATCAAAATCTCAACCTCGGGGTCATGGGTCGCAACATGCACATCTTTTGATTTTTTGATACACTTTGTGTATTTTTTTTTAATTTGGCGTCATTGCGCATCTTTTTCTTTTGGCATTATTGACAACTTTTTTTTCATTTAATTTTGCAAGATAGATCCCTTTTATAAAATTCTTAAATACTATCAGTTGTGATTATATCTTCCAGATATTAGAGAAGAAAAATTCACTCTCTAATATAAGAAAGATTGAATCACAAAATAGAATCAAGACAAGAAAAGTACTAAAACAAGCATACAATAAAATTCTAATAAAGTATAAGTCATATGATAAATATAATTACAAGATTACAAAAATCTAAAGGTAATGTAAAGACTTTGAACATTATATATATAGGATAGATTACTGTAGCAAGATTGAAAAAATCTTAATTACAAAGTCCAGTTATTGATTTGAGATTGACTTTTGTTTAAAAAAAATTACACCACCAAAAGAAGTTAGAGGAAAGGAAACAATCAACGGTGTTTCTCCCTTTAACTGAAGAGATATCAATCTTTGACTTACAAATTTCAAAAAATAAAAACAGGGCATAAGATATCAATTTAGTAGTGATCACAAAAAAAATTTGACAGAAATAAAATTTGAAGAACAAACATAAGTAGAAAGTGAGCCAATCAATTCTGGAAGAATAAGGAGTAGAAAAACAACAATAAACATAAAGGAAGGAAAAGAAACTAATCAATAAGCAATATAACAGAAAACTTGTAACTCAGAATTGATTAAACAGCAGAATTTTGTAATTAAGAGCCGTGAGTCTCCACTGTCTAAGTACCACATGCTCTCATGAGGCATTTTGTGAGAGCAAGTCTGCAATATTGTCAAACATCAGATTTAGGAACCCAAACAGGTTTGAGTCCCTTCTTATGAAAAGAAGAATGCAATGCATATGTATTATGCAGTGAACCATGCAATTTGGGTCTCCACACCTAATGTGTACTATGGTGAATAGTGCAAGTGTGTGAGATGTGCCCTAACATGCCACATGGGAAACATCTAACACCAAGAAAAGGATTTACTAAGATGTTCAGGTTATAATACCTCTTCCTAGGTTTTGGCTTAAGATCAATTGTGGGTGTCATCCTATTTTTCTTAAGTGTATTCAATTGTGAAAGTTCGTTAGGGATGTTAAGCCCTATGAACTTAGTCCCAAGCTAACCAAGAGGGGGGGGGGGGGGTGAATTGGTATTTTAAAAAATTCTTTTCAACAAAAGCAATATCACAAACCAAATCACACCACAAGAAATATAAGTGCGGAAATTAAAATGCGAAAGCAATAAAACAATAACACAGAAATTTATAGTGGTTCGGTCAACTTGACCTACGTCCACTCCTTGGAGGCACCCTCCAAGTATTGCACTACAAAATGTGTCTCTCCTTTAGCCCCCATAGCTAGGCGGAGAAGCCCTCACAAAGAAGTCCTTTTTGCCACTCCGGCAAGGCAGAGAACCTATCTCCTTTTGCTTCCTCCTGAAGCTGGCAGAGAACCACGTTCCATTGCTGAAAACCTTACCTCTACAACCCTTTCACGGATGAGAAACTCTTGACGAAGAAGAAGCAGAGCGATCCTAGAAGCACCTTTGTGAATCCCCTCACAAGCTCCCCCTCACAAGATCCTCTCTCTCTCTCTCTCTCTCTCTCTCTCTCTCTCTCTCTCTCTCTTGCTCTCTCTCTCTCTTTCTCTCCTCAGGGCCTTCTCAAGTCAAGGCAGCAGCATAGATTTTCAAAAATGTTGAACAACAGCTCTTAAATAGAAGAGCTTCAAAGTAGCTCATTAATTGCAAGTTGTCGACTATATCGTCTAGGACGATATTGACATCGTCTTGGCCGATCAGTACAAATCCCATGAGTCCGGTTGGGGCACCTCTTTGAATGCAAGCTGGATAATTTGAAAATTAGCTTGAGCATTCTGGCTGATCTCACGATCGTCCAGGCCAATCAGTTCAAATCAGAGGAAAATCGTCCTGAGCACCGCCCTAAATTCAAGTTGGCCGATCCCGATCATCCAGGAGAAACTAAGGTTTTTTAATAGATCATCATGGTCGATCATGCAATCGTCCAGGACGATGTGATCGTATCAATCATCCTTAATTACTTCCTTGATTTGTCTGATTAATTAAGACATAATTGTGAATATCGTCCAGCTGGCCGATTTCCAAAAATACAAAATACCTTAATTGTTTATGGCAGCAATTTCTTTCTTCTTTGAGATTATCATCCTGGCCGATACACATATCATCCAGGAAAATTTGTTAATGACGGTTGCCTTAATTAAGAATCCTTGTTTAGATTTTCTATTTTAAACCCGATCGTCTAGGATGATGTAAATATCGTCCTAGCCAATATGTGTAAAAATAGAAATTCTAAGTCTCTCAAGTGTGTGTGTGTGTAGGGTTACTTAACATCAGTCTCTTTGAACATTACAAATAGACTCAAGAAGAGAAAAACAAAGTACAGGCTGACTCAACCCTAAACCTACGTAATCTTAAACTGGTTTCGTTTGTTCGTCCGATCTTTGATTCCTGAAAAGTTAGAAGTAACAGGTAGTCCAAGAGAATCAATATTATTTATCAATCATCAAAACATAAGTCATGAAAATAGATTTGCAACAATCTCCCCTTTTTTGTTGATGGCAAACACAAATAGGAAAATCTCAGTAAAAACAGCAGTTCATTAAACTTTCAAAGTTACAAGCACATCAACTTTTCCTACCACATCCTACTCCCCCTTTTGTCATCACAAAAAGAGGGTCCTAGACACATAAAAAGAAAAAGGAAACAATATAATAGAGACTAAAACAAACTACAAGATAAACTACAGAAAACCAAAAATAGAAAATAGAAAACAAAGACTAGAAAAATGAGGGACCCTGATCATCAGATGGAGGTGGTGGAGGTGGCTGTTGAAAGTAGGTAGCTAGCATAGTGAAGTGAGCATTGAACCAGGTGATGTCCTGGTCATACTGCTGCTGCTGGTGAGTAATGAAACTATCAAAATGGGCAAAGTCCTTTATTCAGTGTTGCTCGTAGCAGGCCATATCCTCAGAATGTTACTGCTCCTGTGCAGCAACGTAAGCATCGAAGCGGGTCTCCCATTGATCAAACTTCTCTATTAACTGATCAAACGATGAGTGCAGGTGGAGAGGAATAAGATAAGGAAAGGGAGCAAGAGTGGGAGCCTCCTCCTCCTCAGCCCCCTGACCTTCCCCATCTCCTGGGTGGAGACGAGTACTATGAAGGATAGTGAAAGAATTGTTTGAGTAGCAAGGAGGCTGAAGGTCATGACGAGCAGGATATTAAAGATTGTACCTGATTTCAAGAATGTAGGCTATGAGATGTCCTAAAGCAAGGTTAGGTTTCTTCCTATGGCCTGGATCGTAAATAGTTGTTAAATGATCAATGTAGCGAAAGAGTATATCAATGGCATTAAATTCTCTCTATGACATGATGAAAAAGGTAGTCAAAGAAAGTAGAGGAGTGATGTGGATTCGGTCCCCAACTTTTGGAATAATTGAGATGCGAAGGACATGCTGAATTGTCCTAGCATCTTTGACTAAAGAGCTAGTCTCTCCAACATGAAAGGGTGTGTTGGTTTGGCGAAGAAAATGGTTTTCCATGGACCAATCAAAATCAGGATCTTAAATGATTATGTGCAGCTTATCCTCGGTGGTGGATAGCTGTAAAAGTTCCGCACAGTCCTTATATGTGATCTCGATCGGGCGTCGATTCACAGAGGAGGTCAAGGCTGTGAAAGTAGAATTTATGCAAAGATTTGCATAAAATTCTAGCAGAAGTTCAGAAGAAAATGGGATAGCGAGGGTAAGTATGAAACAAAGAGAAGTGTGGGCAAAGAGATCCATTACAGGGTATGAAAGGTGTGCAGGATTGATTGTTCTGGAAAGGGTAATTCCACACTCTTTGTAGCGACGGTAAGCTGCCTGATCCTCTGCCTCTCTGAATCGAGGGTCCAGAGTGGCCTTCGAGGAACTTCCAAAAGCCTGTCGAACCCATTTCCCACCAGCCATAGAAAGGAGTTAGCAAAGAAACACAAGAGGAGAAGGGATGTGAAGTGAAAACATGGCTGGAATGGCCTGAATTTAAAGAAACAGCCATATCGTCTAGGCCGATCACAGAATTGTCCAGGACGATATGGCAAAATAATTACGTACAAGCCGATTAGTCAAAAAAGGCAGTCCGATCGTCCGAGCCGATCAGATATCAGCCAGGACGATTAGACACATGCAATCATTCCGAGGAGTCAAGCCGGACGATCGTTGAAAAAGCAGATTGTCCGGCCCGATTAGGTGTATCATCCAGGACGATGCACAATAATTGATCATACCGACCGAAGTTGAAACATTTTAAATCTATGCCACGTGTATCGTCCAGGACGAATAGTGGATTGGCCAGGACGATTGTCCAATAATGGATCATCCGCGGCCGAATTTAATGATTTTAAACGATCGACACGTAGATCGTCCAGGACAATCAAGTGTATCGGCCAGGTCGATGACCATAAAATGCATCGGCCATGACAAAGATAATATCAGCCAAAATGATCAACATGATTGCAATAGAGTTCGATCAGATCGTCCAGGACTATAATGGATCGTCCAGGACGAAGAGTTATAGTAAGCATAGAAAAGATCAGCAGATGGAAATTTGAAGAGAATTTGTCCTATCGTCCAGAACGATAAAAGTATCAGCCAGGATGATGTGACTAGAATTTGAAAATCAATAAAGGATGGTGATGATCAAACCCTCAAAAATAAAACAAAAGAAAAACAGAAGAAAAGTAAAAGAACAGCGATAAAAAAGGCTAAAAACAACCAATTTGAAAAGAAACCAAATATTTTTTTTTAATTTTTCTATATTTATTTTTTTTTGTTTTGTCAAAGCAATTCATATAAGAATTTCTCAAATAATTTAAACTTTAGAGTTTCAAGAGATCAATAGGTTAACAAATTTCAATCGGAAGAAGGTAGAATATCCGATTCTGTTAACCCTAGACCGGACATCCTTTAGGGTATAAATTATCTTTTGAAAAATAGAGGCCTAACTCAGAATAACTAAATAGGATAAAAAGAAGATCCATTTAAAACTTATTTATAAAGAAAATATCTCATAAATAATATGTCGAAGTAATTTTTCTCAATCATGGAATTTGAAATCAAGCCTTTGAAAATCTCACATAACCCATAAATTCTTCTAAGCTTTAAAAGTTTTGAAAAGAGAGAATAGCTTACTTTTTAGTGGGCTCATTTTATGCCTCTTGAATCTTTGATTGACTCTTTGAGCATATTTTGATTTTTGATACACATTTGTGTATATACTTTTTATTTCAATTTTGGTGTCTTTGCCACTTTCCTTTTTATCTTTTGCAAGCTCAATTATCTTTTGCAAACTCTTAAAAGAAGTTCTTAGTTGTGAGTATATCTTCTAGATATTAGAGAATAGGAGCACTCTCTCTAACATAGGGAAGAACACCCACAAAACAAAACCAAAAATCATATGATCAGTGCAAAGATAAGATCTCAATTAACTTGAGAGATATATAAGAACTTTGGATATTATGCACAAGATAGATTTTTGTAGCAAGATAAAAAGAATCTTAGTTTCAAAAACTATTGGACAAAATGAGTTAGACTTTTGTTTAGAGGAGAAAATTATAACACTAAACAAGGTCAGAAGGAGGGAAACCATCAATGGTATTCCTCCCTTTAACCGATTTAAAAATGCTAAACATAATCTCTAAAACTCCAAAATTTAAAAGCTTAAGAAAATAATCATATAGGAAACCAAACATAAAATAAATGAAAACAAAGCAATCTAGAACAACACAAAGCTAGCACATAACAAAAATAACACAAAACTAATAAAAAAAGAACATTCAAGAAATTATGAAGCAGCAAGTTTAAGCAATTTTGAGCTGCGAGCTTCCATATGCCCAATTTTCCTATGCTCCCACAAGGTCTTTGTTGAGAGCAACTCTGCAAAATTTAATAACAGTCAGATTTAGGAACCCAACCTAGTTTGGGTCCCTTCTTAAGAAAAGTAGAATACAATGTAGGTGTGGTATGCTGTGAATCATGTACCTTAGGTCTCCACATCCAATGTGTGCTATGGTGAACAGTGCAAGTGTCTGAGATGTGTCCTAGCATGCCATAAGAAAAGCATCTAACTCCAGGAAAAGGATTTCTTAAATGGTTTGAGTTATAATGCCTCTTCCTAGGTCTTGGTTTTGATCAAAAGTAGGCATCATCCAAGTTTTCTTAAGTGTGTTCAATTCATTTTTAATCCTCAAGTTTGTGTTTTTTGGAATATCATTCTCAACCCTCAAGTTTTTTTCTTTCTCTTTAGATTTCTTGAAATCAGATTCAAGTGATGTGTGTGAAACTTTTAATGTATCATGCTCATTAATTAATTCCGAATGCTTTTTGTTCAAATCATCAAATTCATCAAGAAGAGCCATGTGATTAGAATCAAATATTGAATGATCTTTAAGAATAACTTCATACTCTTTTTGCAAATTTACAAATTCCAATTTTAAGTTAGCATGAGTCTTCTTAAGTTTTTTGTATGATGCATGGATTTTCTCATAAATTCCAAATAATTCATCATATGTTGGTTTACATACCTCATCCTCATCACTTTGCTCAAGATGATCTTCCCCCATTAAGCACAGGTTTGTAGTCTCTTCCTCTGGTTCAGTCTCAGAGGAATTAGTACCAGATTCTGCCCAGAACGTCTTTTTGATTCTCTTCTTGTCCTTCCTAAACTTAGGTTTCTCCTCGCCCTTTTCCTTTTCCTTGCTTGGATGATCTTGAAGTGTAGGAAAATTGGCTTTCACATGTCCAGGCTTCCTGCATTCATAACAAACGACATCAGAAGATCCTTTAGAATATTTATGATCCTTACCTTTTTTCCACTGATGCTTTTGATTCTTCCTTAGAAAGCTTTTGAAGTGTCTTGTGATGAAGGAAACTCCATCGCTTTCAGACCCGGAAGTTTCAGAATCTGATTTGTATGCCTTCAGTGCAACTGTTTTCTCCTTCTTCTTCTCACCTGCATCAAGATTCTTTGATTCACCCCTTGATCGTAAGAAATGAGTGAGCCAAGTAAATTATCAATCGAATATGTGTTCAAATCCTTAGATTCAGTTATAGCAGTGATTTTAGCATCAAAAGATGAAGGCAAGCATCTCAAAATTTTGTTTACTTATTCAAAATTCGAAAGTTCTCTTCCTAAGGCATGTAATGAAGTAACAATTTGAGTAAATCTAGTATACATATTAGAAACATATTCAGATGGTTTCATACGAAAAAGTTCGAAGTCATGCAAGAGAATATTCAAATGAGATTATTTCACTTCATTGGTTCCTTCATAAGTGATACATAACCTATCCCAAATTTCTTTACCAGTTTTGCAAGTGGAAACACACATGTAATCCTCAGATTTTAAAGCACAAAAAAAAGTTCAAATATTTTGCATTCAATTGGGCTAAATCTCTTTCATCGAAAGTCCATTCAGTAAAAGCAACTTCTGTTTTAATACCATTAATTTCATGAGAAGGTGGAGAATAACCTTCTTTGATAAGCATCCACATGCGATAGTCAGTTGATTGTAAAAAAGTAGACATGCAGGTTTTCTAGAAATCAAAAGGTAAATTGTCAAACAGTGGAGGTCGTGTAATTGAATAACCTTCATTAGTATTTTTATTCCCAAAGTTAGCCATGGATCAATTTCAAAAAGTTTTCAAACTCAGTTTTTATGAATCCCGCTCTGATACCACTTGAAAGTTCATTAGGGATATTAAGGTCTATGAACTTAGTCCCAATCTAACCAAGAGGGGGGGTGAATTAGTATTTTAAAAAATTCTTTTCAACAAAAGCAATATCACAAACCAAATCACACCACAAGAAAAATAAGTGCGGAAATTAAAGTGCGAAAGTAAGAAAACAATAACACAGAAATTTATAGTGGTTCGGTCAACTTGACCTACGTCCACTCCTTGGAGGCACCCTCGTAGTATTTCACTACAAAACGTGTCTCTCCTTTAGCTCCCACAGCTAGGCGGAGAAGCCCTCACAAAGAAGTCCTTTTTGCCACCCTGCAAGGCAGAGAACCTATCTCCTTTTGCTTCCTCCTGAAGCTGGCAGAGAACCACGATCCGATGCTGAAAACCATACATCTACCAACCCTTTTACGGACGAGAAACTCTAGACAAAGAAGAAGCAGAGCGATCCTTGAAGCACCCTTGTGAATCCCTTTACAAGCTCCCCCACAAAAGATCCTCTCTCTCTCTCTCTCTCTCTCTCCTCAAGGCCTTCTCAGGTCAAGACAGCAGCAAAGATTTTCAAAAACGTTGAACAAGAGCTCTTAAAAAGAAGAGCTTCAAAGGAGCTCATTAATTATAAGTTGCCAACTATATCGTCCAAAACGATATTGACATCATCCTGACTGATCAGTACAAATCCCATGAGATCAGCCGGGGCACCGCCCTGAATGCAAGCTAGACGATTTGAAAATTGGCTTGATCATCCTGGCCGATCTCATGATCGTCCAGGCCAATTAGTTCAAATCAGAGGAAAATCGACCTGAGCACCGCCCTGAATTCAAGCTGGCCGATCCCGATCGTCCAGGAGCAACTAAGGTTTTGGAATAGATCGTTGTTGACCTCATTTTTGTATGAGGCCACTAAGACCCATCCAGAATCCAGATTTAATCCTAGACCCTAGGATCCACTCTAGACCTTAGGATCCTTCTAGATCCAAGACCTTAGAGCCTATTCTAGAGCCTAGGATTCCCTTAAATCCTAGATCTTAGAATTCTTCTAGATCTTAGGATCACTCCAACTTCAAATCAATTTCCACTCTTGATCAACCTCAATTTTAAATCAATTCCTATATTTAATCCATTCCAATTTTAATTTGATTTCTACCTGTGATCAATTTGAATCTCAAACTCCATCCAATTCAAATCCAAATTAATTCAAACTTCAAATCAAATCCAAACCCAGAATTCAGACTCAAATCCAAACTCTAGAGGCCCTGTCCTAAACACCCTTTTCAGAGATTTTTCAAACATTTCAAAATCCAGTCAAATGATCTCTGATTCAGGGTCTATCACTTGCAAAGTGATAAGACATGTCTCTAGAGGTTACCCTCCAACTTTGAGCTCATTCTGAGGTCTCTAACCCCAGAATCTGAATTAAAATCCAAAGGTTGTAAAACCTTCAAATATTTACAGCCTATGCCACTGAGCCTAACCCCTTTGAGATCTTGACTTTGGAACCCTTATCCAAGCCTCCAATCACTTCCAGACCCTTGATTTTAACCCATTGAGCAGTAAACTACATTTTTCAGACCCATTTTTGACCATAGTTAACCAATAGGTCAAAATTGACCAAAATACCCCTATGGGGCTCAATTAGGGATTTCAAACCAAATGAGCTCCAAATGGGATGCAACCACCTTTGACAAATTTCAAATGTCATTTCAAATCTTTTGAACCTATTTCCAACCCTTGAGTCAACCTGGTTGACCAAGTCAACTGGTTTGACCCAAGAGGCCCTTTAAGGGTCCAAACATGTGTTTTGACCCAAATGACCTCTTTAGACCATCCAACCACTTCCTTTGGACTTAAAATATCATTTCAAACCTGTTGAGCCCAAACCCAGACCCTGGGTCAACCTGGTTGACCAAGTCAACCCAGGTTGACCAAACAGGCCCTTAGGGACTCAAATAGAGATTTTGATCAATTTGACCTCCCCAGACCCAGGAACCACCCTCAATGGTCTCCAAATGCCTTTTCAAACCTGTTGAGCCCAAACCCAGACCCTGGGTCAACCTGGTTTACCAAGTCAACCTAGGTTGACCAAACAAGCCCTTAAGGGTTCAAATGGTGATTTTGACCAAATCGACCCCTCCAAACCCTGGGACCACATCCAGTAGACTCAGGATGACATTCTGAATTTGTTGAATCCATTTCTAGCCCCTGAACCCAACTGGTTGACCAAGTCAACCAGTTTTGGCCTAAAAAGCCCATTAAAGGCCCATTAAGCCTTCTTGATCCAATTGACATGCATGGCTCTTGGAACCACCCTCCAATCCATCTAATCAACTCATTTGAATTACCTAGGTGAAAATTTCATAACCCTTGATGGGGTTGACTGGTCAACCAGTCAACTCAAGGCTTAAGGGACCATTTGTATGGTCAAACCTTTCAACCCATTGAACCTAGCTCAAGCCACACCCATCCAGCCACTTGGAAAGACTCCATGACCTGCTTGGATGCCACATCAGCCCCATTGACCAGTTGACTGGTCAATTTAGTCAAACCAAGGGTTTAGACCCTTTTAAAAGGTCCTAATCAGCCTTTTAAACCTTTTTCCCTGATTTAACTCCCCAAGGCCGACCTATTAGTGACCTAAAGCCCTCTAATAGGCCCCCTAACCGAGCTCCACCCCCTGTTTAGCCATAAGTGGCAATGTCTCCTCTCACTCATCCCAAGTCCATCCAATAGAAGCAAGGCTTGTCCAGCCCTTTCCGCAGCCTTCCAGCTTTCCCAGGGACAGGTGGCATCATCTGGAGAGTCCAGGAGTCGATCCCAGCCATCCAATCCAGCCCAGGCCGTTTGAATAGGGAAAAAGGTGGCTTTTGATCCCATGGATCAAAACAGCTTCTCTCACCAACCCTAGCCTCCCAGAACGAGTTCTCAATTCGTTTTGGATCTCCAGAGCCTCCTCTACCTCCCCACTACAAAATCCAAGTGGTTGCCCGTCACCGGCGGCGAGTTCTCCGGCGAAACCACCACCCAGACCGTCCCAGGCCTGTAGTAGTCGATCCAGGCGTGTTCGAGCTCGGATTTCTGCTGGGGATCAACACTTGGACAATCTACAAGCTCATCCATCCAGAGATATCGAAGATCCAGTGGTATAATCCCTTAAAACTCTAGATTTAGTATACATTAGCTAGGGTTATTTAGCTCTTCATCTAGGATGTTTTAGGCTAAGTGAACCCTTCCCCACGATTTCTGTTCATGTCTTCAATCTAAGTTTAAAATTTCATTGAAAATGATCGATCCGATCGAAAGAACGAGGCAAAAGATGTTTTCTAGGGCATCACTCACGGTTTCTGGTGAGTGTACGTTTTTTGGACCATTGATCGTTCGATCAACGGTCCAGATCGAGCCCTTCTGCGGTCTGATCCGACCGCGCGTTCGATCTGTCGTTTGATCAGCCGTCCGGCGAGATCAGGGCCGTCCATTCGGAACAGCGGGATCAAATCTCCGTCGTTTGATCTTCTCCTGGTGAGATCAAACCGCGGGATCTGATCTCAGCCGTTAGATTGAACCCGCGGTTAATCCAACGGCTGCCACGCGCCGCTGACGTGGTTAAGTGAAAACTGCGTGAAGCGGCCCGCGGCCGACGCGTGTCCCCGCCGTCACGCGGTTTCGATCCCGCCAATCCGAGCGCGCCGCGTGACTGACCGCCGCCGTTTAATTAAGGAAAAATGTGTTTTAATTGGTTTTAATTACAGAAATTTTCAAAAATCATAGTAAATTAAATACAGAACCAAAAAATGAGTATAATATATCAAAATTTTCAGAATTTCATCTAGTTTATATTAAAAATAAAATCAAACTCTTTTGGTTATTATTTTATTAGTAATTTGAGAAATACAGAAATATGTATTTCATTTTTAATTAATTATATATAAATTATTTTTATCTAAAATTTGACATGCATGTTTTTGAGTGTATGGCTGATCTCCAGAAAAATTTTCAATATTATTTGACTGAATTTTGATAGTATTTAGAATTATTGGAGCATATTAACCCTTTTTATATTTAATTAAATATTAAATATTTTGAAAAAAAAAAACTTTTTTTATTATTAATCTTCTCTGGAGATCAGTGGGTCTTTCAACTCATCAAAATATATTTTAATAATATTTTTAATTATTTTATAATATATATATATATATATATATATATATATATATATATATATATATATATATATATATATATATATATATATATATATATATATATATATATATATATATATATATATATATATATATATATATATATATATATATATCCATTTATAATTATATATTTTTAAATATACTTTGAGGCTATATATATTTAAATCTTTAAATGTCTAAGAGGTCACTTGAAATTTTAAATGTAGATTGAGCATATTTGAATAGAAATAAAGGGGATGATTAGTGGATAATCATTCCTTGATTATTCACTAATTTTGTCTTAATTATGTTAATTAGTTAATTGCATGCTTAAGGTGCACACACCACCTAGCCTAGGCTCTCCTAGACCTAAGGACTTGTTTGCTTGCTATTTGTGTATGCATGCCATGTTTACTCAAAGGGTTAGAGGAACTTTGATTCAATCCTATTTAAATCTAGTGACATTAAGGATAATAATTAAGGACATGTTTAGAAAACTTAGAATATTTTCAATAATTAGGATTCACTTCTTCTTGAGTTGGAACTTCAAACACTTCAACCTAGTGACATGTATAGCCACTAGGAAAATTTTCACTGATTTCTGAAATCATTTAGATCCCTAACTAATTTTCCTAAGTCTTAAACCCTTAATTAAGCCTTTAAAACTTCTAAAAAATGTAATAAATCCAATTTAAATCCAAAAATTACATATAAACCCTCAAACTGACCAGAATCTGGTCCTTAATCCATGATAATTGAAAGCCCGTTGATTTGACATCAATTTAGATCCTAATTTAATTTTAAGTGAAAATCAATATTTAATTAAGATAATTAATTAATAATGATTAAAAAAATCCCAAAATCTCCCAAACACTTGGGGATCCCTCCTAAGGTTATTTCTGACCTTTGGAGGTGTTTTCAAGAGATTGGGAATTTGTTTGAAGCAAAATCACAAAAGAGGCCCTCCAATTAAGAAATTCCCAAAATTCATTAAAATGCCCAAACTTCGATAATCCATAACTAATCCTAGAAAACTCCAAATCACCCAAACTCACTTGCATTCAACTCATAGTGAAGTCTAATATTTATTAAAAATATTAAAATCCAGAAATTTGCAATATTTTAAAAAGTCAACAAATTGGTCAAACCATAGTTAAAACTAGTTCAAAACTTCAAACCTTCGTAATAAAATGTAGAAAAATCCGATTTCAGCGTACTTACCTTCCAACTGATCGTAGTAAGGTCTAGTATTTTAATAAAATACAAACATTCCAGAATTTGAGCTTAATCAAAAAGTCAATTTTCAACCCTTTAATTAAATCATTAAAATATTCAAAAAATCATAAAACTCAAAATTATTCTAAAACTCCAGAAAATATTGGTTTAATGTTTAAAACACTTAACAAATCCTTTAAAACACAACAACCACCCTAAAGTTGAAGTTTATTGGCTGGACTACTCCGGGCTGCGGGGCTAAGTGTCCTAAGGAGGCTGGTTCCTCGAGCCTGGTGGCATAATGCCACGAATGAATTCTAAGGGGTGTTAAATCTTAAAATAGATTAATCTTTAATTATTTAACTTTTTTTAAAATCTCTATTTCAATTACATTAATTTGGTTTATCGGCTGGACTACTCCGGGCTGCGGGGCTAAGTGTCCTAAGGAGGCTGGTTCCTCGAGCCTGGTGGTACAACGCCACGAATCAATTAATGGCAAACTTAAATTAATCGAGCTTTTAAAATCAGTAACTAACTCATTTTAATATTAATCCACTCTTTTAATTCTAACCAATTTAAATAATTTAATTAACCCCGATCGCTACTGGGTAACCCAGGCCTACGAGGCTATTAGCTTAGCCCCAAGGAAGGTGAAATAAACTTCACGGCCTCGGTGTGAAACAAAGGTAGCAATCAATTAACTTCTAAAATATTTCCAATTAAAATTCTTAATTCATTAATATTTAAATTTTAATCTAAACCCCCCCCCCTTTCTAAGCCTTAACAAATCCAAACTTTTAGACAACTTCAATTAATAACCCACTTTAGGATCTACCCCAGCCACACGACCTTTCTCACACACTTTAGATGATGTGCTAGGACAACCAATTCTAGATCTAGGTTAGGCCGGTGTTTACTTTACTGCTGTGTGCCGGGTTTTTCGTAGTTTTCACTGCATGTTGTGGATGAAATTGCTTTGCTGTGTCTGCTTACTTTTTCTGTACTCTGTGGATGGATTGATGTGTTTGGCGACTAGATTACCCTTAGGTTAGGTACGATCTGGATGTTGACACAGTTTTCTGCAGGTGGCCACGCTCATGCAGGGCAATATAAAAAGGGGGCAAATTAAAAATGCATAAATATTATAAATTCTTTGCACAGGTGCTTCAGCTGCTAAAGCCCCCAAATAAAAAGAGCGTGGCCAGTGTGTTTACTTTCTTTTCTGCTCATATACAACTGCTTGGGAATAACTGCTTTTTATATATTAATTGCTTAGGATAACCCTGCAGGTGAGTCTAGATTTCTATTTTGATATAAATGTAATTTGTATAATTGTTAAGTGTTGTGAAAGTTAAGTTTGAGTTGGGATACATAGATCCAAAGCTTGGATTCCAAAGAGGAAAGGATACCCCTTTAGGGAACATTCCTTTTCCATTTGGAAATCCAAATTTGGATCATACCTCTTCCTTACCCAAAGAGGAAAGAGTGGCCTTCCCCTTTAGAGGGAAGTGCCCTCTTATCCATTTGGGTAATCTGCTATGAAGATTTCAAGAAGATTGAAGAAGAGGAGTCCAAAGAAGAATGAAATTGAAGATTTGAAGATTTGAAGATTGAGAGTATCCCACTCAAAATAACTTGCGTCATTACTAGGTTTAGAATTCGGGTTATTGTTAGTGGTGCCCGGCCACTTTACTTTCTGTAATATTCTGGTTTGTAATAAGTAGGGAAACTTTGCCTATGGACATTTATTAATTAGTTAAATATTTGATGTGATGATTTGATTGCCTTTAGGATTACTTTTTTTTTACTAGTTTTTTGGCGATTGCATGCCGCTCTTTGTTTTCGCCTGGATACGCGAGGCTCGTGAGGGTGTGAAATTTTTATACTCATAATCTTAAAAGTCTAAAATTTTAGTGAGTCTAAATAATGTAGAAAGATAACGAATCTAGGGAATTAGCCGGGGATCGCCCCCGGGGTCGCATGCATATTTTTGCATTACTCTTTCCTTGCTTTAGACCCTTCCCCGCCTGCGGGTAGAGTCCGGATAGTCTGACCTATGAGGACGAGGTGCCGGACCTGGGGAAGTCCAGTCTTCTAAAAAATTATTTTATAAGTCTATTTTTAAAATTTCAAGCATATTTGATTTGAGGTTGTTAACCAGCATGCATTGCATTAGATACAAATTAAAGAGTCAAAATTTTAATTTCATAAGTCCTTAGCATTTTAGCACCCAACATAAGTCAAAGGGGCCAATTAGGAAAATCTCTAGATGTCGGCCCCGCCTCCCCAAAACTTTAATTATAACGTCCCTACCACTCTTTCATAAAAGACCGGATTCATCTATTTTAAACCGATTAGGTGGTTAGCTGGCTCCCCAATCCAGGTCGGGGTAAGTCCAGACCTTGCACTGCATTAGTTAGGGTCGGACGACTGTGGTCCAGTGTCCAAAATAGATTTAGGTTTCGGGGCAGATCTTTGATTATAAGACCCCAAACTTCGGGAATATAGTCCCAAATTTCTAATAAAATGCTCAACTCTAATTAAATATCATTTCAAGTCCAAAATATAAAGCCCAACACTTAGATTAAGTTGGGACATTTCCGGATGGTTCTGGAATCTCAAAGTGTCCCCTACCTCTCATCCTTTAACTCCGTTAATAACTGCTCAATATTGATCCATTCCCTTTTGATTTTCTAATAATTCTATTCATACTTTGATATCACTCCTAGAAACTCTAAATAAAATTCTGCCATTATTTTAATCGAGAGTTTTCGTAGGAGATTTTATCTCCCTACGATGTAATTAACTACGAGGGCTTGCGCTCGTAGGAGATTTGGAACCCCACACACACCTGATTTTAAAGAAAACTCAATTTCTAAAACTTCATTAGATTTCTTTGGGAAAAGTTAAATAATGATCGTCATAGTTGCATTAGAAGGATTATCGTTGAATGGTCTCATTTCCCTTTGGGGAGATACACCCTTCCTCGATAAGGCTTTGGATGTGAATGCGACGATCATGTTTCTTGAATATTGTAATTGGGTACTTAGTTGAACTATATTGTGTCCCCTCGGGGCCATATAGAGTTCTCCTTAGAACCCGATCATAACATTCAAGATGAGTTTACATAATTTTAAGTCTGAACACCGTTATGAAAGTTTATTTTCGTCCTTTGGGGTGATATACTCTTTCTAACGAGTCGATTCGACCTTAGAATTAGAACTCAACCTTAACCTTAAAATCCCCAAAGAAAACTAATATTTTTCAAAACCTGTTTTCCAAAATTCCACCAACAAAAAATGGCACGCCCGGTGGGACAAATCTCTCTCTCCATCTGTAATAATGGCAAAATTTTGTTTCATCGGTAGTTTTAACTATCATTTCTTCCGTTGGTCCCTTTGCTCATTTCTTCCTTGGGTGAGTGTGGCCAACATCTAAAATAATAACAAAATACTAAAAGAGAGGTTTCACCTCTAAATTTGGCTTTCGTTCTGATTTTGACCTTCTGCCCCAGCACAGCCTGTGAGGCGACAGTGTCAAATCAGATCTCTGGATATCCTTTTTAATTTTATGGATTTATGGTCGATAAATTTCTCGTTCGACATATAAATCCTTAAAATTGAAAAGAATGCAAATTTTTGATTTCATTCCAAAACTTGTTAGTTTTAACCCCCTCACTTCCCCTTTGACTTCTAAGGGTGGGCAGGGTTAAACTATTCCTTCTTACTTGGGCTTTCTCACAATTCCATAAGCCTTCGGGCAAGGGGAAACTCTGTCCGTTGTGTTTTGGAACCTATAAGAAAACCCCTTTCAAATTTCCAAAATTTTCAAAAAAAATTATTTTTCAAACTCCAAGTTGTCATGTGTTATCCCATACGATTCCTTCGTGGGCCGACATATGTTATACTTTCAACAACATAACAATAAAATACCTTTTTACCACTCTTTTCAAAAAAATCTAATTTCAATCATTTTCTTTAACTTTCAGAAAATTTCAAATGGCTGGCCAACTGATTTTCTCCTTTGACCGAGAGTTGTCTTCGACTGTTAATGACCAAGGGAGCACTGTTATTTTTGGAATGGGATTCAGTACTCTTGAGCTCTCCATGGATGGACATCAGATTGTTAGCTTGGATGCCAGTAAGGAAATTCCCCCAGTAGTTGAGTTAATTGTGGGATCTGCACCCACCTTGCCAGTAGTCAGTGATGACCAGGAACAGTCTGAACCGGTTGTTGAGCCTCCCACTGAAATTAAGTCTGTCTTTGAAGAAGGGTCTAGTTCTGGACTTAGATTCACCACAAAGAATCAAAAGAAGAACTATTTGAGGAGACTTAGAAAGAAAATCTCTAAGGCTAAGAGAGTTCTACCCTTTAAGACCTTGGCTCAAGTAGAACCTGAGGCTGTTGAGGAGCTACCTATTCCTGCTTCCTCTCCCCTCCTAAAGGGAAGTCGCTTTTACCCCCTGGCTTCAGCTCAAGGGGAGGAGAGGATAGCTAGGATAGCCCGTTCCCCACCGTGCCCGGTCGACTACTCGACCAAGAAAACTCAGAAAGAAAGACATCTTCAAAAGACAAGGACTCTGAGAAATATAATTCATACCTGTGCTGCACAGACTGGTCAGACTAAAGAAGAATATGTGAAACAATTGAAGGGAGTGATCTCACATCGCTTCCAAAAAGAATTATTGAAGGAAGAAGTATCTGAAGCAAAGAATTTAACCCCTCAATTCGTTAGAAAGAATAAGAAGTATGCTAGACAGCCCGCTACTTCAGTACTGGTTGATGGATATCACTGGGTGCCACGCCCTCTGTCCTCTCAAACAGAGGGTATTGTGTTGACTGGGTCCGAGAGAGGCCGCCACTCTTCTGGTAGACCCCCGATACCCCCACATAAACCTGTAAGATTGGCCTCTGTGATTGTCAAATCAAAGGGGGTTGAAGTTCAAAAGTCTGTGGACTTTAAAGGAAAAAGACCTAAATCTCCTGAAAGGAGATATGTGCCAAAGAGAACTAAGTTGGAGAGTCTGCCACCACCTCCTAGAACTTCTAAGTTCATTCTGCAGCTCCAACGAATTTCAGCCAACCCTACTCCGAGTTCAGTTGAATTGATGGATGTTCAGGCTAGTACTCCAGTTGTTACAGTTGACAGTCCTGCCACAGCCAGTCTGACTCCGGATCCAATAGTTACCGTTCCTGCTACCCCAGTTGATGATCCCCAAAGTCCGAGTGTCATTCCTAGGCCCCTTAGTCAGGTGTCTGAGGACCTTACCTTACCAGATGTGGGAACTATCACCTTACAAGCTCCTTCTTCTCCTGAGGAATATGTCCCTCTCCCTGTAGAGGATGCCACTCTTCTGACTACCAGCTCTGGGATAGTCGAAGAGGAGAGAATTGACAAGGATTTAGAAATGGAAGATGAACCGGATACAAAGTCTCAACCAGATCCTAATCCAAAACATACAGAAATCATTGCCCTTATGGATTTTGAAGAGTTGTTTGATATGGCTGAGTATAAAGGATACTTACCCCTTGACCCTAAATCAATTGGGGATAGACCGGTCGAGGAGGTAGTCCAGGAAATAAGAAACATCTTGTTGAACAGAGAAGGAACGGCTTCTTTTGACCCTGATATGGATGATCTCCTTGGAGATGAAGATGATTATGTTGGGGGCATTCATGTGGTTGAAACTAGAGGATCTAATAAAGAAGCTGAGCCCAGCAAGCGCCGATTTGTTAAGGATGATGATCCGCATGCTGTCGAGTCAGAGTCAGATGAGTCTGTGAAAGATAGAGATGAAGAACATATAAAAAACTTGGAGACTCAGCTTGCTAGCATGATGTCACAAGTTAGAGAAATGTAAGAGAAGTTGGACAAATCACAGCAAGAGTCTTTTATGATCCACCAGTCAGCTCGAGAGCTCACAAAAAAGGCCAAAAGGGCAGAACTTAATTCCAGACCTCTCGAGTTACCACCTGTGACTCTCCCTTGTCCAGTAGAGACACCTCCAGTTCACCCTGCAGTTTCCACCATTCCTCCGATCCCACCTCAGAAGGATATCAAGCAATTAATTGAGGACCAGGTAAGGGAGGCCTTAGCCCATGCTCAAGGAACTGTGTCTATTTCAAAGGGTAGACCCTACCCCAAGGAATATGACTTAGTTCCTTACCCAAAGGGCTTTGTGCCACCAACTTTTAAAGTTTTCACTGGAATTGAAAATCCGAGACAGCATCTGGCCCACTTCCGAGCAAGCTGTTGCAATGCAGGAGGGTCAGATGCTCTACTATTTCGCCAATTTGTAAGTAGTCTATCCGGCATTGCTTTTGAATGGTACGCCGATCTGCCCAACGGTTCAGTAAGAACCTTTAGCGACCTAGAAAACCTCTTTCTTAAGAGATTTTCTGGAGCGCAACAACGCACCACCGTGGGCGATCTCGTAGTTGAAAAGCAAAAGCCGGGAGAGTCTCTGGTTGAGTACATCTTGAGGTGGCGAAACCTCTCGATGAAGTGTGAACCCCAGTTGCAAGAACAACATGCTGTGGAGATTCTTTTGAAGAATATCCACGGTCCTGTTGCTTTTCTCCTGAAGGGTTTCACTATTAAAACTTTTGAGAAACTTCTTAATAAGGCTAGCAATTTGCAGGAAGAGGCTCCTAGGATGCCATTCTTACGAGAGCAGTCTGAAGAAAGGAAGGGTCCAAAATTGGTGAAAACATTTGAAAAGAAAGCTGTGGTCTCAGCAGTAGATAAAGGAAAGAGGCCAATGATTAGTCAGCCTAGCACTCCACTTCCACCACAGCCGCCTCAGAAGCAGCCCTTTCAGATAGTTCCTCAACATACTAGAGATTCCTCCTCCATCCCTTTTAGAGAGAGATTGGCAAAGCCTTATCCATTTAAAAGGGAGTCAGTTAAAAAGATCTTCAGAAGTCTGTTAAAGAAGCCAGATTTTCAGTTGCCAGAGGCTAGGAGGCCTGAGGATGAGAGCAAGAAAGATGATCCCAAGTATTGCCCGTACCACAGGATGCTTAGTCACCCTCTTGAGGACTGCGTTGTGTTCAAAGATTGGCTTGAGAGGAACTACACCCAAGGTAACATCATAATACCTAAGGAATACTTGGTTGATCCAGAAAAAGCTTCAATTAAGACCATTTCAGGTAATCCTTTTAACTCTTCTTGTTTTGTTGAAGATGGTTGGGACATTGCTTTGTCCCGGGCACTTAAAAAGTCGATTAACAAGTCTTTTCGTCTTTCTCAACAGCTGACTACGATAGCCCAGGCCCCGGTGTGGAAAGTTGACCTGGACGCTTCGCAGAAGGATGTTGAGCCACTTCCCTCTCCAGTAGTCTTAGGAACTACTGAGAAAAATGTAAAAGAAGAGAAATCTGATTTTGTAGAGAGGAAGTGTGTAGATGAGAGATGTATTAGAATGGCGGATGGTGGTGTTAAAACCCTTTCCCCTCTTTTGTTATCTGACTTTTACTTTGCCCCATCAAAGGCGAAGGGTCAAAAGATGAATAAAAAACATCCTTCTACTTCTGTCTTGATGATTAACCATGAATCTCAAATGCAAATTGATGACTCTCCTGTTTTGAATCAAACTCCTAATGAAGCAAATATCGAGGCTAATCAAACTGACCTCCCCGAATCGACTATTCAAGAAGAGGTCGAATGTGAAGCTTTATCAGAAAGTGATTTCCCTCAAATCAATTTTCAAGGAAATCCTATCTTGATAGAACTTTCAGATTCTGACTCGCTTTCAGGAAATGATGATCCAACACCTATGGTGTGTGTAGACACTGCTCTAGTTTGCCCGCCCGAAAACATCGAGCAGGTGCAACTCCGTGGCGGTAAAGTCTTACCCCCTAGGTTGCCCCCTCAGGATAAAGGCAAGCAACCTTCATTCGAAAATCTAAGTCCGGATTCCCCTTAACAACCAGAATTTCCTTTAATTCCTCCGGGTTTCGAGTCTGTCGTTCCTAAGGTTGATTATAATGTTTTAGCCCACCTTAGGAAGTTGCCAGCAAAATTGAGTATTTATGACGCCCTCCTTCTTTCCAAAGAAATGAGGGAGTCTCTAATTAAAGCACTTCTCGATCCAGAGATTTGCTTAACACAGTTGGCTGCAACTTCAGAAGGTGAGGCTCTCTACTTCAAAGAGGTCCCTGGGGTTACCTTTTCAGACGAAGATTTACTCTTGGGAACTGCTGACCACAATCGTCCCCTCTACATTACTGTAGATGTGGGAAATTTCAAGTTATCAAGAGTCCTTGTTGATCCGGGTGCATCGGTCAACGTGATGAACATAAAGACCCTTGCTTATCTCAGAGTTGATACTAGCAAGCTTTCAACCGACAGGTTGGTGCTTCGTGGGTTCAACGAGAAGGGCGAGAGAGCTTTAGGTTCAATCACTCTACTCCTGGAGATAGGAGGTTTAAAAACTGAAGCTAAATTTCATATAATTGATTCGACTACGTCCTTTAACGCACTTCTAGGTAGACCTTGGATTCACGAATATAGAATGGTTCCATCTACCCTGCACCAATGCGTTAAGTATCAACGAGACGGCATTGAACATGTGATTAAGGGTGATTTGCAACCATTCTCGATTCAAGAAATTGGGATCTACGAAGATGCTGCATATTTCATACCAAAAGGGTCCTCGTCCCGTTCTAAATTAGAGATCAAATTTGAGGAGAAAATGGTTGGACAAAAATTCAACCAAAAGAAAGAAAAAGATAAGGATATCAATCAAGAAATGATTCAATCGAGTAGTGAAGACGACTCTGATATCGTTGTCCTTAGACCTCCAAGCACATTACCTCAAAGAGGTGGGAGGATGGCTTTAAGGGCACGAGGTCGAGGCCGCGCTTCATTAGACAGGAGAGCAGCACCCGTATACATTGATTTGGAATCAGATTCCGATGGTGAACTAGAAAGTCAAGGTGCTGCCCTCTCTCTCGATTATCAAAATATAAATACTCCTCCAAAATTTGATCTCACCTTAGACCAGGACAGTGACCCTGAGGTAGATATTTCAAAAGTTAAAAGTGACGAGCCCGAATTAACAATGTATGAAAAGCTCACTAGAAGGATTGAGGCCCTTTCTCTGACCCCACTGTCGGCAGGCAGGGTTGTAGGGTTGGAAGTCAAAGTGGCCCCCAACTTGGATGGTGAAGTTAAGAAAGTCCAGAAATTCTTTCCTGGCTCCTCCTCCGCAAGGGACGAAGGTGATGTAACCCTTGAGGAGGCAGATTTTAATGAATTAATGGAATTACCTTTCGGCTACTTCCCTGTTTGTGTAAAAAATACTTTTTCTAAAGGTTCTATACCATACCGATGGACTAAGGGTCAAGCTAGATACCACGAGAATATTTGGCGAACAAAAATAAATAAAAATCCAACAAGTGGTATTGGCTTTGGAACAGTTAGTTCATTCGATGATGATGAGTATTGCCTAATGATAACTTACCATCTCGATTCTCCAAAATGTCCCTACAGATCCTCCTTGTCCTCTAGATGGACTCTGTTTGGAGACTTTAGACGATCCCGATGATCTTCAAGTTCGGGATGCACCCCCTGAATTTGAAGAGGAAATTAAGTCGACAGTCGATGAGTTGAGAGAAATTAACTTGGGAAACGATGATGACCCCCGTCCGATTTTCATAAGTACTTTGTTGAGCGAGGGTGAAACCCAAGACTTAATCCAGTTGTTATTCGAGTTCAGGGATTGCTTTGCCTGGACATATGACGAAATGCCAGGTTTGCCTGCTGAGGTAGCAGTTCACAAACTTGGGGTTCGGCATGATGCCATCCCTGTTAAACAAGCTCCTCGACGCATGCGCTTAGAGATTGAGCAACAAGTCGTTTCTGAAGTTAAGAAATTGGCAGAAGCCGGATTCATTCGAGAGGAACAATACCCCTCTTGGGTGGCCAGCGTCGTGCCAGTTCGAAAGAAAAATGGCCAGATTCGGATTTGTGTCGACTATAGGGATCTGAATAAGGCATGCCCTAAGGATGAGTTCCCTCTACCAATACCAGAACTCATGGTGGACATTGCCTCCTCACATGCTATTTTCTCATTCATGGATGGCTCGTCGGGTTATAACCAAATCAAGATGGCCCCTGAAGATGAGAGAAATACGGCGTTCAGAACCCCTATTGGAATCTTTTGTTATAAGGTAATGCCATTCGGCTTAAAGAATGCCGGAGCAACCTACCAACGGGCCATGACCCATATCTTTGACGACTTAATTCATAATCAAGTTGAATGTTATATTGATGATTTAGTTGTCAAGAGCAAGGTTAAAGAGGCTCACCTGTACGACTTAAGAGTTTTTTTCGAACGGTTGCGCCGCTACGATTTGAAAATGAACCCCTTGAAGTGCGCCTTCGGCGTCGCTTCGGGAAAATTTTTAGGATTCGTAGTGAGGCACCGCAGAATCGAGATAGATCCTGCTAAAATTGAAGCCATCTTAGATATGCCATCCCCTAAGAGCCTTACTCAGTTAAGGTCTCTACAAGGTAGATTGGCATATATAAGGAAGGTTTATTTCTAATCTTTCCGGGAGATGTCAACCCTTTTCTGTCCTTGCGAAAAAGGATACTAAATTCGTATGGGGCGAGAAGTGTCAAAATGCTTTTGAGGATATCAAACAATACCTTTCTAACCCGCCAGTCTTGGCAGCTCCGATTCCGGGAAAGCCATTAATCCTCTACACCGCAGCTCTAGATGAGTCTTTAGGTGCCCTGTTAGCTCAAGTTAACGACGAAGGAAAAGAGAATGCTCTCTACTACCTTAGTCGAAGACTCCTTCCTACTGAAATTCGATACCCGTCAATTGAGAAGCATTGTCTTGCTCTGGTTTTTGCAGCTCAGAAACTGAGGCATTACATGCTCTCCCACTCAATCAGTTTGATTTCAAGAGTTAATCCTTTGCAATATCTTATGACCCGACCTACGTTGTCAGGACGTTTAGCTCGTTGGTCTATGATATTGTTGCAATTTGAGATTACTTTCACTCCTCTTCGTGCTGTGAAAGGACAGGCTGTTGCCGTCTTTCTGGCAGCACACCCGCTGCTGGCAAATTCTCCTCTGAATGATGACTTACCCGACAAACAAATCATGAGTTTGGGGAAATCTGGCGAGGCCATCTGGGAATTATATTTTGATGGGGCAGCATCCTCCCGTAGGATTGCGACTCAACAATCTGTAATTCCTGGAAAGGCTGGAGTCGGTCTAATTTTTATTACACCAGAAAAAGGAATGATGCATTTTTCCTACCACTTATCGGAGCCTTGCACAAACAACGAAGCTGAATACGAAGCTCTGATAACTGGTTTGGAACTTGCAATTCTAATGGAGATTAAAGAGATTAAGATCTTTGGAGATTCCCAACTGGTTATTAACCAAGTCGCCGGAACTTATAAAGTCTTGAATCCGAATCTCCTAAAATATCACCAGTACACACTTCACTTGTTGGAACAAATCCCCATTGCTACTTTGTATAGGGTTCCCCGTGGAAGCAATTCTGCGGCGGATGCCCTAGCAAAACTTGCAAAGGAATTTGCATGTCCTGAGGAGGATTCCATCCCTATAGAGATACAGGGTCGTAAGACTCTCTCCCTTATAGATTTGGAACATATTAGTAAGACTCCCCTTCAGATCCTTTCTGCCTCTTCGACGACTGACGAAGAAGGCGATTGGAGACGACCCTTAGTCGATTACCTTAAAGAAGGGAAGCTTCCCCAGGATAAATCACTCTCCAACCAGATTAAGAAACGTGCCCTATCATATGCACTAGTTAACGATCTGTTGTACCGTCGGTCCTTTGATCACATGTGGCTGCGCTGTTTGAACAAGCGAGAAGCCCAGAAAATTGTTAATGAAGTTCATTCAGGACTGTGCGGTGCTCATCAATCGGGTCCAAAAATGAAATTAAAGATTAAAAGACTTGGATATTATTGGCCTACAATGATTGACGATTGCATGAATACTGCAAAGCACTGTCATCAATGTCAGGTCCATGGTGTGGTTTTACATCAGCCGCCTAATGTGTTACACCCTACGATAGCCTCGTGGCCCTTCGAGAGTTGGGGCACGGATATCATTGGGCCGATTGACCCTCCCTCCGCGAGAGGTCATCGTTTCATATTAGCAGCGACTGATTACTTTTCAAAATGGGCGGAAGCAATTCCCCTACGCAACGTAACATCACACCATGTCTTAAAATTCTTTCGTGACCATATTGTATATCGATTCGGCGTACACCGCAGAATCATATCCGATAATGGGTCCGCATTCAAGTCTACAAAAATCAATAGTTTTGTAAGGCGCCATAATATTGATTGGAGATATTCGACGATCTATTACCCTCGGGCGAATGGATTGGCCGAGGCCTTCAACAAAACCTTGGTGCAAATTGTCAAAAAGACCCTTGATGATAACAAACGGCAGTGGGATGAGCGGTTGGTGGAAGCTCTGTGGGCTTATCGTACCACTTATAGAACCCCAACCCAATCCACCCCGTTTGCACTAGTATATGGATCTGAGGCTGTTCTGCCCTTGGAAATACAAATCCCTTCGCTTAGAGTTGCAGTTCGGAATCAAATTACCAATGAACAAAATGCAAAACTACGATTGGAAGAACTCGAAGGCCTTGAAGAGCGACGTCTCCAAGCTCAACAAAGTTTAGAGTTGTATAAATCCCGTATGGTTCAAGCCCATGACAAGTTAGTGCGTCCTAGGACCTTCCAAGCGGGAGACTTGGTATTGGTCCTTCGGAGGCCTATCTTGGCCCATCGGAAGCTGGGAGGCAAATTTGAACCTACATGGGAAGGACCCTTCGTTATAGAGACTGTCTACGAAGGAGGCTCGTATCAGTTAGTAGATTGTAAAGGGAACCACCCGATGCTACCTGTCAATGGGCGTTTCCTTAAGAAATACTATGCTTGATGTAGCTCATTTTACCAATTAATAAAATTTCCATTTCTTGGTTTATAACTTGATTCTACCTTTTTTTAAGGTCTCTTTTTTTTTTTAACGCTCTTCGCCTTTTCCTTAAGGTTAGGTCCTTCCTTCCCTTAGGATTAGATTCGCTAGTGGTGGAGTACGCCCTCCGTGGCACCACCCTAGCATTTGACCCGGGGATTAGTGGTGGAGTACGCCCTTCGTGGCACCATCCTGATTCCCATTCGCTAGTGATGGAGTACGCCCTTCGTGGCACCATCCTAGTTTGCCAGTTGAGGTCCTCTGTGTGGAGCAAGTTTCCTCCCCACATGACCATTCGCTAGTGGTGGAGTACGCCCTCCGTGGCACCACCCTAGCATTTGACCCGGGGATTAGTGGTGGAGTACGCCCTTCGTGGCACCATCTTGATTCCCATTCGCTAGTGGTGGAGTACGCCCTTCGTGGCACCATTCTAGTTTTCCAGTTGAGGTCCTCTGTGTGGAGCAAGTTTCCTCCCCACATGACCATTCGCTAGTGGTGGAGTACGCCCTCCGTGGCACCACCCTAGCATTTGACCCGGGGATTAGTGGTGGAGTACGCCCTTCGTGGCACCATCTTGATTCCCATTCGCTAGTGGTGGAGTACGCCCTTCGTGGCACCATCCTAGTTTGCCAGTTGAGGTCCTCTGTGTGGAGCAAGTTTCCTCCCCACATGACCATTCGCTAGTGGTGGAGTACGCCCTCCGTGGCACCACCCTAGCATTTGACCCGGAGATTAGTGGTGGAGTACGCCCTTCGTGGCACCATCCTGATTCCCATTCGCTAGTGATGGAGTACGCCCTTCGTGGCACCATCCTAGTTTGCCAGTTGAGGTCCTCTGTGTGGATCAAGTTTCCTCCCCATATGACCATTCACTAGTGATGGAGTACGCCCTTCGTGGCACCATCCTAGTTTGCCAGTTAATCTGCCTATTAGGAGTAGGTCTTCTATCAGCATCCTATAGGCCTAAGGTTGGGTGATGCCCTTCCTTAGACCCAAGGCTAGGTTTTCCCTACCTTGGTTTCTCCAGTTCCCAGTTGATCTGTCTACTAGGAGTAAGTCTTCTATCAGCATCCTGTAGACCTAAGGTTGGGTGATGCCCTTCCTTAGACCCAAGGTTAGGTATTCCCTACCTTGGTTTTACCAGTTTTCCTTATCCAATAGGTGTAAGCCTTCCGTTAGCATCCTATAGGCTTGAGATTAGGAGATGATCTCCCTTTCACTCTCAAAATTCTACTTCCATTCGGTCAACGCCAATGTGTGCGGCAGAAGTTCCTTCTACTACACACATTGGGGGTCCATTTGTTGACCTCATTTTTGTATGAGGCCACTAAGACCCATCCAGAATCCAGATTTAATCCTAGACCCTAGGATCCACTCTAGACCTTAGGATCCTTCTAGATCCAAGACCTTAGAGCCTATTCTAGAGCCTAGGATTCCCTTAAATCCTAGATCTTAGAATTCTTCTAGATCTTAGGATCACTCCAACTTCAAATCAATTTCCATTCTTGATCAACCTCAATTTTAAATCAATTCCTATATTTAATCCATTCCAATTTTAATTTGATTTCTACCTGTGATCAATTTGAATCTCAAACTCCATCCAATTCAAATCCAAATTAATTCAAACTTCAAATCAAATCCAAACCCAGAATTCAGACTCAAATCCAAACTCTAGAGGCCCTGTCCTAAACACCCTTTTCAGAGATTTTTCAAACATTTCAAAACCCAGTCAAATGATCTCTGATTCAGGGTCTATCACTTGCAAAGTGATAAGACATGTCTCTAGAGGTTACCCTCCAACTTTGAGCTCATTCTGAGGTCTCTAACCCCAGAATCTGAATTAAAATCCAAAGGTTGTAAAACCTTCAAATATTTACAGCCTATGCCACTGAGCCTAACCCCTTTGAGATCTTGACCTTGGAACCCTTATCCAAGCCTCCAATCACTTCCAGACCCTTGATTTTAACCCATTGAGCAGTAAACTGCATTTTTCAGACCCATTTTTGACCATAGTTAACCAATAGGTCAAAATTGACCAAAATAACCCTATGGGGCTCAATTAGGGATTTCAAACCAAATGAGCTCCAAATGGGATGCAACCACCTTTGACAAATTTCAAATGTCATTTCAAATCTTTTGAACCTATTTCCAACCCTTGAGTCAACCTGGTTGACCAAGTCAACTGGTTTGACCCAAGAGGCCCTTTAAGGGTCCAAACATGTGTTTTGACCCAAATGACCTCTTTAGGCCATCCAACCACTTCCTTTGGACTTAAAATATCATTTCAAACCTGTTGAGCCCAAACTCAGACCCTGGGTCAACCTAGTTGACCAAGTCAACCCAGGTTGACCAAACAGGCCCTTAGGGACTCAAATAGGGATTTTGATCAATTTGACCTCCCCAGACCCAGGAACCACCCTCAATGGTCTCCAAATGCCTTTTCAAACCTGTTGAGCCCAAACCCAGACCCTGGGTCAACCTGGTTGACCAAGTCAACCTAGGTTGACCAAACAAGCCCTTAAGGGTTCAAATGGTGATTTTGACCAAATCGACCCCTCCAAACCCTGGGACCACATCCAGTAGACTCAGGATGACATTCTGAATTTGTTGAATCCATTTCTAGCCCCTGAACCCAACTGGTTGACCAAGTCAACCAGTTTTGGCCTAAAAAGCCCATTAAAGGCCCATTAAGCCTTCTTGATCCAATTGACATGCATGGCTCTTGGAACCACCCTCCAATGCATCTAATCAACTCATTTGAATTACCTAGGTGAAAATTTCATAACCCTTGATGGGGTTGACTGGTCAACCAGTCAACTCAAGGCTTAAGGGACCATTTGTATGGTCAAACCTTTCAACCCATTGAACCTAGCTCAAGCCACACCCATCCAGCCACTTGGAAAGACTCCATGACCTGCTTGGATGCCACATCAGCCCCATTGACCAGTTGACTGGTCAATTTAGTCAAACCAAGGGTTTAGACCCTTTTAAAAGGTCCTAATCAGCCTTTTAAACCTTTTTCCCTGATTTAACTCCCCAAGGTCGACCTATTAGTGACCTAAAGCCCTCTAATAGGCCCCCTAACCGAGCTCCACCCCCTGTTTAGCCATAAGTGGCAATGTCTCCTCTCACTCATCCCAAGTCCATCCAATAGAAGCAAGGCTTGTCCAGCCCTTTCCGCAGCCTTCCAGCTTTCCCAGGGATAGGTGGCATCATCTGGAGAGTCCAGGAGTCGATCCCAGCCATCCAATCCAGCCCAGGCCGTTTGAATAGGGAAAAAGGTGGCTTTTGAGCCCATGGATCAAAACAGCTTCTCTCACCAACCCTAGCCTCCCAGAACGAGTTCTCAATTCGTTTTGGATCTCCAGAGCCTCCTCTACCTCCCCACTACAAAATCCAAGTGGTTGCCCGTCACCGGCGGCGAGTTCTCCGGCGAAACCACCACCCAGACCGTCCCAGGCCTGTAGCAGTCGATCCAGGCGTGTTCGAGCTCGGATTTCTGCTGGGGATCTACACTTGGACAATCTACAAGCTCATCCATCCAGAGATATCGAAGATCCAGTGGTATAATCCCTTAAAACTCTAGATTTAGTACAAATTAGCTAGGGTTATTTAGCTCTTCATCTAGGATGTTTTAGGCTAAGTGAACCCTTCCCCACGATTTCTGTTCATGTCTTCAATCTAAGTTTAAAATTTCATTGAAAATGATCGATCCGATCGAAAGAACGAGGCAAAAGACATTTTCTAGGGCGTCACTCACGGTTTTCGGTGAGTGTACGTTTTCTGGACCGTTGATCGTTCGATCAACGGTCCAGATCGAGCCCTTCCACGGTCTGATCCGACCGCGCGTTCGATCTGTCGTTCGATCAGCCGTCCGGCGAGATCAGGGCCGTCCATTCGGAACAGCGGGATCAAATCTCCGCCGTTTGATCTTCTCCTAGTGAGATCAAACCGCGGGATCTGATCTCAGCCGTTAGATTGAACCCGCGGTTAATCCAACGGCTGCCACGCGCCGCTGACGTGGTTAAGTGAAAACCGCGTGAAGCGGCCCGCGGCCGACGCGTGTCCCCGCCGTCACGCGGATTCGATCCCGCCAATCCGAGCGCGCCGCGTGTCTGACCGCCGCCATTTAATTAAGGAAAAATGTGTTTTAATTGGTTTTAATTACAGAAACTTTGAAAAATCATAGTAAATTAAATACAGAACCAAAAAATGAGTATAATATATCAAAATTTTCAAAATTTCATCTAGTTTATTTTAAAAATAAAATCAAACTCTTTTGGTTATTATTTTATTAGTAATTTGAGAAATACAGAAATATGTATTTCATTTTTAATTAATTATATATAAATTATTTTTATCTAAAATTTGACATACATGTTTTTGAGTGTATGGCTGATCTCCAGAAAAATTTTCAATATTATTTGACTGGATTTTGATAGTATTTAGAATTATTGGAGCATATTAACCCTTTTTATATTTAATTAAATATTAAATATTTTGAAAAAAAAAAAAAATCTTTTTTATTATTAATCTTCTCTGGAGATCAGTGGGTCTTTCAACTCATCAAAATATATTTTAATAATATTTTTAATTATTTTATAATATATATATATATATATATATATATATATATATATATATATATATATATATATATATATATATATATATATATATATATATATATATATATATATATATATATATCCATTTATAATTATATATTTTAAAATATACTTTGAGGCTATATATATTTAAATCTTTAAATGTCTAAGAGGTCACTTGAAATTTTAAATGTAGATTGAGCATATTTGAATAGAAATAAAGGGGATGATTAGTGGATAATCATTCCTTGATTATTCACTAATTTTGTCTTAATTATGTTAATTAGTTAATTGCATGCTTAAGGTGCACACACCACCTAGTCTAGGCTCTCCTAGACCTAAGGACTTGTTTGCTTGCTATTTGTGTATGCATGCCATGTTTACTCAAAGGGTTAGAGGAACTTTGATTCAATCCTATTTAAATCTAGTGACATTAAGGATAATAATTAAGGACATGTTTAGAAAACTTAGAATATTTTCAATAATTAGGATTCACTTCTTCTTGAGTTGGAACTTCAAACACTTCAACCTAGTGACATGTATAGCCACTAGGAAAATTTTCACTGATTTCTGAAATCATTTAGATCCCTAACTAATTTTCCTAAGTCTTAAACCCTTAATTAAGCCTTTAAAACTTCTAAAAAATGTAATAAATCCAATTTAAATCCAAAAATTACATATAAACCCTCAAACTGACCATAATCTGGTCCTTAATCCATGATAATTAAAAGCCCCTTGATTTGACATCAATTTAGATCCTAATTTAATTTTAAGTGAAAATCAATATTTAATTAAGATAATTAATTAATAATGATTAAAAAAATCCCAAAATCTCCCAAACACTTGGGGATCCCTCCTTAGGTTATTTCTGACTTTTGGAGGTGTTTTCAAGAGATTGGGAATTTGTTTGAAGCAAAATCACAAAAGAGGCCCTCCAATTAAGAAATTCCCAAAATTCATTAAAATGCCCAAACTTCGATAATCCATAACTAATCCTAGAAAACTCCAAATCACCCAAACTCACTTGCATTCAACTCATAGTGAGGTCTAATATTTATTAAAAATATTAAAATCCAGAAATTTGCAATATTTTAAAAAGTCAACAAATTGGTCAAACCATAGTTAAAACTAGTTCAAAACTTCAAACCTTCGTAATAAAATGTAGAAAAATCCGATTTCAGCGTACTTACCTTCCAACTGATCGTAGTAAGGTCTAGTATTTTAATAAAATACAAACATTCCAGAATTTGAGCTTAATCAAAAAGTCAATTTTCAACCCTTTAATTAAATCATTAAAATATTCAAAAAATCATAAAACTCAAAATTATTCTAAAACTCCAGAAAATATTGGTTTAATGTTTAAAACACTTAACAAATCCTTTAAAACACAACAACCACCCTAAAGTTGAAGTTTATTGGCTGGACTACTCCGGGCTGCGGGGCTAAGTGTCCTAAGGAGGCTGGTTCCTCGAGCCTGGTGGCACTATGCCACGAATGAATTCTAAGGGGTGTTAAATCTTAAAATAGATTAATCTTTAATTATTTAACTTTTTTTAAAATCTCTATTTCAATTACATTAATTTGGTTTATCGGCTGGACTACTCCGGGCTGCGGGGCTAAGTGTCCTAAGGAGGCTGGTTCCTCGAGCCTGGTGGCACAACGCCACGAATCAATTAATGGCAAACTTAAATTAATCGAGATTTTAAAATCAGTAACTAACTCATTTTAATATTAATCCACTCTTTTAATTCTAACCAATTTAAATAATTTAATTAACCCCGATCGCTACTAGGTAACCCAGGCCTACGAGGCTATTAGCTTAGCCCCAAGGAAGGTGAAATAAACTTCACGGCCTCGGTGTGAAACAAAGGTAGCAATAAATTAACTTCTAAAATATTTCCAATTAAAATTCTTAATTCATTAATATTTAAATTTTAATCTAAACCCCCCCCCCCCCTTTCTAAGCCTTAACAAATCCAAACTTTTAGACAACTTCAATTAATAACCCACTTTAGGATCTACCCCAGCCACACGACCTTTCTCACACACTTTAGATGATGTGCTAGGACAACCAACTCTAGATCTAGGTTAGGCCGGTGTTTACTTTACTGCTGTGTGCCGGGTTTTTCGTAGTTTTCACTGCATGTTGTGGATGAAATTGCTTTGCTGTGTCTGCTTACTTTTTCTGTACTCTGTGGATGGATTGATGTGTTTGGCGACTAGATTACCCTTAGGTTAGGTACGATCTGGATGTTGACACAGTTTTTTGCAGGTGGCCACGCTCATGCAGGGCAATATAAAAAGGGGGCAAATTAAAAATGCATAAATATTATAAATTCTTTGCACAGGTGCTTCAGCTGCTAAAGCCCCCAAATAAAAAGAGCGTGGCGAGTGTGTTTACTTTCTTTTCTGCTCATATACAACTGCTTGGGAATAACTGCTTTTTATATATTAATTGCTTAGGATAACCCTGCAGGTGAGTCTAGATTTCTATTTTGATATAAATGTAATTTGTATAATTGTTAAGTGTTGTGAAAGTTAAGTTTGAGTTTGGATACATAGATCCAAAGCTTGGATTCCAAAGTGGAAAGGATACCCCTTTAGGAAACATTCCTTTTGCATTTGGAAATCCAAATTTGGATCATACCTCTTCCTTACCCAAAGAGGAAAGAGTGGCCTTCCCCTTTAGAGGGAAGTGCCCTCTTATCCATTTGGGTAATCTGCTACGAAGATTCCAAGAAGATTGAAGAAGAGGAGTCCAAAGAAGAATGAAATTGAAGATTTGAAGATTTGAAGATTGAGAGTATCCCACTCAAAATAACTTGCGTCATTACTAGGTTTAGAATCCGGGTTGTTGTCAGTGGTGCCCGGCCACTTTACTTTCTGTAATATTCTGGTTTGTAATAAGTAGGGCAACTTTGCCTATGGACATTTATTAATTAGTTAAATATTTGATGTGATGATTTGATTGCCTTTAGGATTACTTTTTTTTTACTAGTTTTTTGGCGATTGCATGCCGCTCTTTGTTTTCGCCTGGATATGCGAGGCTCGTGAGGGTGTGAAATTTTTATACTCATAATCTTAAAAGTCTAAAATTTTAGTGAGTCTAAATAATGTAGAAAGATAACGAATCTAGGGAATTAGCCGGGGATCGCCCCCGGGGTCGCATGCATATTTTTGCATTACTCTTTCCTTGCTTTAGACCCTTCCCTGCCTGCGGGTAGAGTCCGGATAGTCTGACCTATGAGGACGAGGTGCCGGACCTGGGGAAGTCCAGTCTTCTAAAAAATTATTTTATAAGCCTGTTTTTAAAATTTCAAGCATATTTGATTTGAGGTTGTTAATCAGCATGCATTGCATTAGATACAAATTAAAGAGTCAAAATTTTAATTTCATAAGTCCTTAGCATTTTAGCACCCAACATAAGTCAAAGGGGCCAATTAGGAAAATCTCTAGATGTCGGCCCCGCCTCCCAAAAACTTTAATTATAACGTCCCTACCACTCTTTCATAAAAGACCGGATTCATCTATTTTAAATCGATTAGGTGGTTAGCTGGCTCCCCAATCCAGGCCGGGGTAAGTCCAGACCTTGCACTGCATTAGTTAGGATCGGACGACTGTGGTCCAGTGCCAAAATAGATTTAGGTTTCGGGGCAGATCTTTGATTATAAGACCCCAAACTTCGGGAATATAGTCCCAAATTTCTAATAAAATGCTCAACTCTAATTAAATATCATTTCAAGTCCAAAACATAAAGCCCAACACTTAGATTAAGTTGGGACATTTCCGGATGGTTCTGGAATCTCAAAGTGTCCCCTACCTCTCATCCTTTAACTCCGTTAATAACTGCTCAATATTGATCCATTCCCTTTTGATTTTCCAATAATTCTATTCATACTTTGATATCACTCCTAGAAACTCTAAATAAAATTCTGCCATTATTTTAATCGAGAGTTTTCGTAGGAGATTTTATCTCCCTACGATGTAATTAACTACGAGGGCTTGCGCTCGTAGGAGATTTGGAACCCCACACACACCTGATTTTAAAAAAAACTCAATTTCTAAAACTTCATTAGATTTCTTTGGGAAAAGTTAAATAATGATCGTCATAGTTGCATTAGAAGGATTATCGTTGAATGGTCTCATTTCCCTTTGGGGAGATACACCCTTCTTCGATAAGGCTTTGGATGTGAATGCGACGATCATGTTTCTTGAATATTGTAATTGGGTACTTAGTTGAACTATATTGTGTCCCCTCGGGGCCATATAGAGTTCTCCTTAGAACCCGATCATAACATTCAAGATGAGTTTACATAATTTTAAGTCTGAACACCATTATGAAAGTTTATTTTCGTCCTTTGGGGTGATATACTCTTTCTAACGAGTCGATTCGACCTTAGAATTAGAACTCAACCTTAACCTTAAAATCCCCAAAGAAAACTAATATTTTTCAAAACCTGTTTTCCAAAATTCCACCAACAATCGTCCTGGCTGATCTTGTGATCATCCAGGATTATGTGATCGTATCATTCATCCTTAATTACTTCCTTGATTTGTCTGATTAATTAAGGCATAATTGTGAATATCGTCCAGGACAATCCAAGATTGTCCTGGCCGATTTCTAAAAATACAGAATACCTTAATTTTTTATGGAGGCAATTTTTTTCTGCTTTGATCTTATCATCCTGGCCGATACACGTATCATCCAGGATGATTTATTAATGACGTCTGTCTTAATTAAGAATCCTTGTTTATATTTTCTATTTTAAACCCGATCGTCTAGGACGATGTAAATATCGTCCTGGCCGATATGAGTAAAAATAGAAATTTTAAGTCTCTCATGTGTGTGTGTGTAGGGTTACTTAGCATCAGTCTCTTTGAACATTACAAATAGACTCAAGAAGAGAAAAACAAAGTACAGACTGACTCAACCCTAAACCTACGTAATCTTGAACTGGTTTCATTTGTTCGTCCAATCTTTGATTCCTGAAAAGTTATAAGTAACAAGTAGTCCAAGAGAATCAATAGTGTTTGTCAATCATCAAAACATAAGTCATGAAAATAGATTTGCAACAAATTGAGCTTTATACCTCGAGTTAACACTTTCTTAAGCTGCATTATCAACTTTCAAATTGTGTTCCCTATGCTCAAATTTATCAATATTTTTGTTAAAATCAGATTTAAGTGAGGTGTAGGATGCTTTCAATGAATCATGATTAATAACTAACTCAGAGTACTTTTTATTCAATTCATCAAATTCATCAAGTAATGATATATGATTGCTATCAATTTGGAGGTGATCTTTAATTAAAACTTCAAGCTATTTTTGTAAATTCAAAAACTCCAATTTAAAACTAGCATGCATTTTCTTAAGTTTTTTATATGATGGATGAATTTTCTCATATATTTCAAGTAGTTGATCATAGGTTGGTTGACATACCTCTTCTTGGTCAGACTGATCAAGATGATCATCAGCCATCAAGCACAAGTTTATGTTTTTCTCCTCTGCTTCAGTCTCAGAGGAGTTAGATGCAGGCTCCGCCCAGAATGCCTTTTGGAATCGCTTGTTATTCTTCTTGACTTTAGGCTTCTTCTCACCCTTCTCTTTTCTTGTGCGATCCTTAAGTATAGGACAATCATCCTTGATATATCCAGGTTTCCTACAATCAAAATAGACAATATCAGAAGAATTTTTATAATTTTTGTTATCTTTACCTTTTTTTTTATTTCTGATGATGCTTACGACTATTCCTTAGAATGTTTTTGAACTGCCAAGTAAAGAAGGCAACATCATCACTTTCAGACCTGAAAGAATTAGTGTCCATGTTGTTGGCCTTCAGTGCCATAGTTTTCTCATTCTTTTTCTCACCTGCATCAAGATTTTTTTGATTCACTCCTTGCTCGTAAGAAATGAGTGATCCAAGTAAGTTATTAATCGAATAAGTATTTAAATCTTTAGATTCAGTAATTGCAGTAATCTTTGCATCAAAAGAAGAAGGCAAACAACTCAAAATTTTATTAACCTTTTCATAATTTATGAGTTCTCTTCCTAAAGCAAGCAATGATGTGACAATTTGAGTAAATCTCATATACATGTTAGAAATTGATTCATAAGGTTTCATACAAAAAAATTCATAATCATGCAATAAAATATTCAATCAAGATTGCTTAACTTCATTTGTTCCTTCATAAGTGATACATAATTTATCCCAAATCTCTTTATGAGTAGTACAAGTTGAAACACGCATGAAATCTTCATATTTTAAAGCACAAAAAATAGTTTAAACTTTTTTCATTAGTTGTGTTAAATACCTATCATCAAGAGTCCATTCAGTAAAAGGAAGTGGAACAGTAATGCTATTAAGTTTACTAGTTGGTGGTGTATAACCATCTTTAACAAGCACCCACATGCAATAGTCAATCGATTGTAAAAACATAGACATGTAAGTTTTCCAAAAATAAAAAAGAATATTGTCTAACAAAAGTGTCAGGTAAGAATACCCTTCTGTAGTATTACGATTACCAGTGTTAGCCATGGATCAAAATTCAAAAAGTTTTCAAACTTGTTTTTATGAATCCCGCTCTGACACCACTTGAGAGTTCGTCAGGGATGTTAAGCCCTTATGAACTAGCCCGAGGCTAACCAAGAGGGGGGGGGGGGGGGAGGGTGAATTGGTACTTTTAAAAAAATCTTTCACAATTAAAAACACAACACCAAATTCACCACAATGAAAATCAAAGTATGAAAATTAAATGCAAAAAAATAGTAGTAAAGAACACCGAGATTTATAGTGATTCTGTCAACTCGACCTACGTACACTCCCTGGAGGCACTCTCTGGGTATTGCACTAAACTTAGTGTCTCTCCTTTTTCTCCCACAGCAAGGTGGAGAAGCCTTTACAAAACCTCTTTTCTATTGACACCGATGAGGTAGAGAACCCACTCCTTTTACTTCCTCCTAAAGAAAGAAGAGAACCTTGATTGATTGCTGAAGTAAACCTCCCTTGAACCCCCAAGGACAAGGGATGACGATCGGAGAAGATGAATTTGAACCTTGCTTTGAGTAACCTTTGTGAAACCCCTCACAAACCCCACCTCATAAGTTCCTCTCTCTCTCTCTCCCTCTCCTTTAGGCTCTCTTAGGTCAAGACAATAATAAAAGATATTCTAATGGGTAGAACAAGTGTTCTTAAATAGAAGATCCTAGGAAACTAATCGACTCTATCATCTTGGACGATATAAATATCATCATATATGATCAATGCAAATTAAGTTGAATCAGTCAGGATGATTTGGGATGATTAGTAAGTTTTTGTTCATATCATCTAGGCCGATATAATATTGTCCTATACAATTAGTACAAATCAATGAATATCTTTCAAACAATCGCATTGAATGGATGTCTGGACAATAAAAAAAATTAGCTTGATCATCTAGGCTGATCTCACGATCGTCCCAGATGATTTGTTTAAATCCATGAAATTTTTCCAGAGCATCGCCCTGAATAGAAGGTGGTCGATGTTGATCGTCCAGGAAAAACTAAGGTTTTTTGAATTAATAATCCCGGACAATCCTATAATCATCCAGGATGATGTGATCGTATCAATTAAGCCTTAAATGCTTTCCTTAATTATTAGATTAATTTAGGCATAATTATGTTGCATCGTCTAGGACGACGTCCTAGATAATATCCTAAATGATGTCTAAAAAAAAATAATACCTAAATAAATCTGGCGTTTGATTCTTTCTGATTTGAGCATATCATCCTGACCGATACAACTATCGTCAAGGACAATGAGCTTAATGACGGTTGCCTTAATTAGGATTCCCTAATTAGGATTTTTGTTTGTAGCTGACCGGTCAGGATGATATTCGGATCGTCTTAGATGATGTCTTCAAAATAGAGAACTCTAACTCAAACAAAAAAATTCCCCAAGTGTGTGTATGCAAGGTTTCTTAGCATCAGGAACCACATCATTTACAATAGACTCATGAAAGGGAAAAGTTTACAAGCTAACTCCGACCTAGTCTACCCAATCTTGAGGTGGTTCAAATTATATTCTTGATCCTATGGACCTGAAAAGTCAATAGGCAAGGTAGTCGTAGAGAAACAGAAGTGTTTGCTATCATCAAAATTCTATTTTTGGAAATCAGATATGAAACACACTGGTTCAACCCCTCATGATTACATTCTTGTTCTTGGGTGGTTGCTTCTGGGGAATTTGGCTTTAGCTCCTTTTTATTTTTATCCCATGCTTTTTGATTGTAGTAATGGCAAGTCGCTTTGTGATATTTGTCCCACACTCTTGAATTTTGATATAATTTACTTCAAGAACTATAACGCTATGACCTTCTTTACTAATGCTAATTTGGGCTTCATTTCTTATGTTTATAATTATCTTCCTGATTTACTGTTTGTCACTTTACTATACTGCTATATTCTAGCTACCCCTAGGAACTATTCTAATTGGTATGTGGGGTTATATCTAGAGGAAGCTAATAATTATATGGTTTATTTGAATCCTTTTAAGGGGGATAATCATTATTTTATTTTGATTGATTGGAACTATATTTTATGTGGCTTTCCTTTTAATGATTTGTGGAATTGGAATGTTTGTTTGATGGATTGGAGCAATTATAGCTTGAGCTATTTTTTTGGAAGATTTTATGCTATGTATCAATAGTTTAAAGTTGATATTGGATATAACCATTGGGTTATAAATGCTATCTTAATATCAATATCATTTCCTATCATAGGAATAGGTAGAAATTCCTCTTAGTTTGGAGTTTAACTAATGGGCCTAATTTTGCCAATTTTGTTTTTATCTTCTTCTTGTTCTTTAAATTTATTTTTAGTGTCCTTGCAAGCCTCTTTTGCAGGTTTTGGAGACTTGCTCTTGTTTTGTGGAGGACTCGATTGTGATTGGAAGGGCGGTGCTGAATGAGATTTATCTTTTCCTTTACATGTTTTCTTGTAGAATGTTGTTAGGGTACTATGTAATTTTGCTTAGAAGGAACTTCTAGCTCTTAGTTTTCTTATTTACTTTGATTGTAGCTCTTTGGAGAAGTAACGAACTAGAGGTCCCTTTAAGAACCTTGTACCTTTTTTTAATATTAATGTGTAGGCCTGCATTGGGTTTTAACAAAAAAAGTACTATTTTTGTGTCTCGAGATAGAATGATATTCTCAATATCATATTTTATCACAAGAATAGAAAAAACCTTAATCTACATGGGTAATAAAATTTAATTTCCAAGAACTGTGCACCAAACACTAATGACATCGATGATCAATATTCATGTTGTGTTCTATCAATGATAGATAATAGTACCATATATTTTTAATCTTCATCATCAATTTTTTGTTTATACAGGTGAGCACTACATAATTTAATATTTACTTCTATGATTTTTTGAGACAACTCAACTAGATCTAATCAAATGATCTTTGATATACGGTCTCGTTAACTAAGATATATGAGATTTATCTTCTTTTAGTTTGGTTAACAATTGATTTAGCCAATGGTAGTTTACTTTTTAACAAGTAGTAAATGAAAGCTTTTCTCAATTCTATCACTTCATCATTCATGACAAGAATAAACTTAGCCATGGCTTGCGATTTCACATTTATGAATTCTTAATCTATGGTTGACAAGATTTTATAACCCTGTACTTCTAAATGAATTGATTCTCTTTTAGGATAGGCTAATTTCTTTAAGAGGTTTTCTTGGGCATCTCCCTTAGAATTTCTTCAACATGGTATACTATACAAATTCCCATATATAATATGTTCGAGGAGCTTCATAATGGATTAATAACAAGGTATAAGGTTTTTTAACACTTTGTGGATTTTTTCCACATGGTTGATGACGAAGATTTTGATTTCTCCAATTTCCTTTAAAATGGATAACTCTAAATTGGTCATCAGTGAATCACAACAAGCTTCATTATTCTTATAAGGTTGTGATAAGTGGAAAGAGTATTTTAATAGTCCTTTTTTTGGATTTATTAATAATACAATAATTCTATCTTTCCCTCAAGAATCATTTCATAGTCCTTTACCTTTTTGGCATGACACAACATCATCAAAATAAAACTCTTACGTAAATATTTCCTTTAATTCTACGTTCAAGGTCTACTCATTAGGTAATTCATCATATATTGGAGAACCTATAAGAACTCCATGTGCTATAAGAGCTTATCCTTTCATAGAATGCAGAGGGAATAAATATAATGTCAAATTGTAATAGAATCATCGACCATAGGGATAATCTTCCTCATAATGTTGGACAAGTCATCAATGATAAATGTACTCTAGAAATCAAATTTAATTTATACGATAACATATAGTTTCCGAACATTTGAGTAGTGAAGATGAAGGCCATCTAATGTTTCTTAATTGGTGGATAATTCATTTTGGTTGGATTAGATCATCTACTCAAGAAATGAAGTGCATTCTCTTTTCCTTTCTTTTAACTTGAGCGAATAAGACACCAAGTGATTTAATTAAAGCATACTATATAAAATTAATGGCTTGAAAGGAATAGAACTAGCAAAATCTAGAGGATTCACTAGATATTAATTTATAGTTTCAAAGGCCTTATGATATTTATATGCCTACTCGAAACAAACATCTTTCTTCTGTAAGGCTATGAACAGTTAACATCTTCTAAATAAGCTTGATATAAATATTCTCATATATACTAAATGACCTTAAAAAGATCTCGATTTGGTGAGACTTCTAGGTGGTGGAAAATCCAAGATTATTTTATTTTACTACGATGAATTTCAATTCTAAAAATTCATACCACGAAACCTAGGAACTTCCCTAAAGTCATTCCAAAAGCTCATAATAAAGGTTTTATTTTAAGAATGTCCTAACATTCTCTTTCAAAAGTAGTTCTTAGGTTATTTAGATGTTCTTCTTAGTCACTACATTTTATAACTAGATCATCAACAAAACATTAAATGTGTTTGGTGGATAAGTTTGTCAAAGATTCTCATCAATGCTCACTGGTATGTTGCTCCAACATTCTTCAGTCTGAAGGTCATAACCTTATAACAAAATATTCATATAGGTGTTGTATATTGTTAATCTTTGAGAAGAATTTTAATTTGAGTATATCTAGATGACCATCCATAATGGTGATTATTGCATGCAAGTAAGAAATTTCTATAGAGAGTTCTAGAATAAGAAAAAAAAAAAAAAAAAAAAAAAAAAAAAAAAAAAAAAAAAAAAAAAAAAAAAAAAAAAACACACAACTTTTGGATGGGTTTATTTAAGTATATATTGTTAATGCTTATACAAATTTGACCATTCTTCTTCTTGATAGGTATAATGTTAAAAACTAAGTTGGAAATTTTTCTTCCTTGATGAAACTGCATTAATTAATTTAATAACTTTAGCAATGACTTGTTATTTTATTTCAATCCCATGCTTCAAGGTGATTATTTTATAGGAATAATATTATATAAAATTTTTAGTTTATAAATAATTATAGCTAGTAATAGTTTGTGCATTTCTTCATAACTTAAAGTACAATAGTCCGTAAATTCCAAGAGTAACTTGATCATTTTATTCACCACATCCACATTCAATAAAGAACATATAAATATCTTTTTTTTTTTTGAAGAATGCATATAGCAATTAATATGAAAGGAACAAGATACAATCTAAAGTAAAGGCTCACATTCCTTCTCCAGTAAAGATGAGAAGGAGGAATGTTAGCAAAAGAAGAGCTATCAAAATAAAAGTTGCTATCAAGTGCTAAAGTAGCACACATATCGGCTACCTTATTACAATTCCTATGAATATGGTGTATTTCTTTTATCAGATGAGGTTTTTTTTTTTTTTTTTTTCACTACTTAGGTTTATTTATTTTAATTCATCAACTATTAATTTAATTTCCAATCAAGAATGGGGGGTGCATCTCAAACTTGAGAGTCATCTAGATCATTTGACGTCTCTTAAAAAATTTGGTTAAAAGATTTAACATTCCTTGTGAAGAGATTATCAGACTCTTGATTATTGGTAAGTACTAAGCAATATTCCTCATCATCAAATGGAGAAAAGTACAAAAGTTAGCACATTCTTTTGACTTTTTTTATAATACTTTGTATTCAATAAATTTTCAAATTATTAAGCTTTACCTCTTATCAAAGCTGACGACATTAAACCTTGGTTAGCTAATTTTTTAGCATATGTAGGTTTCTAGTCAAAAGGTAGCTCTTCTATTTCATTTAAAATTTTACTATTAAGGATTACATTAGTTCCTACACTTTTGCTGGTGGGAGGAACAAACTTAATAACTTTATAATCTAGAATCAGAGTCAGAGGGACTTTCATTTCCAACCTAGATATATTATTTTGTGATATTGAGGTTTGAGATATTTTCTCTATATACGCCTTTAGGTTTCCAATGCTAGACATTTATAAATTATTTTGTTCAACAATTTGGAACCTTTCCTCATCTTTATTGACCTATAATAAATGTTGAAATTTTTGTTATTCAAAGATATTTGTATAATCTATAGCCTTTTTACTCTTCCCTCTATCCCATTAGGCCATTATACCATCCCTTTATATCAAAGGGAAAGGACAACAATGAACTTTTTGTTCATGATCAGAAAACTTTACTTTTTTTCTTTGTTATCATTTTCATTTACTTTTTCTAGTTAAAGTTTATAAAGATGATTTTCTACTTTTTGGCAAAGATATGCAACATCTTCATATATACATACTTTAAGATTTAAAAATGGTTGTAGAAAAACCCTTATATATTGTTCAACACCCTAAAAGAAGTATTCAATCGCTGGCGGAGGAGGGAAGGAATCATTCTATTTTTGTGAAGAAAGGGTCTAGCTAGAAAAGCATTAAAAAATTTTTAAATATATTATATGAAGCATGGCTTCCAATTTCATGTCATTTATTTCTAAGAGAAGGATTATAGATCTCAAATCCCTTTCACCTATTTCAATGAATACTTTAAACATCATTTTATCAAAATTATGTTTATGAATACCCACTTTTAGGTATGAAAGAGTTCTAAGAGTCATAATATTGATCAATGCACCCAAGTTAACAAGGACATGTGAAAACTTTTTTTTTTTTTAATTATTTTTTTATTTTTTTTAATTTTTAAAGCTATTATTAACCTTTTTTTTAGCTAAGATCATTTAAACCCTAAATCCATGATCATTTAAACCCTAAATCAAATTAGCCACAAGAAGACTAGTTAAAGAAGATTTTTAGTTTATTATTGACAAGGCATTGAAGATGACAAAAATTTGGGGAGGAACACTAATTTCAATGGCGGGAAAGATTTTGTTATCTAAAATAATTCTTTTATCCTTCTTTTTTTTTTTGAAGAAACGCAAGAGTAACAACAAAAGAACTACATACAAGTATTCAAAATATCACATTCGTTCTTGATTAAAGTCATCAAGACGGAAGGGATACTATCAAAGGAAAAACTACCAAAAGAAAAAATATTTTCCAATTCCAAAGTAGCACAACAATTAGCTACTTTATTACAAGATCTATAGGCCTGATGGAAAACTACTTTATTAAAATCATTTAGAAATAAAACCTCCTTTGTAGACCAACTATTTAAAGGCCATTTATTCTTCTTCAAAGAATCTTGAATGAAATGTATAATGTTGACATTATCACTCTCAATGATCACCCCCTTGCATTCCATCTTCCAGCTTTTAAGAAAATCCTTCACCGTAAGGATTGCTTCCAATTCAAGTTGTGCTACATCCCAATGAATATTCTTCTTGCCAAATGCACTGATCAGACGTCCTTTATGATCTTGAAAGACCCCACCAATACCCCCAAGACTAAAGCTAAGTAAAGAAGAATCTAAGTTGATCTTAATCCACTCTTTCGGTGGAGGGCACCAAGTATTTGAAGACTCCCTAAGGAGGTTAGTACCCCAGCTAGAAAGATAAGGACTAGACTTGGAAACAACTAAAAATAATGCATTGGAAGCAACCAAAGATGCAGGCAATGCATCCTTACCATGCTTCACATAGTTTCTGTTCTTCCAAGATAGATAAATCACCGAGCAATACAACTTGGCAATTCCAGAATTAGACGTTGAAAGCCTTTTAAGTTCATGCAAACATTCCTCCAAAGAGTTAAAAACAGGGATCATAATACCCCATTCTCGCACCTTCATGATGATCTCCACCATATACTTACAATGAACCATAATATATTCATAAGATTCAACCACTTGACATCCTCTCTCACAACTATCCAACAATGAGATTCTATGGTACTTAAGAAATAGATTAGTTGGAATTGCAACTTTACCTAGCCTCCACCAAAAAATTTCAACCTTCTTACTGAGTTTGAGCTTCTGCAGCCATTTGAAGTGCTCTACATCATCAAAATTGTATCTGTTAATCAGCATTTGTTCATAAACTAGTGCAAAAACTATTTTCACTGAGCACCATTTCAGCAACTCTATATTATCCTCCTCCACATCCTCAATTTGGATTTGAACAATCAATAAAATAAGCTCTGAATGAAAGGCCCTTTGAAGCAATTTAGAATTCCAACCACCATTAAAAGTCAATAGCTGCTGAACAAACATCCCCTCCAGCACATTACAGTCCACATAAGTTGACCATCGATTGATGCTTTTATCCAACAACCAAGCATCATTCAAAACACTAATTTTATTTCCCTTACCCACCTTCCATCTAATAGCATTCTTCAAATTTCTGCCCCCATCCAGCATTATCTTCCAAGCACTAGACGTTACCTTCTTTTGAGCATCCTGCATAATCTCATCACCATATTTTGCCTTCAAAGTTTGATGTAACAAAGAGTCATATTTTTTAATGAAGTTCCAAGCCAATCTAGATCTCAAAGCACCACTTCTCAATAAATAAGATTGCACACCCAATCCCCCCATGCTCCTAGGCTTGCAAATTTCACTCCAAGCAACATAATGCATACCTTTAGCCCCCTCCTTCTTATGCCATAAAAAACTTCTACACATTTTTTCAATCTCATATAAAACTCTTTTAGGAACTAAAGAGTGAGTGATTAGAAAATTTGGCATAGTAATTAAAGAAGCTTCAATGAGAGTTAGCTTACCTCCCATTGATAAATACTTCTTACCCCAAGAATTGAATAAGTCCATGACCATACTCAAAAGTTATTGAAAATCCGCCACTTTGCTTTTTCCAAGTGAGATCTTGACACCAAAATACTTCATCTCCTTGACCTCCTTAAAACCAAGGACTCTGGTAATCTTCTTCTTCAAAGGGTAGCTGACCACCTTGCCAAATAAAATTTGTGATTTGTTGATATTGACTCTTTGTCCTGTCCACTTGCAAAACTCCTTCACAATTTTCTTTAAATCTTTGGCTAAAGCAATAGAAACATGAGACAAAATCAACACATCATCTGCATAAAGAAGATGTGTGATCCTTGGACCTCTAGGTGAAACTCGTATACCAAGATTCTTCCCCCTTTGCTCAAAAGAATTGGATAAGAGTTGAGAGCATAGAATAAAAAGATACGGAGAAAGTGGACATCCTTGACGGAAGCCACTTTTAGCACAAATCCAATTGGAATTTCTTCCATTGATAATGATATAAAACCTCACATCTACAACACATTCCATAAGGAGGTTAGCAAACCAAGTAGGAAAACCATACCACTTAAGAACTTGATGAAGTGTTGACCAGCCCATGCTATCATATGCCTGTTCCATATCCAATTTAAGAGCCATCAATCCCTTCTTATTCTTGGATAACTTGAACTTATGGAGAATCTCCTAAGCCAACAAATAATGCTCAGAAATGGATCTACCGAGAATAAATGCTGCTTGCTCTTCAAACACCATCTTGTCAATGACTTTCTTCAATCTGTTGACTAACATGCTAGCCACAATTTTATAATTGGTCTGACATAAGCTAATAGGCCTATAATTTGATGGAAGCAAAGGATATTTTACTTTAGAGATCAAAGTAATTAGAGTATCCTTCCATTCTCTATTTAAAATACAAGTTTTGAAAAAAATAGTTGATTGCATTCCATAAGACTTCCCAAACAATGCTCCAATAGCTTTTATAAAAAGATGAAGTAACTCCATCAATACCTGGTGCCTTGTTATTCCCTTGCTGAAAAACTGAGATCTGCAGTTCATGAATTGAAAATTCCTCATTAAGCATAACCAAATCAGCATCATTTACTTTCTGGATTTCTTCAATGAATGGCCATCCCGTCAACTCACATTCTCTATGCTTCCATTTCTTCTCAAAAAATTTGTAAAAACCTTCTCTATTTGATTTTCCTCCACATGTAGCGTATTGAACTCATCTTTAATTTGGTTAATACGATTGCCATTGCGTCTTACAGAAGAAAAATTCTAAAAAATCTTGAATTAGCATCTCCTTCCTCATGCCATCTCACTTTAGCCCTTTGATTCCACCAAGTAGACAACCGCCTCAATGTAACATTCAATTCATGCACTTTGTTCCTTAGCAAAACAAGATCATCAACAGTCCAGTTAACATCACAAGCTTCCTTATTTTGAAGATCAAGAATTTCCCTCTTCAAAGTTTCCTTCAATAGTGAAAGCCGTCTTCTTGTTTTTTGCCTAGAGAGAGAAACTCCCGAATTCTAGAGAGAGAAAGCCATCTTCTTGTTTTTGAATTTGGTCTTTTTGCGGGTTTCCCGTGATCGGTGGTGGTGGCAGTGGTTGATCGCCGACGTTTGTCTTCATGAACGCTCCGTGACCTATGGGACCTGTACATCCAAGTGGTAGAGGTTCAAAGGGAATTGTGATCAGAGAAGGTGAGGTAACTCGTTATCGAATAGCCCCTGTTAAAGGTAAGGGAAAGAGCGTGTTGATTGAGAATATGGATGGGAAGGAAGTTATTGATGGAAAAGTGAATCCAGGAGTATCAATTCATGAATCGTCGACATCAGATGATTTGATTCTTCGTGTGAACAATTTTTCATGGGTTCTTGATACGCTTAAGGGGCGTAATATTGGTGATGATTTGTCGTCGGTGGGATTTCTGAAGGAGGATGTAGCTGTGGAAGAAGGACCAGTGGTCAAGGAATTGTGAAAGAACAAGAGTAATGAGGTAGTTGAAGCCTGGTCGAAACCAAAGCTAATTAAGCTATCGTTCAATAAGGACCATGTTGAATTTTAAGAAGATGGAATTGCTGTTAAGTTAAATGATGATATGGAGGCAAGGAATTTGCAGATTTTGATGAATTCTGTGGTGATTAAAGTGCTGGGTAACAATGTGCCTTTTTTGGTTTGTAGCACCGAATTGAGAAAGCAATGGAGCAGGTTTGAATGTTTTCGCTTAACATCGATTGGTATGGATTGGATCCTGTGCTCATTCCATACGTGTGAAGTGGTTGAAGAAGTTCTGAATAGAGGACCTTGGTACGTAAACGGATTTATTGTTGGAATAGATAGTGTTGCAAATCTATTTTCATGACTTATGTTTTGATGATTGACAAACACTATTGATTCTCTTGGACTGCATGTTGCTTCTAACTTTTCAGGAATCGATGATCGGACGAACAGACGTAGCCAGTTCAAGATTGCGTAGGTCTAGGGTTGAGTCAGTCTGTACTTTGTTTTTTCTCTTGTTGAGTCTATTTTTAATGGTCAAAGAGACTGATGCTAAGTAACCCTACACACATACTTGAGAGAATTAGAATTTTTGTTTTTACTCAGATCGGCCAGGACGATATTTACATCGGCTTGGACAATTAGGCTTAAAATAGAAAGTCTAAATATGGATTCTTAATTGAGGCAGCCATCATTAACAGATCGGCCTGGATGATACGTGTATCGGCCAGGCTGATAAGCTCAAAATAGAAAGAAGTTGCCACCATAGACAATTAAGGTATACTGTATTTTTTAATTATCGGCTAGGACGATCATTTATCGGCCTGGACGATATTCTCAAATTACGCCTTAATTGATCAGGAAATCAAGGGAGTAATTAAGGATGATTGATACGATCATATCTTCCTGGACGATCGCAGGATCGGCAAGGATGATCTATTCAAAAACCTTGGTTACTTCAGGACGATAAATATCGGCCAGCTCGAATTCAGGGCAATGCTTTGGATGATTTTCCTCTGATTTGAACTGATCGGCTGGGACGATCGTGAGATCGTCCTGGATGATCAAGCCAATTTTTAATCATCCAGTTTTGCATCCAGGGCGATGCTCTGGCCGATCTACTGAGTTTTGTACTGATCGGCCAGGCCGATGTCCATATCGGTCTGGACGATAATGTCGGCAACTTGCAATTAATGAGCTCCTTTGAAGCTCTTCTATTTAAGAGCTCTTGTTCAACATTTTGAACAACGTTTTGGCTGCTGCCTTGACCTGAGAAGGCCTTGAGGAGAGAAAGAGAGAGGGAGAGAGAGAGGATCTTGTGAGGGGGAGCTTGTGAGGGGATTCATAAGGGTTGCTTCAAGGATCGCTCTGCTTCTTCTTTTTCTAGAGTTTCTCATCCATGGAAGGGTCGGTAGAGGTAAGGAGTAAGCATCTGGTTGTTGGTTCTCTGCCTTGCCGGGGTGGAAAAAAGGAGGTTCTTGTGAAGACTTCTCCGCCTAGCCGTGGGGGCTAAAGGAGAGTCACGTTTTATAGTGCAATACTTAGAGGGTGACTCCAAGGAGTGGACGTAGGTCAAGTTGACCGAACCACTATAAATCTCTGTGTTTTTGTTTTCTTGCTTCCGCACTTTTATTTTCGCATTATTTTTTTCGTGGCGTGATTTTGGTTTATGTGTTTTTGTTCCTTGTGAAAAGAAATTTTTTAAAATACCAATTCACCCCCTCTTGGTTAGCTTGGGACTAAGTTCATAGGGCTTAACATCCCTAACAAACTTTCAGATAGGTGGTCGGCTGCAATTGATCCGAACTCGTTTAAAGGAGTTTCGGCACCAATATGGGTTAGATTTCCATGTCTACCGTTGTATTGCTGGGATGAGGACAACATTACAAGAATTGCATCATGCTTGGGAATGCCAATGTACATCGATGGCAACACATTCTGATGGGGTAAACGGTAGTTTGCTCGAGTGTGTGTAAGGATTGATCTGGAGAAAAAGCTGCTGAATGGTGTGTGGGTGGATGGCTCAGCTGGGAGGTTCTTTCAACGGGTTGAATATGAGAAAATTGATCTTCTCTATTATCAGTGTGGTAGAGTTGGCCACAATAGAGTGATGTGTCCAGAAAATGTATCTATTGGAACAAAAATTCAATCTTTGAAGGAGAAGGAGGTAGGTAAGGAAAATGGTGAGAAGAAAATGCAGGAGAATAAATCCTCAGTGATTAGTTCCGAATATGGTCCATGGATCCATGTTCAATTCAAAGACAGGAGAAACAACAGAGGGAATGTTTCTAGGAAGGGATTGAATGTTGATAGTCTCGGCCATTCTGTCAGGGAACACAACAATAAGAAGAATAATGTACAGTTTGATAGAAAAATTTTAAATAAGAATGATAATGTTGATGGAAACAATGTCCTGGCTCTAGAAGGTAGGGATGGACATGAAAAACCTGTTGGAAAGGAAAATTTGGAGACTGCTGTAACCAACAGGTTTGCTGTGCTGAGTGAAAATACTGAAGAAAATTGTTTGGTAGAGCAGGCAAAAGATATAAAAACTACAGAAAAAGATCCGGAATATATTGATGCTGATATCAATAACAGTTGTTTGGGTGTCTTCAGTGCTGCTGTCAAAGTGAAGTTGGCTAAGGAATTGAAATCACTAGGACCTGTGGAAGTGGATCTTAAGAAGAAAAAGAGGTATGATAGGTTGAACCCCAAGTGTGGGGAGAGATCAATTACACCTGTTTAATGTCTTCAAATTTTTTTTTGTTGGAATTGTAGGGGGGGGGGGGGGGGGGGGGGGGGGGCAAGGAAGAAAGAAGCCTCCTTATATTTGAAGGAAATTGTTAGAGATCATAGTGTTTATTTTATTGGGCTTATGGAGACCAAGTTGGCTAGCATTGACAGAAAAGATGTTGATTATTTGATTGGGAAGGAGTGGGAGTATTTTCATTACCTTGATGAGGGTACCTCAGGAGGCATCCTGGTTTTATGGAATAGGAATATGGTTTCTTTTGCTATTGGAGAGACATAATCACAAGTAATTGTTGGTAGTCTCTCGGTTCCTAACTTAGGATTTTGGAGGATTGCTTTGGTTTATGGGAGCAGAATTTATAAGGAAAGGGAAAGCTTGTGGAAGCAACTTCAGGATTGTATGGAAGATGCAATTCCTTCTATAATTGGAGGGGACTTTAATTGTATTGTTAACAAGGAGGAGAAGAGAGGAGGCAAAAGGTTCTTGTTCTCAAAAGGACCTAAGGAGATGAAAAGTTTTATGGTGAATTCTTATTTCCCTGACATTGGAAGTATGGGACCAAGATTTACTTGGTGTAATAACAAAGAGGGGACCTCTCGGATTTGGGAAAGGTTAGATAGATGTATTTTGAATTCAGTTGCTATTCAGATGCTTCCAATGGCTACTATCAAGCATCTTGCTAGAGTAGCATCGGATCACAGTCCCATTGTTCTAAGTATGAAGGATAAAATGCATTATAAGGCTAAAATATTTAAGTTTGAGGACACTTGGAGATCATACCCTGCTGCAAAGAGTATTGTTCATAACTCTTGGATGAAGAATGACTATGGTAATGAGTATAGTATACTACAAAGGAAACTCAAACATACGATGAAGGCTTTGTTTTTCTAGAATAAAAATAAATTCTTTTATCCTTCACCATCTTTTATTGTACCAATTCTATGGTGCCTAAGAGTGTGCTTGATGAAGTAGAAAGGATATGCATAAATTTTATTTGGAATAAATCTAATGGTAGACATGGTATCCATTATGTCAATTGGAATGTCATGTGCTTAGCGCTGATTTGGGGAGGAAGAGGATTTCACTCTTGTTCAAGTATAGTAAGACCTTTGAGAGCTAAATTAGCTTGGAGGTACATGGTAAATAAGGATTCCTTGCTACATAAAGCTTTATACCCAAAATATGGGAATGTTCTGGAAGAGGGAGCTATGAGGAGGACGAGTTCTTCTGCTTGGAACATCATTGTAGATGGAGGTAAATCTCTTAGGCCCATAGTTAGATGGAATGTTTCCAATGGTGTAGATATTGATGTATTTAATGATTCATAGATTTTGGACAAGAGTATAAGCAAATGGCCAATTTTTGTTGTTCCAAATAATGGAAGTAATTTTTTGGTTTCAAATTACATTAGTGATGGAAGATGGAATGTGGAAGCTATTAGCAATCATATAGGAAGTGATCTTGTGAACTTAATTTCTCAAATTAAGATTAAGTCTGAAATAGTAGAAGACAAGAAGGAGTTGATGCATCAGTTAGATGGAAAATCAATTTCTTCAATGATCCTTGATATTTTGGTTAGTCATACCGAGTATAAGTAGTTTTGGAGTTGGATTAAAAAAGGCAAATTGAACCCAAGAGTAGAGACTTTATGGTGGAGGATTTTTAATGATGCTTTTCCTATTAACAAGTTTCTGGAATATAGAAGATTGCATAGGTGTAGTCAATGCCCAAGAAACTGTTTAGAAATAGAAAATAGAGATCATGTTGCTGCTAGATGTATAAAGCTTAAGGAAGTTATACATCAAATTGGTATGTGGGGTTTTCAAATTCCCATATTTGAATCCTTGATGGAGTGTTATAATTGGATGTCTAAACAAAGCTCTTTCATGATCAATTTATATTATAATGTGGTGTTTTTTACTTGGATGTCAAGGAACAAGTTGATTCATAATGGGAGAGAACTCTTTGATTATTGGTACTACTGTAATGAGCTATTCCTCATTTACTTCTCAAGGAACTAGTAAATTCTCTGGTATATGGGATGCTAATCAGTCGTCAAGGCTGTCCAATATACATTGGTATCCCTCTCCACCCAACTGGCTAAAGGTGAATGTGAAGGCAGCCTTATTACCTTCTTATAAAGCTGGAATTGGAGGGTATTTCATGATTACAAAGGTAGATTCTTCTTGGCTTTTGGTAAACATCATGTTCGCTGGGATATATCTACTTTGGAGCTTCTTGCCACTCAATCAATCAAGGATTGGATGTTCAAGTACAAGGGAATTATAATTGAAAGAGACAATGCTAATGTTATGAAGTTCTTGCAAAAGACAAAATAATATGGAACTTCAAGGTATGAAAATGTTCATTTATTTGTTGGGTTTGATCAAATTATTTTTAATTGTGTTGATAGAAGGTGTAATAAGTTAGTAGATTTATGTGCTAGCTATGGGATTATGAGTTTTTTTATTTGGGAAGATGTTATTAAGAATAAAGTTCCTCCTCTTTTTTTGTCAATGTTAAAAGAGAAATTTATTGTAGAGAGTCCTTAGTTTGTTCTTCTTTTTTTTATTAATGCAATTTTATGGATTTTTCTTTAAAAAAAAAAAATCCTTGATCAGATTATCTTGTTTTAGGTCTAGATTCCCTAGACATAGCAATTAACCCTAACCTCCTTAAACTAAGGTCTAACACCCCAAAAATAGTTTAAACCCTTGATTAGCATTCAACATGCCTAGTGGGCTTAAATTTACTCAAACTGGCTCTTTGGTCACTATTATATGAGCTTCATGAACTAAACCCATCACCCCTAGCTTCCCAATCTAGAGGTTAACACATTATTAAGTGTAAATTATATACTATTTCTTACCTTGAATTTTATTAAAAATGTTGTATTTTCATTGATGTTGCGCAAGAAAATTTAGGAAAAAAAGAAAAATTCATAAATATTGAACCAAAACTGCAGTGCTCCAACCAATATTGTCGTAGTGTATGCAACACCTTAATGCTTGATCAGAAAATCACAGAGCCTGAACCTTAGAAAAAATGTTAAATAATTCATCGCCCCAACAAAGTTAAGGTTATCTTTCTAGCACTTCATTCAAAATAACTAAAATCTATACCACAACATATAAGTCACAAAAATTTGAACGCTAGAGTGCCTACCATCACAATGTCGTAGCACTATATTACACATTCATGCTCTATAGTGTTAAAACTTTCTAGCAGTGTGGTGGACTACTCAATGAAAAATAAATCCATCTATAATTAGTTGATTGATGCACCAATTCAACCATTAGAAGTGCTAAGTAATTACTATATCATTGTGGAGGAAGCTTAACAGAGCCGACGTGCTAGCTTATTTAATAAAATTGTGATGCCACGATTTAAAACTGCGTTGTGCCTGAAGCAATTTAAGCACTCTTTATTAATAGATTTTTAAGTTTTTTTGTTAGATGATTCTATCACTTTTAGTAAAGCTTTAAAATAGTATTTGTAGTTCTTTAGTTCCCCCTTGGAGTAATGTCTAAGGGAGGCTAAGAATGTGCAAGATACTTTTATTTGAGATCTTAGCCTATCATTTATAAGCAATCCTAACATTGGTGGAGGAAGGAGTGAGAAGAAGTTAATTGTACTTTCTTAGTGAAGTTTTTCCTTATTGATTCTCTTGTATCGTTTCTTCACTTAGTGAAATAAAAATGTGTTTGCTTCTAAATTATCAATGTCTATCTAATTTTTTGAGTTTTGGACTAATGATGTGAACACAATGAAAGTACTATTATAGACTCTCATCTTTTAAAGTATGTTATGGATGTTTTCAATATCTCCCATTCATTATTTAATGCATACAATGACCTTGTATATAGCTAATATTTAGTTTGATATATTACATTGATGGTGGAATATTGAAATAAATAGGAGCATTGGAATGTAATGTTGGTATGCCTAGACATTGGATGTTTAACTTTATAGGTTCTATGCATATATAAGAAATTATAGGAAGATCCTAAATTTTCCTTTACACCCCTATAAGTTTATTAGAGATCTAGGGATGCATATGATCTGATCATCATAAATAGCTAAGAGTATCATTAGAAAAATATTGTCATTTACTAATATTAGTACGAAATGTATTTTATATATTGGTATCATATAATCTATTTTTATTCTCTGTAAGTGACAAAAAATCAAAACACTTTATTATTATTTTGTAGGATAAAATATGCATATATAGTAAACTGTAATTGTTAATTGAAATTTAGCAAAACACTTCCCCATAGGATTGACACTTACTCTTTCACTTTATTACTTGAATGACATGTATACTTGAATATCTAGGTTAAATTTTATATCAAAGAAAATCTAAGCTTATTCATATTCATACAAACATTATCAACAATGTAGCATAAAAAATATTGTACATCACATATAGCACACATCCACATATAGTTCAAGTATTTTCCCTTATCACTCATTTCACATTAGTTTGCTAGCCCATGCAAGCTAAATTGATCACACCCTTGCATTGATCTACTACAAACCCCTACTCTTTACCAAACTTCACCAAATCAATCTAGACCAAATTCCACATTGTTTACACATGTTTGGTCCACTTTACAAAGTCAACCCAACCTAAGACTTGTCAGATCAATCAATGTTTGATAAAACCCCTACATGAACAATTAAACTCCATCAATGTATAAAACTTAATCCCATTGATTTAAAAAATGTACCTAAGGCATGTTTGATTCAAACAATTGTGAGTTAACTTGGCCAACTCATCTAAGTTGGGAAAACCTAGGCATATATTGTATCCGCTATTCAAACTTTAACCCCATTGCTCCAAAACCATAAGATTTAACCCAAACAATTTGTAAAACTTCTCCAGGGTCTATAAAAATCATCTTGATTAGCCTTGACTAGTAAAACTAGCAAACTTATTATAATACCTAAATGACCAAACAATTTAAAACTCATACATCCATCCCATACAAGTCAACTTAAATGACTCTAACCTAATTTATAATGTTCTTAAGAGCCTCCTAAACTTCTCACACACCTATGTTCAGCCCAAAACTATCCCAAGTGGCCCCATTAGAGAGTTTTCAAGGTTAATTTCTAGTTTAACAAACCACTTACTAGAATAATCTCAGGCCCTTAATAGTTTTAATCACTTGGCAATCATCCATGAAATCTACCTAATCATTTCCATCTACTGGATTAGCTCCCATAACTTGGTAAAGGGTAGATCATAACAAACTATCAAATAGACTTTATTCACATTCTAAACCTCATCGAGGCAAGGAGTTTTTTTTTTTTTTTGCATTTTAGACATCCCTTCACACTCTCCCAAAATTTTCCAACCAATTGAGCTCTATCAAAAGTGAGGTCTAATATTGACTGAGACATCTTCTATCCCAATGTCTCAAACATCTCATTCAAACATCTTCCAAACTCAAATTAATCTATTCACTTGATCCTTTGGAGCTAAGGAACAAAATTTGATCAAGATTAAGCCTGGACATCAAATAAATTTAGGAAAATCTTAAACCCTACTATTAACCACATATAATTAAATAGTTCTCTAACTCTATTGTATAAATCCTCTAAAATTAATTTAAAAGTAGTTTTGACCCTCATCTACTTATCTGAGTAAAATAATGTAAGGAGATGCATCCTATATTAAGTTTAAAATAAAGTTTCTTCTCCACATTATCTCAAGGAAGAATATTAAATTAGGACCATCCAATAACTATGCAATCATTTAGACAATCCAGATCTAGTCGTTGTATATGCTTTATTATGTCATAAAAAAATAGGATCAAAATGAATAGATCTTGGCCATTTAACCAATTGGCATGGGATCGAACGGCCAGCAGACACGTCTATATGTATAATTGGTCATTACAGCCAATCCACCCATCCAATAACACTCTGCCATTTGTAAAGAGCATTCCACAATGAAGTCGCAATCTAAATTAATTTTAAATTTAAATATGAAATACCTTTAAATGCCAAAACTTTAAAAAATCATAGTAAATCACACAATAAACCAGATCTTGCATATAAGCACTTTATAGATTCCTAATAATGATATCTATAAAATAAAAAAATCTAGTTGTTTAGAGGAGTATTTTCAATTTAATTTAATTATTAATTTCTATTTTTATCATTTATTAAACTATATAGACTCATCTAATAGCCTAGGAATTTGGTTGAGTAATATTATGGGTTGTTTTCTATATCCCATAATTTTCTTAAGCATCTTTGAAGTCCCTATCTTCCGGACTTGAATTTTCATATAAATAGGTCATGTTTTGATGTAAAAATCTAAAAACTACTAGTGATTAATTCATAAATCATATGGCTTTGAATTTCTTATGGTTTGTTTGCTTTTTTTTTCAAGGGTTAGGTTACACTTGGTTGAAAGCCTAGATAAATAGTAGAGACACCTAGATAAAGTAACTTATGGTTGTTTCTAGCTATCTTAAATAAGTTTTAGGGAATTTATTTATACTTTAATAGGGATGAACTTAAAACTAGAACACCTAGGACATCCTAAGCCATAGAAATTAAAAGTTCTATAATAGAAATTAAGAATAATTAGCTATAAAACTATATGAACATGAAGATGACACACCAAGAGGGGTGGGTGAATTAGTGGTATAAAATTTCTTATAAAAAGTCCTTTGAATTCAAAAATAATGTGAAATTCCATATGGTACTGTTTGAATAAACAATATAGATTAACTCATCATACAACTCAAAGTAAGTATATTTTTTATTTTGAATTTTGTAGAAAGCAACTATTTTCTTATTTTTTATTTTTTTCCTTTTTTTAAAAAATATGATTCACAATAAGCCACAAAAAAATTCTTTCAAGAATATAACCAAAATCAAACCATAGTGCTAACAATAAATTTTAAGTGAAGTGAAATGCATAAAGAAACCAAACACAAATAAAATTATTTATAGTGATTTAGTCAACTTAACCAACGTCCACTCACCGAATGTCCTCCCTTTGAGAATTGTACTAACATAGTGACTATCCTTCAACCAAAAGCTTGGAAGAGATGCCCTTCCAACTTTCCATAGGTTAAAAATGTAAATTTTTAATCTCTTTACCCATGAAGAATCCATCCTTTGTGGAAGCGAATAAAGAAACAAAAAATAATTTTTATCTTTTGGATTTTTTATAGAACATACATACATACATACATACATATATATATATATATATATATATATATATATATATATATATATATATATATATATATATATATATATATATATATATATATATATATATATATATATATATTCTTTTTTTTTTTCAAATATAAATTTTTTTCAACTAAGAAAAAAACTAGATCAACCACAAGCCTTGTATCATAATAAGCACCACCACAAAAAAAATTAAAAGAAGTAAATTTCCATGTAAATAAAACAATAAAAATAAAATGTGTAAAGAAAAGGAATAAAAACACCATAATTTTATAATTGTTTAGTCATCTTGGCATACATCCACTCTCTAGAGTCCACCTCTCTAAGTATTGAACTAAATAGTTTTTTTCACTCTTTTAGCCCAATTGACAATGCAAAGAATCCCTCAATAAAATCATTTCCACACTCGATGTGGATGCGAACCAAATCTCTTTTGCCTTTCTTAGTGTGGAGGTGTAGATAAATCCATTTCACATTCTTCGATGCGAAAGAGTAGCCAAATCCATTTCACTTTCCCCAATGTGACAAAGTTACTAATGGCCCTTTAGCTCCATGAGCTTCTTCACAAAGTTTTACTAAAAAAAGATTTTAACAAATGGAGGAACAAAGTGAACGTTGGTGGTTGCAACTGTGTGGAAACACCCTCTAACCATTTTCATGAGCGTTATTTATTTGATGGCGCTTTTTGTATGCTTAACAAAACATATTAGTATCACACATGAAAATTATATATACAAAGCATAAAAAAATTAAATAGTATCCTATAATGTATGTAGTCATCAAAATACAAGGTTGGCTCCTGGATTACAATAATCTCCCTCTTTTATTTTAAGTCAATCATTATTCGTAAGAATTTTAAAAATGCAAGTTAAATTTTAGTTTCATGCTGAAATCTTTCTCTCACTATGTGAGTTCATTTAAAAATATGGAGAAACATTTATTTTTTTAATTAGCAAAAATAAATTAGATTCATAACAACTAACACACTGATTACACCCCCTTTTTACATAACCAAAAAGAGGAACTACAGACAAATGATAATATAGAGTAAGAAAGAGATAATAAAAAAATAAAAAATAAATAAATAACTCTAATAATGACAAACACACATTACAACTGATAAAACATCATAAACTACTTGTCAGATCAAACATAAACTTACATAAACAACAAAAAATTCACATTCCACTAGCCCAATTATTCTAAGCATTTAAGTCAATAAGAACAAGTCTAGTCCTAAGTGTGCTAAATATATCAAAATTTAGAGGTTTTGTAAATATATAAGATAATTGGTTTTTAGCCTCAACATATAGTAGTTCTATATCACCCTTAGTTTCATGATCCATAATGAAATTATTTCTAATATCAATGTGTTTAGTATGGAAATGTTGAATTGGCTTTTTAGAAATACAAATGGCACAAGTATTCTAACATATCATAGGGATTTTACCTACATGTATTCCAAATATAATAATCTTCTTCTCCTGTAATTGGAATTGGGCAACATAACTTCCTACAAGTACATACTCTACTTTAGTGGTGGATTGGTCTACAGAGTTTTTTTTTCTGCTAGACCATAAAATTAAATATTGTCATATAAATTGGAAAATTCTAGATATAACATCAATGTCTGCTTTACACTCTACAAAATCTTAATGTAAATATCATTTAAGTTCAAAAGTGGAGGCATTCCAAAGATACCAAATGCCTAAGTTTTGAGTACCTATTATATATCTTAGAATTATCTCAACAGTGGTTATGTGAGATTCATTAGGATTAACTTTAAACCTAGCACATAAATAAATAGTAAATGTGATGTATAATCCCTTTATATTTCTTTTGGTCAATATATTTTCCATAAATATCCTTATCTAATAGGGTGGTCAGGTTCATCTATGCATTTATGCTCTTACTACCTTCCATACTGAATTTATTTAAAAATTTTTATTATATATTTTTAACTAAGCTCCATATTATCTTTGTTCACATTAAATCTAGGAAAGCAAGTAAAGTCACTGATCATGAACATTTTAAACTCCTACACATTATTTGTAGATCAAAATATATCATAGACATAAATTTTTACTATGAGTATATCCTCAAAATCAAAACCCTCTACTTAACTATATCCCTTAGCTAATAATCTTGCTTTGTTTTTAATTAATAATCAATAGTCATTTAACTTATTATTAAAAATTCATTTGGTACTAACTAAACTCTAATTAACTGGCCTACTAACCAACTACAATACATATTTCATCACTTAAAATTTATGTATATTAGTTGGTTTTATCATTTAAATGAATGTAGTATAGCTAACCACTTTCCTAAGACCTTGCATGGATCTAACACATATTGATGGATCTCTTTTGATGATCTCTCTAGGTGACTAGAATAGTATCACCTTCTATAGGAAAAGGAACTTGAGGTTCTTCTCTATTCTCTTGATGAACATTCTCTATTCCACAAGTAATTTTAGCCTCATTGTTATTATCTATCCTAATCTTAATAGATCAATCTTATTCATAAAAAAGCACATGGGTGGATTCATCAACAACTAAGGAACTTTTACTCAAAACATTATAGGTTTTACCTATCGAATAATAACCTAAGAAAATAACTTCATTTTCCTTAGATTCAAACTTTTTAAAGTAAGATTTTCCATTAATTAGAACAAAACATTTAAAAAAATATACATATATGATAAGTTTCGTGTCCTACCTTTTAATAGTTCATAAAATGTAATATTTAGCTTAAACCTAATATTTACCTTATTAAGTACATAGTTTGTAGTATTCACTACCTTTGCATAGAAATACTTAGGTAGACCATATTCACCCCACATTTCCCCCTTTACTAAAGTTGTACTTTTGCTTTTAACAATTACATTTTAATGAGGGCGCCTAGGGGATAAAACATTTTGACCTATACAAAATTCTTTATAAAATAATTCAAATATCTCATTTTTAAATTCTCCACCATAATCACAATGCATTATTGATATTATACAACTTGTTTTCCTCTAAATCAAACCAAAAAATGTTCTAAATTCATCAAAAGATTTTCTATTATGCATAAAGAGATTTACCTATTTAAATCTCAAAAAAGCATCCACAATTACATACATATAGTTCAAGTAAGCATTTTCCATTAAATTGTATTATATCCCTACCATCTGCACACCATTTAGTAAAGAAAATTTTAATTTTCACACCATTAATAATATGAAAAGGTAATTTATATTAAACTTGAATGATCTGTCACATGCAAAATTAAAAAGATTATAAAAATTTAGACATGTGTATTTTCCACAAATCTAATGTTATATTATCAAATAAAGGTGTTCGGGTAATAAAATACCCTGAAGTTGTATTGTTGTTTCCAAAATGCATCATTGAATCAAATTATTGGTATTAAAACCACAATATAGAAGAACCGACTCTAATACCAATTAAAAGAGCTTTGATGCCAATTAAAAGTTCAATGATTGACGTGAAGATGGCACACTAAGAGGGGAAATGAATTAGTGATTTAAATAATTCTTAAAAGAATTCTATTGAATTAAATACAAAATTAAAATTTCATGCGAGAGGATTTTAACAAATAATATAGGTCAACATATGACACAACTCAAAATAAGTAAAATTTTTTATTTTTAAATTTTATAAATATATATATAAAATATATATATATATATATATTCTTTTTTTATTTTTATCTTTTTAAAACAAATATGAATCATAATCAACTATAGAAACCTTCTTTCACATATATACCCATAATCAAACAAGAGTACCTAAAGTAAAATTGATGTGAAGTAAAATGTAGAAATAAAGAAAATTTGAAGCAATATTTTTATAGTGGTTCATCAACTTAGCCTTTATCCACTCGTCAAAGGCCCTCTCATCAGAAATTGCACTAACACAGTGACTCTCCTTTAGTCCATAGCTAGGCAGAGAAGACTTTCTTCCTTTCCATATGAAGATATTGCAAATTTATAGACTCTTCATACCAAAATAATCTTTCCTTTATTCTCATCTATCTGGAAGACCTATCATGTCAACCTTTAACCTCCTCATTCTATGGAAATACTGAGTCCTTCTGTCACCTCTCCTCTTGTGGATATAAGGTATCCTCTATTCACCTCCATAGTTTAATGGAGTTCCAAATGATTTTTGGCTCCATGGTCTTTACTTAACAAAGCTCCTCTAAAGAGACAACTAACATAATTAGAGAAACTCAAGTGCAGCTCAGCCAAAGAAACCTTGTGAATACCCCTCTCACAGTCCCTTAAAACCTTGAAGGATCTTCTCCCTCTCACCAAACCTCACCCTCGTTATCCTTTTCTTGATGCTTTCTCTTTAAGCTCTCCTATAGAAGAAATAGAAATCCTTAGCTACTCAAAAGAAACTTATTAAAGTTGTAATAAGAATTTATGTAGATGGCCTCAAAAACTCTAATTTTCAATTATATAACTTTTGATCATACATTATAGTATACATATCATACATCATGTCAAGTTCATTTCAATCATTTAACCTCATAAATGATTATAAATTATCTAGTATGATAAGTTAAAACCAAACATCAAATCATACATGATGAACCAAAGTATGATAAGTTCATTTACATAGTTATTGGGTGGTTTGTATAGTGTGATACATGATTACATAGTATAATATGCAATTTATATAGATTTGATTTGATTCCATAATTCCAGGAGTTAAATTAGGAAACATTAGTTAAAGATCATATAATAAGAAGAAGTTCACACATTATAAAAAGTTTAATTTTCTAATTTTAATTTTACTTATTTTAAAGCAAGATTTGGAAGCGGGGTTTTTCAAATTAGCTGATCGTCTTATATGATGTGATATTCATATTGTAAGATGTGTTGTTTATATGGTATGTTTGATTAAAAATATATTTAATTTATCTCATTTAAAAAAAATAATTAAAATCTATTTGAACAAATCATATAGTATGATATGAATCATAGAGTATGATTAATAGAAAAATCAAAATATTTATTTTTTATCCCCTTTGTGTATGTTTGTGCCTAGTTGCAATGCTAACATACACCTATTTAAAGATATTGACTCAAGAAAAATAAAATTATAAACTCTTTTAAAAAGTAACTAACCCACACACCATTTTTATAAGCTTAGATTCTTTGTGTTACTTTGTATATAAAAAACCTTTAAAATTAGATTTGCAGAGAAAAAAATATATACAATATAAAAAATAAGAAAATAAAAAAAAATTCACTAACATTTGTAATCATCAAAATATAAGGTCGAGCTCTCTGATTATAACAATAGTTAATTTCTCATTAATGATGGATAATTATGTTGCTTAAATCATAAACACTAATTTTTTCCTCTATTTTTTGCTTGAAATTTCAAAAATTCACAATAATTCAAGAAAAATCTTTAAAATATAAAGTAAATTGTATTACAACCTAAATTAAACCAAAAATAAAGGAAAATTAAAAGCTATACAAAATTTAAATTAAAGTGATAACAATTAAAGATTAACCATTAATTAAATAAAATCAGATAAAATTAATCTTTGATCTAATTAACACCATTTTTTATCAATTTATTTATAGGTTATCACTAACCTATATCAGCAATAGCATCATCCTTTGAGACCAATTAATCTATCAATAAAAAAAGGAAATTTCCTTCTATTAGGAATGAAATTCAATAACTTAAATAAATTCAATAAAATTCAATAAACATAAATAAAATTAAATAAAATTTAAGTAAATCAAACTAAAATTAGAAAAAAAATAAATTTAAATAAATTCGAATAAAAATATAATTAAATAGTTTTATTTAAATAGATAAAATAAATTCAATCTCCTAGAACCACTTGTTCGCAAACTAGTCATTAGTAATTGTTGTTATGTTTAAATCTATTATTTGGAATGTTAGGGTATTGGTTTCCCCTCCTCTAGGTTAAGAGTGAAAAATTTATGTAGCATATATAATTTTTCTAATCTTATTTTTCTTGAACCTCTCATTAATTCAGCTAAATTACTTAACACTACTAGAAGTTTGGGTTTTAAACAAAATATTTTGAATTTGGCCAATAAGATTTGGGTGTTTTGGAATGATCCTGTTAAGCTAGAGGTTATTGGTGATTTTATTCACGTTTTGCATTATAGTATTGATGTTTTAAAATTATTTTATTATGCAACATTTAGTTATGATATTTCTTCTTGCATTACTAGGAAAGTTTTGTGAAAGCAACTTAGTAATTTCCACAGTATCTATAATTTGCCCTAGCTAGTTGGAGGTGATTTTAATATTATTTCTAATCCTGTTGAACGTATTAGGGGCTCTAGTCCTATCTATCATTCTAAAGAGGATTTTAGTAATATGATTATGGATTGTAATCTTGTTGACATTAGTTTCTCTGGTACCAAATTCACCTGGAATCGTGGTCATCATAGCAATGGTAGAATCGGTTGTTGTTTAATGATTTTTGTCTTAATTCTTTTAATTCTACTTATTTTGAGCATCTTAGTAGGAATCTTTTTGACCCCTCTGCTATGTTAATTAGTTTTAAGACCAATCATATGAGTTCTTTGGCTCAATATAGATTTCAAAACATGTGGTTGTTTCATGAGTCTTTTACAGATTTGGTTCAAGAAAATTTGTAAACTCCTATTCTTCCTAAAATTATCTCTCCTTTTCATATGGGTTTTATCAAGGGCAGAGGAATTACTGATAATATTTTGTTGGCCCAAGAATTTTGTAATGACTAGAATTTTAGGGTTAGAGGTGGCAAGATGAACTTGAAGCTTAATTTTTCCAAGGCTTATGACAACATTTATTAGAACTTTCTTTACAATATCTTATAATTATTTGGTTTTAATTTGAATTTTATTAATTTTATAAAAAATTGTGTTGACGGACCCTACTTTTTTATAATTGTGAATGGTAAAAGTATTGGTTTTTTTAAATCCTCTCATGGTTTTAGACAGGGAGATCCTATCTCTCCTGCTCTTTTCATCATCACTACTTAGTATTTATCTAGAGGTCTTTCTAACCGCTTTGAGAAGTAACCTAGCCTCTTTTTTAGAACCTTAGGGGGCTTCCCTATTTCTCTCTTATGTTTTACTAATGATTTTATTATTTTCATGAATGCTTCTTTAAATAGGATTAATAGACTTATGAAGTTTTTTCATAATTTTGAAATTGTTAGTGGGCTTTCTCAGAATAGCACAAGTGTTGTTCTATTGCCCCCAAAAAAGTTCCTAATGAACATATTTCTTCTATTAAAGGCTTGATGGTTTTGCGTAACATCAATTGCCTATTAACTATCTTGTGGCTCCTCACTTTAAAGGTAGAAAGAAGTCTTTTGTGTTTAATGATCTGATTACTTTTGTCAAGAACAAACTTTTGCCTTGGGATGCTAATTTTCTGAGTTTTGGAGGTAGATTAGTTCTTATTAGAAGTGTTCCTTAATCTCATCATGTTTATATTTTCCAAACCCTTCAACGCACAAAGGCGGTTTGCTATAGAATTCTTTGGACTTCTTGGGACAAGTGTTGTGTATATGAGGGCGGCTTGGGGTGTAAGAGTTTGTTTGACTTGGCCCATGGTTTCTCTTTCAAGTTGTGGTAAAACCCTCACTAAAATGAGCCTCTGGGCTATGTTTATGTTTGATAAGTATTATGTGGGTAGGCACCAGACTATCTATTATTTTAACAACGATGATTCTAAAGTGTGGCAGATACTTTGCAAAGTTAAATGGATGGTTGAGCCTCACCTCTCTTGGGGGCTTGGTGGGGTGAACATTTTATTTTGGCAAGACCGCTGGTTGGGGGGGTCACTCTATTGATGCCATTATGAACACTTCTTCTACATCAGCTGTTAAGGTGAACAATTTTATTTCTGATAACTATTGGGATTATGAAAAACTTGTCAATGTTATTCCTGATTTTATCATTCAACATATTTTGAGCCTTCCTCTTAATAATGATTCTAATGATATATTATTATGCAACTTGTCCAAAGATGGGATTGAAAGATGGGAGCTTTAGATTAAAGGATGCTTGGAATGCCTTTAGAGCTTGGAATGAAGCTACTAATATTTTTCTATGATTTGTCATAAAAGTATTCCTTCCATTGTTGCTATTTTAATTTGGAGAATTATGCATAAGTTTATTCCTATTGATGACAACTTGATTAAAAGAGACTTTACTTTACCTTCCAAGTGCCAATGTTGTTATTATGTGGAGAATATGCATCATGTTTTTATCTCTAATCCTTTAGCTATTAAAACTTCAACTTATTTTTATGATATTTTCAAACAAAATTATTTCAGTGCTAAATTATCTATTAAAGCTATGCTTAATTCTTGGTTTATTAAGTCTAAAGGGCATATCATAAATGTTATTCCTCCCCTTATTTTGTGGTATTTATGGCTGGAGGGAAATAATTCTATTTTTGATGGTATGTGTATAAACCATCATAGGATTATTAAAAAAATGTGAAAGACAAGGCATTGGGTCTTTTTTTGGTCAATCTTCTTTTTTTAAGAGTTTTAAGAATTATTCATTTATTGTTGATGAATTGTGTATCAAATTGGAGGAGGCCTTTCATTTTTCTGAACCTAGGTTTGCTTACTGGCTCAAACCTACTAATAATTCTTTTAAGTTGAATGTTGATGGTGTTGTTATTGGTTCTTCCAATGGGTTTGGTGGGGTTATTTGGGATAGTCTTGGTAATCTTATTATTAATTTTTGTGGGTCCAATTTTGAGCTGTAATGAGAACTTTGTCGTTCTCTTGGCTACTCTTCATGGGATTAGATTATGTCTTTCTCTGGCATTTCAAACATTGGTATTGAAGTTGTTTCTAATTATTGTATTTTTTTTTTAAGGAATGCATAGAGCAATTTTATTAAGAAAGATTTACAAACTACAAAGTGATTGATCCACAGTCAAATTCCTCCTTTAACAAAGAAATAAAGAGAGGAGGATTCCTATTATAACCCAAGTTATCCCAAAAAAAATCTAAAGAACAAGCATAGTTAGCACAACAGTATGCTAACTTATTGCAATTCCTATTTGCAAAATGAGATTGAACTTGATTGAAATCTTTAAGAGAAGATAAATCTTCTAGCTTTAGGTAGTCCTCCTTGACATCATCTTTAATCAATAGCCTCTGAACAAAATTGATGACATTATGATTATCACCCTCAATAATGACGCCCATATAATCAAACCTCCATTCTTGAACAAATCTTCTCACTGATAGGATTGAAAATAGATCCAAATGAGCCAAATCCCAATGCATACGGCTAACACCGAAAGCACATAGAAATCTTCCTTTGTGATCTCTGAAGACACCTCCTATACCAGCTTTATTGTTGCTCATTAAAGAGGCATCAATATTAAGCTTTATCCTTTCAGGTGGACGAGGATGCCAAGAATAAGAAGACAGTTGCAATAGTTGGTTGGAATGCCAATAATCTGAACTATGAATAAGACAAAAAGAAGTAGTAGTAAAGCTAATTTCATTAGATTCAATGAAAACCACACTATTATGTTTTCCACCATATTTTATCTTATTCCTGCTTCTCCAAGAGAAGAAAATATCAGAGCAATAAACATTTCCAATGAACTGGTTAGAATATGCCAAAGCATCCAATTCCAAAAAGCACTCATCAAGTGTTGAAAAAAAATGAAACCATGAACCCCCATTTAATAAGAATATTAAACACTTGAATTAGCTTCACATAACTAACAACAATATACTAAAAAATTTTAGCAAACTTACATCCTGTCAGGAAACCATTAAAGACCAACAACCTTCTACATATCAAGAACTCATTTGTAGGATTTGCATTGATGATTAAACACCACAAGAATAAATCTACATGGGTCCTTAGCTTTAGATTATTTTTCCACTTCCAATGAGAATCCTCATCACCATTTTTGCTTAACTTTTGAGTAACCAAAGCAGTGATAGATTTTCCTGAACATTTGGAAATAAGCTCCACCTTATCATATTAAAATTCTTGAAGAATAGGAACTACCATGATAACATCCACCAAATGTATTCTAAAAACCTACATCAAACATGATTCATCCCACTTACCATAACGTATAAAATTCATCAGAAATTTCACATCTTCATTTCTATATGCAACAAACATAGGCCACTTTCCAATTAACTTATCCAAAATCCAAACTTCCTCAATGGTATTTATTTCATAACCATTAGAGACTTTCCATCTAACAATTAGAAGGAGAAATTTAGCTCCACTCAAAATGATCTTCCATGTGGGAGAGAAATTCCTTTTATTTTCATAATTCCAATTTTGTTTCCATATTTAGAGATCAAAGTCCTGTTAGGAAGAGAAGAAGGCTTTGAGATGAAATTCCAAGCAAATGTTTCCCTCAACAGACCAACTCTATCAACAGCTGATTGGACACCTTGACCTCCCAAACTTTAAAATTTACATAATACTTCACATGAAACATAATGAAGAGCATTATTACCATCTTATTTATTCCATAAGAAATCCCTACTCATTCTATCAAAATAATTTAATACTCTGATAAGGACTAAAGAATGAGTAGATAAAAAGGTAGGAAGAGAAAGAAATGTTGATTTTATAAGAAGCAACTTCCTTGCTAGATTTAAGAATCGGTTACCCCAAACATTCAATCGACTAAGACCTTTTCCCAACATATTTTGGAAATCTGAAACAATCAATCTTCATAAAATAATCTTGATACAAAGATACTTCATTTCTTTTATAACTTTGAAACCTAAGAGTCCAGAAAGAGCACTCATACTCCTTTTAATTAACTTCCCAAAAAGAATAGAAAATTTCTGAAAATTCACCTTTGGCCAGACCATTTACTATAGTCTTTTAGGATCTTGCTTACTTTATCCACTCAACTATACTTGGCTTCTAAAAAGATAATAATGTCATCTGCATTTAATAGATGGGAAAGTTTTTCTGCATTTGGAGCAATTTTAATACCAATATTTTTCTCTCTTTGAGTAAAAGCATCAGAAAGTAATTGAGAACACAATATGAAAAGATAAGGTTACAAGGGACACCCTTGTCTAAATCCACTCTTAGCCTCAATCCACTTCAAATGTTTACCATTAATCATAATAGAAAACTTTGGATCAACAACACACTAAAATAAAAGATTATAATATTTATCTATAAAACCCAAATTGTTTAAAACTTGCTTAAGAGTGGACCACCCCATACTATCATTAGCTTGCTCCATATCAAATTTTATTGCCATCAACCCTTTCTTAGATTTAGAAAATCTGAACTTATTAAATAACTCTTGAGCAAGCAAAATGTTGTCCGATAAAGAATGTCCTTATACAAAAGCATATTGATCTTCTGAAATAATCTTAGGAATGAAATATTTCAATCTATTTAATAACATCCTATCCAAAATCTTATAAATCAACGAAAGAAAGGCCAATTGGTCTAAAGTTAGAGGGATTCACAGGATTATTCACTTGAGGGATAAGCACCACTAATGTTTCCTTCGACTTAGAATTCATGGTACCAGACATAAAAAATGATTTAACTTCCCTTATACATCCTTTTTAATAATATACCAATAATTTTTAATGAAAGTATAATAAACACCATCAATACCTTGAGATATATTAGCTTTCAATTTTCCAACAACTCTTTCCAATTCATCCTTTGTGAAATCAACAAGCAAGATTCCTTTATCAACATCATCCAACACTTGAGAAGTAGACAACCATCCCTTCAATTTGTATTTTCCGTCCTTCCATTTACTTTTAAATAAATCATAAAAAACTTCTTCAATATGATTTTGATCTTCAACCCACAATCCATTGCTGTCTTTAATCTGATTAATCCAATTTCTACTATGCCTACCCATTCAAAACACATGAAAAAACTTTGAATTGGAGTCCCATTCAGCTATCCACTTCACTTTTTCCCTTTGCCTACACCAGGCATTAAGTCTAGCAAGAGTAGAATTAAGTTCATGTACCTTACTTTTCAGCAATAACAGCTTATCTTAAGTCAGACCACCACCTTCAGCTTCTTCTTCTTAAAATAATAAAATATCTTTCTTAAGGTAGTCCTTCAGATTCATCAAATTCTAATGTTTGGATTTACTCTAGAAATATAGCACTCTCAAAGCTCTTTTGAATTTAAGATTTAGAGAATTAACCACATTTCCTTGAACTTTCTTCTGCAAAGACTTGGACACAATTGATACTGAAGTTAGAAAAGAAGCCTAGACGTCTTCAAATTTAAAAACTTGCTTTTCTGAGAAACATGAAGAGAATATCATAATCAAGATGGGACAGTGGTCTGAAGATATTCTTTCTAGATGTCGAATAGTCACCAATTGGAGGGCTGCTAAAGCAGTCGTATTCAGAACACACTGATCCAACCTTTCGAGGATACAAGCAACACCTTTCTTATCATCCAAGTAAATTTGGGACTAATCACTCCTATGCCATGAAAATCATAATTATTCATAAACATACACATATCTAGAGATCCTTGAGAAAGCACAAACTTTTTCCCTCCTCTTTTTTCTTCTTGAGACAAAATACAAATAAGTCCCCTCCCATAATTAAAAAAAGCTTACTACCTATAAGAACTTCAAGTTTATTCCCTAAGATTCTTCTTTTATAGGAATCTCTACTACCATAAATTGTAGCAACAAGCCACACACCTTTATTGGTAATAGTAAGCTACCAAAATACAGCTTGAGAAGAAGATTCTATAATAGAGAAAGAGTACATGTCAGACCTCCAACAAACCATGATACTTCCGGATAAACCCTAAACAAGAAAAAGAAAGAAGTCCTACTTGCAACCAATAAATCTATTGAAATCTAATCTATAAATAGATGAAAAATTAGTTTTGACCAGCCCAACAAAAAACACATCATGTTCTTTCACAAATTCCTTTAAGTAATTAGAGGCTTCACTCTTCCTAGCCCCTCTACAATTCCAAACAGCTAGAGAAGACATTATAGATAAGAATTGGGATTACTTCCTCTCCTACCTCTATTAAACACATCACCTTTTCTATTATGTTGAAGAATATTTGATTTACTTAATGATTTAAGTTCTTTTTGAAGCTTGAATTTTTCCCCAATAGAACTTTCAATAACTATCTTTCAAGCTGAATTATAAGGCTTTTCCACTACATTAACAAGTTCCCCCTATTCTATATCATCAACCAACAATTCAGCATTAAATGAACGAGCCTTTGGATTGTCAGCATCACAACAGGATTTCAAAATTTTGAAGTTAACAGTAGATTTTCAGAATTAACAGTAGATAAAATCTTGCCATTTGCAGCATCATTAGTAGAATTCTCCAAAGAACATGATTTATCTAGAGGGTCTTCAATTACCAAATTATCATCTCACTCAGCTAAAACATCACGATCAACATTAGTTAGTTTTTCTTCTACTTTTACTGACAGATCTGACAAAATCACCTTTGTAGTCTTCTACTATTACTGTGCTTTTAATCTTTTCTTTTTTGTTGGATTATTGCTCCATTTAAGGACATATTTGTTAGTTTGTGGGCTTCTTTATGTCCCATTTATGGCTTCCTCCATTATTATCTATCTATGTTGTTTATCTTATTATGGCAGAGTTATTTTGGAGGTAGGACTGAGTGGAATTTGGTCTACCCTAGTGATGGTTACTGGTTTTGTAACTTCCATAGCTCTATTAACCTTTATCCCTAATTGCCTTTTAATTATTGGATTGATGCTTATGGGTTGGCGATCATCCTGCTCTTCAGGTATATGTTGATTGCTGACATTACTAGTTCCCTATTCCTGGTACTTTTGGGTTCTGTTGTACTTTCAAATTGGCTTTGTTGATTATGAATTTATTTTCTATCTCCTGTTGTCAGAGTCAATTAATTAATTTAGTTGCTGGTGTGTTCAATATGGTGGATATTCTGTTCTTTTTCAAGTTTATGCATTAGAATTTCAAATAGCCTAATGATAATCCTTCTGGGAGATTGACCTACCCTTGTAAATCCTTGTTTTATTCTAATATTATATGTATTATGTTAATTTCTATTTTTGGTGTCCCTGCAGGCCTTTATTTACAGGTTTTTGGAGACTAGAGCTTATTTTGTTCAGGATCCCTTTTTTGCTGTCGAGGTTGAACTGATTGCTGATTCCACTGCCTCTTTTATTTTTGTTTTTAGATTGTTTTTAGGCCCTTTTTAACTTGTGCTTAGTGGGAATGTTGTCTCATTGGTTTTCATTTTTTTTATTTTGTAAGTTCCATGGAGCTATAGTGAGCGAGCATTCCCCTTTAGGACTTATAATACATTTTTTCTATCAACGCATAAGCCCCTGTTGTGGGTTTTAACCTATATATATATATATATATATATATATATATATATATATATATATATATATATATATATATATATATATATATATATATATATATATATATATATATTGAATTTGTCCTTGTATGGAAAACCTTGGTTCAATTCTTGAGGTGAAAATATTGGTCCCTTATAAAATTTAGGTTCATTTCTCAAGGTCCAATATGTTGAATTAGTTTTTTTTTATATATAAAATTGTGGTTCATTTCTTGAGGTTCAATGTATAGTGTTGGTCATTATCTATAATCTTTGGTTCAATTCTCTAGTCAAATTTATTGCATTGGTACTAGGTATGGATTTTTTTTCGCAAATCTTCATATTTAAATCTTGATTCAAACCATCTCAATTTTAGAAAAAAGACGTAAATTTTAAATTCAATTACTTTCCTAATCTGAAGTCACTTAAACTCAATTCAAAATCAAATCTAAATTCTAGATTAATTAAAATTTAAACTTGCTATTAGGATTCAATAGATTTACCTTAGTACTTTCTCCTGATCTAAATATCTAGTATAATGTCAGTAAGTTTAGAATCTGATATAAATATTTGTATCAATTTTAGAAAGAAGGTCAATAAATCATTCTTCAATTTTTTTGATAATGTAAATATTTTCATTGGTCAGTCATCATTTGAGAAAGTTAAGATGATAAATTTTTTTATCTAGAATAAAGAATATAATAAAGATTATAAATGAAACATAGTTCTTTACCCTAAAATAAACTATATAGGTTACAATCAAGGGTGGTTTTATAGCTTCTCCCAAACTTGTTAAACCTATTGTCTTTTCTCATCTAACATTCCCTCTGCTTGCTATCAACCAATGACTGGAGAATTTTGTCTATTATGATTCCAAAGTTTATAGTTAGTTTTAGATCGGTCATCCTCTACTATTAATGAGATGCCTAAATGATAATGTTGAAATAAGAATCAATAATTGAAGTAGAGGGACACGAAGGCCAAAGTATTAAATGAAGAGTTACTGATGTAGGTTACAACTGAAGTAACTATAAATGTGATTAGTTCAAATTAAACATCTGGTTATATAGGATAAACTAAAGTACATCTAGAGTATCCTCGGGTGCTTTGTACAATATGATGCATGATTAAACTTTATGATCTTTATAGATCTAATTTGATTCCTTAACACTTGAACTTAAGTTATGTAACATTAATTACAAATCATAAAATATGATTAAATTTGTACAATATAAATAATAAAAAAATTCAAAATTTAAATTTTCCTATTTTAATTAAGATTCAACTATGGGTTTGATTATCTTATAGGATTTGTTATTTGTGCAATAAAATTTCTTATAACAAAAATTAATTCCTCTCATTTAACATAAATATTTGAATTATTTATATTTTTTCTAAGCATATAATATGATATGAATCCTATAATATGATTAAAAAAAATTAAAATAAATATGTTTCATTCCAATTTGTGTGTGTATGCATTGTTGCTAAGCTATCATACATCTTATTACTTGCATTAACTCAAGAAAAAATTAAATTACACTCTTTCAAAATAAGTTTTACCAAAGAAAAAGTTTTTTGAGTTATGATTCTTTGATGATGCTTTTTCTATATTGAACTTAAAAATGTTAGTGATGTAGAGAAAAGATATATACTATATAAAGCAAGAGAAAAAAATAAATATCAAATAATATTTCTAATAATCAAATCGTAAGATCGGGCTCCTATATTGTAACATGAGTGCACATAGGAAGTTAGGTGGCAAGTTAGAGCAAATATAGTGGACAACAACAACTATTTTCTTAAATTCAAGCCTCCATTTTCCACCACTTGGCATAAGTTGATTAGGACAAGTGTCTAAAAGTTATTTTAACAAGATGAATGCAATGGTTAGCCCTTGGTTGGTCTAATTTGCATTATGGTTCAGTTATTTATATTTTTTTTTATTTGGGTTTGCCCAACTAGCCGACTTAGTTTAGGTCATGGACTATGTTGACTATGATAGATGCATGGGGTTAGGGGCACCGAATGCAAGTGTCTTCTTAGGCCAATTTGATATAGGCTAGGAGATGGCTCATGTGAAACCTCCTTTGGTAACTTGGGTTAGCCCAAGAGGACCTAAGTGCGAAGTCACCTAGAGATGATCATTATTGACCCAATGGATAGTAATAAATTGTTTAGGTGCGTTTCTTTAGTCTAGATCAATGAATTTATGGTTTATAGGGCTTAGGTTTATGATGGTCAACAAGAGTTCATAAGGGGTTGGGGTTAGGTCCAATTTATTCCAATAAATAGTTGGAACTTATAATAGAAAGATTTAGGTTGTGGTATGATCTATATATATGAAATACATATTTAATGGTATATGGATTAATTTGGTCAACCTATGTTGACTTGGTCAACCATGTTTACCAAGTCTGGAGTTCAGGTTCAATCAACTCCAAATGATATTTGGAATTTATTTGAATATGTCTAGGGTCATGGCATGATTGAGCCATAAAGGTTTATTCAATCATTTTTATTTTGGTAGAAAACCACCAAGATGCTTATGTGTTAATATAAAAAAAAAAGTACAATGTTCATAAGGGGACCTCAAGCCCACTACTGTGCAAACGAGATACAAAAAAAGTAAAATAAAAACTTAAGAGCTAGATTTCCACACTAAGAACATGTATAAGGTAACCTAAATACATGCTAGGTTGGCAAGAGGCCAACAACCAAAAAAAAAAAAAGCCAAGATCCACTTTGACCTCACTCTTTCCACCCAAAAAAAAGGCATACGTAAAAGAAGAATTGATAAAAAATTCTAAAAAAAATAATAATAGCTACAAAAATAAGTGAAATGTTGTAGTAATTAGAACAAGAATTACAGTTAGCCCCAAAAAATGTGAGAATGAACATCTCCATGCCATTAGACAAAAATCAAAAGAGAAGAGGATAAGAGAACCAATTCTTACCTATTGGTTTTCCCGTATGACCCAAAAAAACCTCCGGAATAATAAGCACGTGAGCATCATACATCACTCATCCAATAATTATATAAGTTAATCACTAACAAAATAGAATTATGAGAGAACTCCAATAATTCAAAATAATCCAAAATAAGCTCCTAAGCAAAGAGAATAGGACAAATCAAACCCTTAACAACTATAATACAATACAACTCCTATAACATCATTATAAAGATAGGAAAAAAATTATAGTAGAAAGGAGAAGTGCCAAAATTCCAGAGAATAAGTAGGAACTTCCTTTAAATAAGAACGGGGGTCGAACTCCCAGCATGTGACATAAAGACACCTCCCCCCCCCCCCCCCCCCCACCACACCGACACACACAAGAAGAGAAAATGAGAGAGAGATACCACCACTATAACCCATTAAAAAGAAACAGCAGGCCCCCACAAAATAATAACATAAAAAATGCCAACTAGCAAAATAAATAACCTGAGCAAGAAGCATCAACCTACTTCATGGACAAAAATAGCCCAAAACACAACAAAACACCACCACATGAAAAAAAAACAAAAGAATAGACAATGAAGGAAAGAACCAAAAATACAACACTACAACCTAAGATAAGGCAAGCCAACTTTATCTAGATATGACATGCATCTTAATAATCTAGGCAAATGAGCACCATCAAATTCAGTGTATTTTGCTAACTAACTAACTTAATTAGCTAACCATTCAGCATAATAATTTTCCTTCTCTATAAATATGAGTAATGTAAACATTGAAAAGCCTAAAAAGCTGCTTAATTTTGTGAATAATATAAAAATTATTAGGATTACTAAGATTATCATTTTGAATTAAGAGTAAAACAAGCATAACATCAACTTCAATCCAAATATTTCTAAAATTCTTGTCAAAGAAAAGGTTAAGACTGAGCCTTAATCATATCATTAATAGTAGAACAGCAGGGAAAAGGACTAGAGTACATGTAAAACACATTTCCTCTAAAGTCCCTAATAATACCACCATGGCCAGCAAAGATAATATTTATAGAACTATCAGTGTTTGACTTAATATAAGGCATTTGAGGTTTAATCCATCTAACAATTTTGTAAGGATCTAACCCTTTATAATCACTTAAAGAAATGCCAAATTTAGATGCCACTCAAATATAATTCTTAAAATTTTTTTGGAACTAAGGCTGGTCACAAACAGCTATTGCACTTTATTGTTGATCTTAGAAATGATAACATTGGCATCTATTAACAATTTTAGGCTTAAAATCATTTCTATTAACCCACAAAAACCAAAGAGTATAATGTTTCTAATCTGACCCATAGTAGGAATAGACCAAGAAGCTATCATAGTGTGAATCTCGCTATGAGCATTAATATGGTTAATATTAAACATGTCATCATAATATTTCCAAATCTTAGCAGTAAAAGAACCAAAGAGAAAAACATGATTAAAAGTTTAATGAGATATCAACATTGACATTTAAACATCATTTAAAAAACCTTTTTCATTAACAAATCATCAACCAATAAGAGTTTCCTTAAAATTTTCCAAACTAAAATAAAATAACACATGAGAAATTTATTTTGTTAAATATCATAAAATAAAAAAGATTTAGGAAAAATGGGTCTAAAAGCATTCCAAATCATCTTAAGAGAAAACTTGCCTACATTGGATAAGGTAATAAAATGTAATTTTTCATGTCAAGTTGGATGGAAATTTCAAAAATTTTGTTAATCAAATTATCAAGGACATTACCTATCATCATATTAATATCCAACTATTACAAATTAAAAACTTATTAACCTTGAAAAAAGAAATGGATTGAGAAATTAAATAAGTATCAATAGCACTAAAACCTATCTAGTTATCTTTCCCAAAGAAGACATTACCTTCACCAATTCCCTAGTGTTTATAATGTTCAACATCCCACTTAATAGTGCAAAGTCTTTTCCAAATAGGGAAATCATTCTTTTTCCAATGGCAAATAAGAGGATGTTTAACCATACAATTCTTTCTCATCATCAAGTTAGCCAAAGGCTACTTTTAGTTTTAAAAGAACACCATAATTTTTAAGATAAAGCATGGGCCATAAAAGGGAAACTTTTGCAAATAAGACCCCCTCCTACGCAACACCACAATAGCTATGCCTAGAAGCCAAAAGAATACAACTAGAATAATTCTTAGAGCTATAAAAAAATTTATTAATCATACATTCCATCCTTAAAGTCATAGAATTAATAGGTTGGATAGTGTAAATAATATATATGGAAATAGAGCATAACACACTTTTAATTAAAATGAATGTACCACCAAAAGATAAAAATTTGAAATCACAATTAGAGAGCACTTTTTATTAACGATAGTGAAAATGTCTTAAACAACATGAGACCTTTTTTGACATTTAATAAACTGGTGCCCAAGTACATTATGGGAAGATTCTGAGCAGCTAAATAAAAAGTATTCTTAATAGCAGCCATTTTTTTTTTGCATAACATATTTCCCATAAATGAGGCAACTTTTACATTTGTTAAAAATCAAAATACTCTTATCTTGAAAATTAAAAAGGAAATGAAAATTAACCTTATGACTTTTATGAGAAGCATTTCAAAATATGTTAAAATTATTAGCAAAACTCAAATGAGAAATAGGAATACCACTATTAGTAATAAAATGAAGATTAGGATGTTAAATAAAAAGATTGTCAAGACTATGAGACAAAAATTCCATAGTAATGATGAATAAATCCATAGATATAGGATCTCCTTGTCTAATATGATTCAAAGCTTTGAAAAATCCTTGATTCTTACCATTAGTAATCATATAAAATATCAAATCTTTAATACAATTCTTAATCAGTTAATAAAGCCATCATTAACACCAAACTAATCCAAGATGTTTTAAAAAAAATTCCAATTACGATTATCATAGGATTCAGTAATATCTATCTTTCTACATTACCACCATTAACATGAAAATGGATATCATGAATAAATTATTGTGCCAACAAAATATTATAAAAAAGGCTACGCCCCTTCACAAAACCAGACCAAAAGAGATGATTTTAAGAAGTTTTAAAGATAATTTAACCATCACAAATTTGTAAATAAGATTATTAAAGAAAGAGCATAAACTAATAGGTCTAAATTTTTTTCAATGTTTAACAACATCGTTTTTGGTAATTAAGATGACAATAGTAGTAGTGAAGAATTTGGAGTAGGCAGAACCACTGAAAAAATCTCTAACTGCCTACATCAAATCAGTTTTAATAATATTCTGAGTTTTTTTGAAAAATGTTTTTGGTGAAACCAACTAGCCTTCCCATAATATTGAACTTAATACCTTTAATAGTATCCCAAATCTCTTGATTAGAGGGAAGTTGCATTCGGGAATTGTTATCACCGTTATTATTTAAAGAAAGAATGATTCCACTGTTGCCAAAAGGAATAAGAATCAAGGAAGAATCAAAATTATTCTTTAAATAATACAGTAGAGCTTGCATTAAGATTCACACCCTCACATAAGAATCCATATTTTAAATGATTCTTATTAACATGATTAGTACCTCTTTCCAAATTAGCAATGGCATGAAAAAAATTTAGTATTTCTATTTGCTTCCAGTAATAGTTTAGAAGCAACCTTTTTTCTCCAATAAGCTTCTTCAATCTAATGAAGATGAATTAATGAATCTTATCCTAATTCAGCTATTCAAAGTAATTTTTGGAAGGATCCTGCAACATACTATTTTCCAACCTTTTAACAACTAGTTTAGCCTCAAAATTATTGGAAAATAAGTTTTGAAAAATCACCTTGTTCCGCAAAGTTATTTTTTGTTTAAGTATTTTCAACCAAAACCAAAGATGAACCATACCTTTTACATTATCATCAGAAGAAAAGGGACAATGCCATTTTTGAGCAACAATTTTATAGAAAGTGTCATGTAAAAGCCACATGTTTTAAAATCTAAAAGGAATAGTGCCAAAATTATTATCAGATTTAATGCTAAGTAAAAGAGGAGCTTGATACGAACAAGTTTTGTTTAAATGTTACACATGAGTAAGAGGAAAGGATGATATTAGGTTAGTATTTAAAAGTAGACGGTCAATTCTTTTCCACATAAAGCTCTATTCCAAGTGAAGCTATAGCTAGAAAAGCCAATATCATTAATATTAAAATGTAAAATTCTATTATTAAAATCCTCCATGGCTTGGTGATTAGGAGAATAACTGTGAATACTTTCAATAGTATTAGTAACAATATAAAAATAACCACCTACAATCCAATGAATATTATCCACAAATGTAAACGTCCTTTATTATTGCAATGACTTTGTCAACCATGTATAATAGATGCAATAAAAAAATAGCCAAAATAAGTAAGTTGAGAAGTAGAAATTTCTGTGTAAATAGCCTGATTAAAGTCATTAAAGAAGTTAATGTTAATCTGGTCTTTTAAAAAATCCAAATCTTATTAGAACAATTGCTAAAAGACTTAGAAAAATTAGCAACCAAAAAACAAGTAGGATTTCCCATTTTTTGAGCAATAGAATCATTATGTTGTTTAGATATTAAATCCAATGAGTTCAAGTTCAATTTTTTCTTCATATAAACTTCAATATTGCCATAAAATTCAAGTCATTATTAACATTAACAGGTAAAGCATCCTTGTGTGTATCATTTAGCTCATCAGCTGGAGAAGGGGTTAGAATTAAGATTGTAGTGAAATTGACAAATTTTCTCTATGATCAGCCTCATACTGCATGTTAATCCTATCTTGAATCTTAACCACCTCAACTTGAGGATTAGTTTTTTTTTTTAGAGTATAATGCAAAAAATAAAACAACCATTTTTATAGTAACCATTAATTTTGACATGCGTAAAAAATTAGGTTCTTTTTAAAATTAATCTTTTTGCATATACCCATGATATTTATATCCTAACCAAACTTCTTTGGGATATTTCTTAGATATAGCCACTTCTACTAAAATATGACCCGCAAAAAGTCTAGTTTAGATGCAGTAGCTTAGTTAGTTTGAAGTGGCTGACCAAACACCAAACCAAGAGCATAAGGAACCATATTACTAAAGAGATGTAAATGAAGATGAGGATAGGAAATCCAAATATAAATGATAGGAGACTCCTCTTTAATATAGAAGAATGGAGTTCATTTAAGCAAACAAATTTGATAATTTCTTATGTAGCAAGAGTGTCTAGCAAACACATAAATATAACCCTATCATTTAAAAGCTAAATCATAACATGATAAGGGTCCTGCAATCTAATAGAGAATAAATAAGTTAGAATCAAATTAAAAGAAAACATATTGATCGCATCCAAATTTTGAGGCCTAAGAGAAAATTTAGAAATCAATGTTAATTAGAAAAGGAAAGCAAGCTTCACCACATCATCATCAGAAATAAAAAATGTAGTAACCCCATTAAAGGATAATTATTCAATGGAGACAACATGAGCATTTGAGGTAGAAGAACATGAGATGACATCCTTAAAAAAATTAGGAACAGTTCCAAAAAACTCAAAGAAACAAATTTTTTGGATAAAATGATCTGTGATCATTTTACTTCTTAGGTTAGGTGGAGGCTATGTCATAAAAAAGACAAAAATGAACAAAAAAAAACAAGGGGCCAGAAGCCCCAAGTTGAAGAGAATAGCCAACGAAGATTTAACCCTAAAAATTGCAAATAAACTAAAGTTGTTAATGGCTCGAATCATGGCTTCTTCAAAGCTTATCATGGATTAAGGCAGGATGATCCCATTTCCCCTGCTATTTTTATTATAGCTACTGAATTTCTATCTAGGGGGCTTTGCAGGTTGTTTGATGCTAATCTTGGCCATTATTTTAGAACTTTGCGAGGGTTCCCCATATCCCATTTATATTTTGCAGATGACTTTATTATTTTTACTAATGTTTCTAGTAATAATTTGCAAAAATTATGGATTTCTTTTATCAATTTGATAGTGGCTTAGCCTTTAATAATAATAAGAGTTATTTCATTGCTCCCAAAATAATTTCTAATGATTGTATTTTTGTTATTAAAAAGCTTACTGGATTTATCCATGCTCACTTGCCCATCAAATATCTAGGTGTTCCTCTTTTTAATGGAGAAGGAGATCTTTTATGTTTGATGATCTAATTTCCAATTTCCAAAAAACCTGCTATCTTGGGAGTCCAATTTCCTTAATTTTGATGGTAGAGTTACACTTATTAAAAGTATTCTTTGCTCTTTATCGATTTATACTTTTCAAACTATTTTTTCTGATGCAATCTATTTGTGATAGGATTCACAAAATTATTAACAATTTTTTTTTGGAAAGGCACTTCTTCTAGTTCTAAAATTCATTGGGCTACATGAGATAAGTGTTGTGGGGTTTTGGATGAAGTGGTCTTCATTGTAAGAATTTTTATGATCTGGCTAAGGCCTTTTCTATAAACTTTTGTACATTTTGCATTCTAAGAATAATTTTTGGGCTAAATTTATGATATAAAAGTATTATGTTGGCAGACATCCTACTAATTGCATTTCTAAACAAGGTGATTCTATAGTGTGGAAAAAGCTTTGCAAAGTTAAATGGGAGGTGGAGCCCTTTATCACTTGGGGGTTTGGTAATGGTAACATTTTCTTTTGTCAAGATCAGTGGTTAGGTAAACATTCTATTGATTCTGTTTTGAATTCTTCTTCTACTGCTTCGGTTAAGGTGAATTATTTTTTTAATGATAATTGTCGGGATTATGAAAAACTCTCTAATGTTATTCCTGATTATATTACTTACCTCATTTTAAACTTACCTATAAACACTAATTCGAAGGATAATATTTAATGTGATTTCTCCAAAGACAGTGGTTTCCATTTAAAGGATGCTTGGCATACTTTTAGAGCTAAGAAAATATTGATCATATTTATAATTGTATTTGGCATAAGAGCATATCTTCTACTATTTTTGTCTTTGTTTGGAAAAATTTGCATAGATATTTACCCATGGATGATAATGTCATTAAAAAATGTTTTAGTATGGCTTCCAAATGTCAATGTTGCTACCATTTGGAGAATATGCAACATGTTTTTATTTCTGGCCCGATTGCTGTTAGAACCTGGGTCTACTTCAATGATTTATTTCAGCTAAATTTCTTCAATGGCAAGCTATCCATTAGATTTATTCTTTATGCTTGGTTTATTAACTATGAAGGCTATATTTGTAATGTTATTCCTTCTCTTATTCTCTGGTTTCTTTGGTTGGAAAGGGATAATTCTATTTTCAATAATGTGAAAATGAATCATCATAATGTGATTCAGAGGGTCAAGGAGAAGGTTAGCTCACTTGTGGCTGTTAAGTTACATTCTTATAAGAATTTAAAGAATTATTTTTTTTATTGGCAAGAATTTAGAGATTAGGTGGTTGGATGGTCCGAATCATACTTGTACTAATATTACTTATTGGATTAAACCTCCATAAAATTTCTTTAAATTGAATGTGGATTGTGCTTGTAGTGAGTCTTTTGGTGGTAGTGGTGGTACCATCAAGGATAGGAAGAGCTGCATGATTCTTGCTTTTGTTGGGCATGCTCCTCCTGGTAATTATATTAAAGCTATGACTTTGGCCATTCTTTATGGTATTCAATTATGTGTTTCTCTTAATTTAACTAATTTACTTATTGAGCTGAACTTTGAGTTTGAATTATGACCCTTCTTAGTTGAGGGGGAAATGGTTTGTGTCTCTGATTGCTTTTACCAGATTAGAGAAATTAAAAATCTCTTGGGGTTTTTGAATTATGAATTTATGCATACTAACAAGGAGGGGAATGGGTGTGCATATTGGCTTACGAACTAGGGTTGTACCCTTACTTGTTTTACTGATGTCATTGAAGCTGTTGTTCCAGTTCCTCTGCGTGGTTTGCTCAATCTGGATGAACTGGGTATCCCTTATATTAATCCTTAAGTGGTTTTTTCCATTGGTGGGTCTTTGGTTTCCCTTGATGTGGTGGTTTATTGCTGGTTGGGGTTTTTTCATCATGTTACTTCTGTTTTTTGGGTCTGGTTTTCTTTTATTTTAGGAGTGTTCTGGTTTTCTTAATTTGTCTTAGATTTTGTGGATTTTTGATTATTTTGTTGAACATTTGAGAAGGTCCTATATCCTTCTTTGGGATTACATGTTCTTCTCTTTGCTGGATGTGTCCAACTCTTACTTTTTGAGTTTTGGCATTTTTGTTTTGAGGAAGTGTACTGCTATTTGTAACTGCTGTTGCTGGAGTTATCTCAGATCACTTTTAGACCTGTTATGGGGTTATGTTCCCTCTTAGTTATTTTTTATTGGAATTTTGTTTTTATGTTAGGTCTCTAGTGCTTTCGAATTCGTCTCGGTGTTTTATGGACCATTATGCTGTTGGTTACAATGGTGGTTGCTGGGGGTTCCAATTTCGGCATTTGCTTTTTTGTAGTTATGTTAGGTTTTTTAATGATGGGTTGCTTTTTCCTTGCTTCCTTTGTTAACTGTTTCTTCTTGATTGTTATAATTTAGATGCTGTATTTTAGCTCCTGGCTGCATCTTTTTTATCTTAATTTTGTTACTCTGGGCTGGATGGTTTTAGACTTTTGTTATGTGGAAATGATCATGGTGCTGAGTGTTTATCCCTTTGGTGCTCTCTTTCCTTCATGTAGCAACTTCAGACTGTTTGGAGTTTATGTACTAGTTCTGAAGGGATTCTGGGTAGCTGTGACTTGGGCCTCTATTTGTTTGGGCTACTGGTTACAACTCTTTCCCATGGTTCCTGCTAGTTTATTTTTGCCTTGCTATTCTATGTTATTTTTGAGGATTTATGGTTTGTTGAGAGGGACCTTAAGTTGTTCGGCTTTGGTGCTGGGTTTTTGGGTTTCTGCTTTTGTAACTTTGGTTTGGGTAATTCTGGTAGCCTGGTGTTTTTTTCGTAGTTTGGTGGTGCTAACCTTAGCTGCTTGGATTATTTAAATAGATGGTTAAGCCTTGCTGCTGAAGGTTGGATTGAGTGGTACGTAAATTATCTTGATGATGCTTTTATTAATATTTTAATCCTGAGCTCAATTAGTCTAATTACGTGTCCTTGTTCGCAATGGTGCCTCCATCTTGATCAATTGTGCTATAGCTACATGGAGCTTTTCTTTAACAATTTTAGTATTATTCTTTTATATATCAATTGGTTTAATTATTCTTTTGTGTACTTCCCCCTTGTGTTTTGTAGACATTTTGTTTTGCAGGTGAAAGTGAGTCAGATCGTCATCAATATTTTTTGCAGAAAAATCGAACTTTTATTCATAGCCTTTATCTTTCTTTTTTGGATGCTTCTCTATAGCATCAGTAGATTGCACTTAGGGTTTTTTGTTCACCTTCTTAGTGGAGATAATTGGCTCCTAGGTTTTATTTTCTTTTCTTTTATAGCTCGTTGGAGCATTAATAAACTGATAGTCTCTCTTAAGGACCTTAATCTATTTTTTATATTAACACGTAGGCCCTTCTGTGGGTTTTAATTATATATATATATATATATATATATATATATATATATATATATATATATATATATATATATATATATATATATATATATATATATATATATATATATATATATATATATATATATATATATATATCATTAACCAACTGGTAGTTTCTTTAAAGTTTTTGATGATTGGGGTTTGGGATGTTGTGTGAGCTGGAATTATTGTTACAATACTCAATTGGCCTACTTTCAATTTAATTTTTTTTTGTTATTTTGTTGCGATTTTTTTTGTGCTTCAATCTCTATTTTGTAGGATCCTTTTTTTTGCAAGTCATTGCTCTATTCAATTTTGGATTTGAGAGCTTATGCTGAAGGCTTATGTTGGTCACCTCCTCTCTTTTTGGCTGATGTATCTTGTGCACCATAGATTTTATTTAGGTTTTATTATATTTTGGTGTAGCAGGGACCTTGAGATCATAGGGTTTTTTATCCTCTCTCTTGTATCTCTTTGGAGTAGTAGAGAGCTCGAGGTCCATTTAAGGACCTTGTAATTTTGGATTTATATTAACGCGTAGGTCCCTCCGTGGGTTTCTCCTAAAAAAAATGTCATTAACCAATGATTGAAGAAGGTCAAAAAAGAATCCTAAAATTGCTAGAGCATTAGAGAGCCACTGCAGGTTTTTTCTTTTTTTAATTAAAATCCATGGCGGGGCCTACGTGTTAATTAATAAAAATAATTACAAGGTCCTTAAGGGAGGCGATCAGCTCTCTAATGGTTGAAAGAGCTACAAAATAAAGTAAAAGAAGACCTATTAGCCAATAGTCTCCACCAAGCCACAGTACAAGGAAACCAAGTAACATACTAAAGATGATATATTCAAGCATCCAAAAAAGAAAGATATAAATATGAAAATGAGGAACAATCTTTCTTCAAAAAAACTTGATGATAGCAATAAGCAACTCCACTTAAAATTCAAAGAGGCTGCAATATAAAAAACTATAGCACAAAAAAGTATAGGTGAAAAAGAAAGAATTACCTAAATTTAAGGTAGAACAAAAGTAAGTATTTATTTATTTTGTTTTTGTTAAAACCCAAGGAGGAGCCTATGTGTTAATATAAGAAAAGATTATAAAGTCCTTACAGTAGTCGATCAACTCCCTAATGCTCCAATGAGCTACAAAATAAACTAAAGAAAAACTTAAGAGCCAAAAGTCTCCGCTAATAAAAATTACAAAATTACCTTGTAACATACTGCTGATGCTATAGATAAGAATCCAAAAATGAAATATTAAGTAAAAGAGTGAAAGCGTGATCTTTCTGCAAAAAAATATTAATGACAGCCTTAATCATCATCACCTGAAAAACAAAAGGGCTGCAGAACAAAAGGATGTAATACAAAATTTTATAGTTAGTCAAAGAAAAATTGTATAAATTTAAGCAAAAAAGGTGGAGAAAATAATACAAACCACTGAGTAAGAAATGATGCAAGGCCAGGCACCATTGAAAGAAAAAATAGGGATAAGCCTTATAGGGCTCAGGATAAGAGTAGTATAAAAAGCATCATAAAGGTAATCCTCAAACCACTTGATCCAACCCTAAGGTATAAACACCCTCCAGCACACTAAATAACCTGAACATCAAAGCTTAACGCCAACAACAAAACCACAACACATCACCTCCAGATTATGGCAAGGACCCAGCCTAAAGGCTCACATGCATAAGACCAGATAGCATAAACCTGAACAAAACAACATAATGCCACCCACACAAAAGCACAAATCCTCCAGAATAGGACAAAAAACATTCCCGAAGGCACTCCAGCACTAGACTTGAAACCATAACCAAGCCAAAGATCCAAGTAAGCAAAGAATAAAGGCAAAACAGCCCAAAAACCCATCTAAATTACCCCAAATACCCACAACTAGCCAATGCAGAAACCTAAAGGTAGGAGAGCACCAGTGAGAAATACCATCAGCAACATCACAAGTGCAATCACTGCTCAAGTCAATATACACCAAGACAACAGCTAAAAAGAATAACACTGAAAGATGCCAGGATAAAGTTAAAAATAATACAAAGTAGAGCTTAATATTGGGACATCTCCAAATGCAACAAGAGCCAATAGAAAGCACAAGAAGTAAGTATACAAACAAACTAACCAACCACAACCAAAAAAAGCAAAAAGGAAGCAGCCAGCCAAGAAAACCAAGCCAAACAATCGCATTATTCCCACTAAAAAATAGAAGCCAAAGAAAAAAAACCCAGCAACAAAATCTTGAACAGCACAAAACACAAGAAAAAAAAACCAGAGAGGCAACCAAAATCAATAGGAAAAAAAAACACCACAAACTCAACATCACGCCTGGGAAGCCAAGGAAAACACAACCAGATAACCCAATTAAATTCAACATAGGGAAGACCAAGCTCATCCAGCCAAAATAAACCTTTAAGAGCAATAGGAATGGTAGCCTCAATGTAATAATAAAAATCCTAAAGATTATAACCCCAATTAGCTAGCTAAGAGGCACAATCATTACCCTTCTTGTAAATATGTTGAAAAGAGAAGTTTAAAAGGACCAAGAGGTTTTTAATATCTCTACAATGATATAAAAAGGTTAGGAGAACAACACCTATGCTCCACATAATTTAAAAATTGAAATCAAAATTAGAATCCATCTCAATAATAATGTTAGTAAGATTAAGAGATGCAAACCTTAAGGCCAGACAGAATTGTAAAAGTGGTAGCAACAACATAATTACCATTCGGAATAGGCCCAACAAAAGCCATAATCAGCTTACCATTATTATCCTTGATAGCTCCATGACATCCCAACAAAGAGCCACTGCTAGCGCCCACAACATTCAATTTATAAAAATTAAAAGGAGGTTTGAGCAAGTAAATAATGTTATCCTATGAAGTAATCGACAAGCCATCCAATTTGAGACCTAACACATTGCCCACAAATTGAAAGTTTTTAAAGTTCTTCAAGGAGAGCAAATTAGCAGCACAAAGAGACAAAATCTTATCTTTAGCCCTTTGAATAACCTTCCGATGATTCATCTGAACACCATTGAAGAAAGAATTATTCCTCTCTAACCACAAGAACACGAAGGATAAGAGAGGGAATAACATTACAAATATGATCTTTAGAAATGATGAACCAAGCCATAAGCAAAGATTTAAGAGACAAATGAGCATTAAAACAATTTAATTGAAGCAAATCATCAAAATAAACCCATGTTTTAACATCAACTAGACTAGAGATCAAACTATGGTGCATATTTTCAATATGATAACAACATTGACACTCATAAGGTAACATAAAGCCCTTTTTGGTAAGATTATCATCAGTGGGAAGAAATATATGGAGAACCCTCCAAATAAAAATATAGACAGTAGTAGGAATGCTCTTATGTCAAATCAAAGAAAAAATGTTATCAGTATTTCTATGGGCTCTAAAAGTATGCCAAGCTTTCTTTAAGTGAATGCCACCATCACTAGATATATTATATAAGATAATGTCCTTAGAAACATTATTGATAGGCAAGTTAAGAATTTGGTGAACAATGAAATCAGGCATAACATTAGAAAGCTTCACATGATCCTAATAGTTACTAATAAAGTAAAATATAACCTTAATTGCAGCAATAGAAGATGATTTCAAAATAGAAACAAGAGACTATTTGTCTAACCAACAATCTTGATAAAAGAAAGCTTTATCTTCACCAAGGCCCTGAAAAATGTAGGGATCAACCTACCATTAAATCTTGCAAAGTCTTTTCTACGCTCTAGAGTCACCCTGCTTGAAATATCAAGTAGTAGGATGCTTGCCAACACAGTACTTGGAATACATAAAATTAGCCCAAAGGATCTCTTTAGCATGAAAATTATACCAAAGTTTAAAAGAGAAGGCCAAAGCCAGGTCATTCATATTCTTACAACCAAGCCTACCTTCAACCAGAACACCACAACATTTATCCTAAGCAGTCCAAGTAATTGGAACTAATATAAGTACCTTTCCAAAAAAATTAATTAATAAGTTTATGCACCTTATTAAACACAGCTTTAGTGGGAAGAATAGTTTAAAAGCTATAAATTAGAACAGAACACAAACACATTTGATAAGAGTAATCCTACGATCAAAGCAAAGAATAGTAGAATCCTAGGATAAAAGTTTATTTTGAATAGCGGCAATCAGATCATCAAAAAGAAAGGTTTTCCTTCTATCCTTAAAAAGAGGAATGCCCATGTATTTAATGGGTAATTGACCTGACTAAATCCAGTAAAATCTATAAGGGCTAAAATAGAATAATTAGAAATGCTCTTAGAAGCAATAAAATAGCTTTTACTTTTTGCTAAACGATAAACCATTGATCCTCTCAAATTGATTAAAAAAATCCATAAGTTATGAATTCTATTGGTAGAAGTAATGGTAAAAAACAATAAAGCCATCCACAAAACATAAACATGAAATCAGAAAACCACCCAAAGTTTTAAAATAAAGACCAGGATTATTCTAAAAATGATTGGTAAGGCCTCTAGATAAAAAATCAATAGCTATTATAAAAAGAGATGGAGATATGGGATCTCCCTACCTTAAGCCATGAAAAGATTTAAAAAAACCCTTAGTGAATCCATTTATAATAACAGAAAAATAAACACCTTCAATAAAATTCTTAATAATATTAATAAAAACTGAGTTAAAGCCAAAACACTCCAAAATTTCTAAACACATGTTTTGAAATCTGAACTTAGAAGAGCCATCAAAATGTCTATAATTAAGATTAATAAGCAAAGGAGAATGGTCAGACAGAGTTTTACTAAGATGATGCACATTAATAGAATTAAATGAGCTAAGCCAAGAGTCATTGAAAAGCAGACGATCCAAATGTTTCCATAAATGTCCTCTATTCCAAGTAAATTGATTTCCTGAAAAACAAATATAAATGAGATTGCAATCCAAATTCATATTTCTAAAATTTTCCATAGGCCGATAAGTCGGAGAAGAACCACCAACCCTTTTACAAAGGTTAGTAAAAGCATTAAAATCACCACCAACAAGCTAAGGGAAGTTATAAATATTATGGAAATTAATAAGTTGGTCCCATAATAGTTTCCTAATATAATAAGAAGAACTATTATATATATATATATATAATAATAATAATAATAATAATAATAATAATAATGTTTTGATTAAAAAAAAATATATATTTGAGTATATATAGTTTTGGAAAATATTTAATTATCTTTGGGAAGATTAAATCTTGAATTTTAATTTTGAAATCTAACACAACATTAGGAACTATATATTATCCCAAACGGGAGAATATCATTCACTAATTGGTTCAAATCTCAAAATTTTAAAGTTATCCGAATTATCGTAGTCAAACTCAAAATTATTTGACTATGCTAATTCGGATGAAAGATTATTGTTTTCATAATCAAACCCACAATAATAATTGATATACCTTTCCAAAGAAAGGAGATATCAATCATTATCGATCGTTTGAAAATGACAATAATGATCGTTGTATTTCAAATTTCCCAAAAATAATTAATTAGAGTTTTTGAAAGATTTTTTATTTTAAAAATAAAATATGGGTTTCTAAATCTCCTACGAGCGCAAGCCCTCGTAGTTAATTACATCGTAGAAAATCGGAATTTCCTACGAAAACTCTCGATTAAAATAGCGATATAAATTTTATTTTAGATTTTCAAAGTTTGACATCAAAGGAAGCAAAGGGTTGGAAGTTCAAGTGGGATTGGTTCAATGTTGAGCACTTACTTCTGGAGTCAAAGGAAGAAGTGTAGGAGGTGTTTTGAGATTCTGAATTACTTCAGAAACACCTCTACCTATCCTAAGTGTTGGGCTTAAATTGGATTGAATGAGATATTTAATTTTAAATGGTCAATTTTATTAGAAAATCGAGATTCAATTCCCGGAGGGTGAGGTCTTATAGCCCGAGCTTGCCTCAGAACCTAAGTCTAAATTGGACACTTAAAAGTGCCCCGAACCTAGCTAATGCAATGCGAGTCTGGTCTTACCCCGGCCTGGATTGGGGAGTCAGCTAAACCACCTAAACGATTTAAAAATATGAATCCGGTCTTTTTATGTAGAGTGATAGGGACGTTATTTAAGATATGTTTTTGAGAACGGGGCCGACATCTAGAGCGGATCCTAATTGGCCCCTTAGACTCATGTTGGGTATTCGATGTCTAAGTAATGCAATTAAATATTAGACTCTTTTAAATTTGTTGCTAATGCGATGCATGCTAATTGACTCGATTGAATGCAAAATCTGTATGTAGCAGTTTAAAAAAAAAATTGGCTTAGAAAATAGATTTTTCCCTAGAGATTGCATAACATCCCCTTGACAGATCGGCACCCTCATAGGCCAGGTGGTCTGCCAGAACCCGCAGGTGGGGAGATGCCTAACAAGGTTGAGAAGGTATAATATGAATGCATGAAAAACCCTCGGCGAGTCCGAGCTTACTTCTTAAGACCGTTTAGAGTTTCTATCTTATCTTAAAAATTTTATTTAATTAAGGTAAAAGAATTTTTGACAGACCCCTAAGAGCCTAAATTCGAATTCCAGGCTAAATCAAACACGGCATGCAAATAAAAAGACTAGAAAAACAGGAGTTCTAATGCGCAATCAATTAAATAAAATCAATTAAATATATCAATTTGAATGTCCATATGGTAAATGCCACTCATTATTACATCTCAAAAATTACAAGAAATTAAAGTGGCCGGGCACCACTGACTACAACCCGGATTTCTAATCCTAAATCAAATGATTTTGAGACTTGGGATTCTTCTCGTTGTCCAATCCTTCATCTTCTCACGAACATCTCGATTCGTCGGTTCAGGATATCCAAATGGAAAGAAACTCCCCCTTGATCGGGGTGTTATCTTTCCTCTTTGGATACTTGCAAAGTATCCTAATTTGAATTCCAAATGGAAGAAGACTCTCCCCTTTAGGGATGTCTTCACCTCTTTGGAATTCAAATTGGATATTCATATCCCAATCTCAAAACATTTTTAAGAAATACAACCTTAAATGAATTAAATTTACATTGATAGAAATAAGAAAATCTAGACTCGATCCTGCAAGGTTATCCTAATAATCAACAGTTGTATATTCAATCCCAAGCAGTTATAATATGAAAATTTAAAATGCATTTTTTTTTAGCCACACTTGGCCATGCTCTTTTTATTTAAAGGGGGTCTTAAGCGCGGCAGGTACCTGTGCAAAGAGTATATATTTTTTATTAACTGCCCCCTTTAATTTTTTAGCTCCTTGTATGAGCATGGCCACCTGCATAAGATTGCACAAGTATAATTCGCTCCTAACCTAGGGGTAAATCTAGCGTACAATCAATCACAGAATGCAGGAAGCAAGTAAATAAACATATCAATTCTACTCTAGCAAACAGCATGCAGTAAAAACTCGAAAACTCGGCACACAACTGCAGAAAGTAAAACACCGGCCTATCCTAGAACTAGAGTCGGTGATCCTAGCAAACCATCTAAAGTGTGTGAGGTAGGTCGTGTGGTTTTGATATATCCTAATTAGGATTATTAGTTAAAGTTGTCTAAAGTTCGATTGGTTAGAAGGCTTAAGGGATTTAAGTTTGAATTTAAATATTAATGGCTTGAGGTTAATTTTAAGATTCATTTAATTATTTGTTGGATATCACCTTTGTTTCACACCGAGGCCGTGAAGTTTATTTCACCTTCCTTGGGGCTAAGTTAATAGCCTCGTAGGCCTGGGTTACCCAGTGGTACCCGATATAATTAAGTATTTTAGATTGATCTAAGCTTAAGAATTAATGAATTTTATTAGAAAAATTTGGTTGCTGATTTTTTAAGATTGACTTATTTAAATTTGCCATTAATTGATTCGTGGCGTTGTGCCACCAGGCTCGAGGAACCAGCCTCCTTAGGACACGTAGCCCCGCAGCCCGGAGTAGTCCAGCCGATAAACCAAATTAATGTAGTTAAATTAGAAGTTTTAAAAGGTTAGATAATTAATAATTAATCTATTTTTAAGGTTTAACACCCCTTGGAATCCATTCGTGGCGTTGTGCCACCAGGCTCGAGGAACCAGCCTCCTTAGGACACTTAGCCCCGCAGCCCGGAGTAGTCCAGCCAATAAACTTCATCTTTGGGATGGTTGTTGTGTTTTAAAAGGTTTGTTGAATGTTTTAAACATTAAGTTACCAATTTCTGGAATTTTAGAATAATTCGGAATTTTATGAATTTTTTGAATATTTTAATCACTTAATTAAAGGGTTGAAAATTGACTTTTTGATTAAGTTCAAATTCTGGAATGTTTGTATTTTATTAAAATACTAGACCTTACTACGATCAGTTAGAAGGTAAGTACGTTGAAATCGGATTTTTCTGCATTTTATTACGAAGGTTTGAAGTTTTGAACTAGATTTGAACTAGATTTGACCGGTTTGTTGACTTTTTGAAATATTGCAGATTTCTGGAGTTTAAGATTTTTAATAAATACTAGAGCTTATTAGGAATTGAATGCAAGTGAGTTTGGGTGATTTTGATTTTTCTGGAATTAGTTATGAAGGTTTGAAGTTTGGGTAATTATTGAATTTCTTGAAAATTACTTAATTAGAGGGGCCATTTTGTGATTTTTCTCCAAATGAATCCCAAACTCCTTGAAATCAACTCCAAAGGTCAGAAATTACCTAAGGAGAGATTCCCAAGTGTTTGGGAAATTTTTGGAATTTTAAATATTTTTTAATTAATTAAATGAATTAAATATTGATTTTCACTTAAAATTAGATTAAGGTTCAGATTGCTGTCAAATAATTTTGGTTTTAATTTTCATGGGTTAAGGGTTTAATTATGATCAGTTAGAGGGGTTGGTCATAATTTTTGGGTTTAAAATGGATTTATTAGATTTTTGGAAGGTTTAATGGCTTAATTAGGGCTTAAACTTAGGAAAATTAATTAGGGACCTTAATGACTTCTAAATTCAGTGGAACTTTTCCTAGTGGCTGTACATGTCACTAAGTTTATGTGTTTGAAGTTCCAAGTCAAATGGAAGTGGATCCTAATTATTGAAAATATTATAAGTTTTCTAAACATGTCCTTAATTATTGTCCTTAATGTCCCTAAGTTTGATAGGTTTGAATCAAAGTTTCTCTAACCCTTTAACTCAACATGAGCAAAATTCAATCACACCAAGCAAATCCTAAATCTAGGAGAGCCTTAAAACTAGGTGCAAGTGTGTGCACAACCTAATCATGCAAATATTGATGGTAATTAAGAGAATGAAGTTTTGATTAGTGAATGATTAAGACCTAATCACTCACTAATCACTCCCCAAAGACTTCTATTCACACATTCAAACCATGCTTAAAATTTGACAAACCTCTCAAGATTTAAGGATTTAAAATATATATATAATTTCAAAATTAGTTTTCAAAACAAATGCATATAAATAAACTTATAGATGCATAGAATATAAGTTTAAAAATAGATAATCAAAATATTAATCAAAAATAAAATTTTAATAACTTGAGAAATTTCTGATTTACTTAAAATATTCTAAAATTAAAGCTTTAATTATTCAAGATATTTAATTTAATAGTTAAATGTAAATTAGATATTTAATTAAATAGTGTAAACTATTTAAAGGAATTCAAATATTTTAAAATATATTGTAACTTAATTAATGAATTTATTTTGGAATAATTTACATGCTCTGAAACTATTCCATAATAAATTATCTTGAAACTATTAAATTGATTTGATTTATTTTAATTAATAACTAATCAAAATATCATGTTTTGGAAATTTTAAAATTATTTAAAATATATTAAATATTTTAAAGTAAATTTTAATTTTACTGGAAAGGTATCAAAATTTTGAAAATTTTGATATCTTAAAATTAATTTTTGGAGTTATAAATATTTTTTAATAATTTTTTAAAGTTTCCTGGTAATTAAACTAATTAAAACATTAATTTAAACCTAAAAACAGGTTCTGGCGGCGGGAATGCCACGTGGCGCTCGCTGGTTGGCGGGATCAAATCGCGGCGGCGGCGGAGGACACGCGGCACAATGTTACTCGCCGGCTCGAAACCGCGGCGGCGCCGAGTGGGGTCCACACGCTATTCACTTAACCACGTCAGCGCGTGATTAAGGCCGTCGGATCATTCGCTTGCTCGATCTAACGGTCCTGATCGAGTCCCGCGGTTTGATCTCAGGAGAAGAGATCGAACGGCGAGAAAGCAAACCCGCGGTTTGGATCCAATGGTCGAGATCACGCCAGACGGGAGATCTGAACCGAAGGACCAATCACGCGGCCGGACGATCCGCGTGATTACGAAATCAGAACCGTTGATCGTCCGATCAACGGCTCAAAAAACGTGCACCTGAACGAACCCGGCGGAACGCCCTAGAAATTGGTTTTTTGGCTCGTCCGTTTGATTTAATCAACCAAATTTGATAAAATTTTAAATATGAATTAAATATACGAACAGAAATATTGGGGAATGTTTTATTTGGCTTGAAACAAGCTTTTTAGAAAGCTATTTAATCTAGTGTACCTAGACCTAGGGTTTAGGATTTACCTTGATTTAATGGACGGTTTGAACCGCTTTTGGATTCTCTGAGCTTGTAGACTGTCCACGATTAAGTTCCTAGTTGAATCCAAGCTCCGAAACGCCGCGAATCTCCTGGAATGAACCTTGGACGGATTGCTCCTATCTCGCCGGAACAGTGGTCGACGGCGACTTTGACCGGTGAGATCGAGCTGGAAATGACCAGAGAGAGGTCTGGGAGTTTGAAGATGACTGGAGGTTGGATTTGGAATGGCCAAAATAGAGAGAGAGAGCTAGGGATTGAATGATCCTTCATTAGGGCATATCTCCCTATTCAAACCTCTCCCAGCCAAATGGATGGCTGGGATTGACTCACCCTGCATTCAGATGATGCCAAGTGTCTCTGGGACAACTAGAAAGCTGACCCAAAGGCTGGACAAGCCTTGATTCTATTGGGTGGCTTTTGGGTGAGTGGGGGGGGGGGGACCATTGCCTCTTAAGGCTAAACCTAGGGCTGGGCTTGGTTAGGGAGCTTATTAGAGAGCTTTAGGTGATAAAAGGGTGGGCTAGAGCAGCTTAAATCAAGGAAAAAAGGATGGAAGGCTGATTATGGCCATTTGGGAGGATTTGAGGGCTTGATTTGACTTTGTTGACCAGTCAAGGGTCAAGGGAGGCTGAGGTGGCAGCTGACTTGGCATGGGGAGGAATTCAAGAGCTTGAGTGGTGGGTCAATGGGGTTCAAATGAGTTGAAATGGGTTGGGCCAAGGGATTTGACTACTTAAATGCTTGTTGACCATGTGTTGACTGGTCAATTGACCATGGAAGACTGCTGATGTGGCAGCCTAGGGGTCCTAGGGGTTGAGTAGATTGGGTCACAAACAAAGCCAAGGGAAGGATTTGAAGGTTTGAATTGATTTGGGGCTTGGAATAGGTTTGACCCAACTTTGGAGTTGACTTGGTCAACTCCAAATGGGCTTGATAGGCCCACATCCCAAAGCATAGTTAGGCTACATTAGGAATTGATTTTGGAGCTTTGAAACGGGTTCAATGGGTTCAATGAGCTAAAATAGCCCATTAAGGCCTTAAGGGAATTTTGGGTCAACCTAGGTTGACTGGGTCAACTGGGTTGACTCAAGGGGTGGGTCCAAGCTGGGCAAATTTAAAATGATATTTGAAGTCTGGTAAAGGTGTTTTCGAGGATTGAATTATTTATTTGAGTCAAAAGGGCTTAATGGGCCCTTAATGGGCCCTTAAGCCAAAATTGGTTGACCTGGTCAACCGACTGGGTTCAGGGTCTGGAAATGGGTTCGACAAATCCAAAATGTCATCCTGAGTCTACTGGATGTGGTCCCAGGGTTTGGAGGGGTCAATTTGGTCAAAATCACTATTTGAACCCTTAAGGGCTTGTTTGGTCAACCTAGGTTGACTTGGTCAACCAGGTTGACCCAGGGTCTGGACTTGGGCTCAACAGGTTTCAAATGACATTCCAGGACTAATGGAAGTGGTTCCATGGCCTGGAGAGGTCATTTGGGTCAAAACACCCATTTGGACCCCTAAAGGGTCACTTGGGTCAACTAAGTTGACTTGGTCAACCAGGTTGACCCAGGGCTTGGAAATGGGTCCAACAGGTTTGGTTTGATATTTGAAAACTTGCTGGAGGTGGTTGCGTTCAATTCGGAGTTCATTTGGTTTGAAATCACCGTTTGAGCCCCATAGGGGTATTTTGGTCATTTTGACCCATGGTCAACTAGGGGTCAAACTAGGTCAACCAAAATGCAGTTTACTGCTCAGTGAGTCATAATTAAAGGTCTGGAAGTAATTAGAGGCTTTGGAGAGAGCCCTAAGGTCAAAATCATCTTAATGGCAAGTTCAGTGGCATAGGCCGTAAATATTTGAAGGTTTTGCAGCCTATGGATTTTGATTAAGTTTCTGGGGTTAGAGACCTCAGAATGGGCTCAAATTTGGAGGGTTGCCTCCAGAAACATGTCCCATCAGTATGCAACTGACAGACTCTGAATCGGAGGTCAATTGATTGATTTTGAAGTGTTTGAAAATTTGCTGAAAAAGGCTTTTAGGACTTGCCCTTTTAGCATTGGATTTGGGTCTGGATTTTTTGAATTTGATCTGGATTTGATTAGAATTTGAATTGAACTAAGGTCTGGACATCCCCTAGGGTCTAGAATAGATCCTAATATCTGGACTGGTCTGGAAGAATCCTAGGGTCTAGAGTGGATCCTAGGGTCTAGAATCTAGATTGATGTAGGGTCAGGATTGATCTGGAGTCTAGATGGATCCCTAGTGACCTCATACAAATATGAGGTCAACAAATGGACCCCCAATATGTGTAATAGAACGAAGTTCTATTGCACGTATTGGCGTTGACCGAAAAAGGTCAAGTCCGGAGTTTTGATTCTAAGGGAAGGAAAATCCATCCCTGAAGAATCGGAGTTTGATCTGGATCTAGGGTAGTGCCATGGGAGGCGTACTCTATCACTAGCGAGTCGAGTCTTAAGGAGAGAAAATTAAAGATCTAATGGGAAGGAAGCATTGCTTCCCATGATAGATTGGATCTGGATTGATCATATGTAAAGGAAACTTGATTCACATAGAGGATCGAGTCTGGATGATCGTATATGGAGGAAACTTGTTCCATATAGAGGATCGAGTCTGGAATGATCATGTGTAGAGGAAACTTGCTCTACACAGAGGATCGAGTCTGGGATGATCATGTGTGGAGGAAACTTGCTCTACACAGAGGATCGAGATTTGAAATGATCGTATATAGAGGAAACTTGCTCCATATAAGATCGGGATCTGGAATGATCATGGTAGAGGAAACTTGCTCTACGGGTGATCGGGTCAGGATTGATCATTTGTAAAGGAAACTTGCTTTACATAAGAGATCAGATTTGAAAGATCGTACATAGAGGAAACTTGCTCTATATAAGATCAAGATTAAGACGATCATGAGTAGAGGAAACTTGCTCTGCGGATGATCGGGTCTGGATTGATCATGTGCAAAGGAAACTTGCTTTGCACAAATGATCAGGTTTGAAAATTCAAATATAGAGGAAACTTGCTCTATATAAGATCAAGATTAAGGTGATCATGAGTAGAGGAAACTTGCTCTACGGATGATCGGGTCTGGATTGATCATATGTAAAGGAAACTTGCTTTACATAAGTGATCAGGTTTGAAAAATCGAATATAGAGGAAACTTGCTCTATATAAGATCAAGATTAAGGTGATCATGAGTAGAGGAAACTTGCTCTACGGATGATCGGGTCTGGATTGATCATATGTAAAGGAAACTTGCTTTACATAAATGATCAGGTTTGAAAAATCGAATATAGAGGAAACTTGCTCTATATAAGATCAAAGTTAAAATTGGAATTTTAGGGTGGTGCCACGAAAGGGCGTACTCCACCACTAAAAGGCTTGAAGCTAAGACAAGAAAACCTGAAGAGATATTTCTTAGCCTAAAAAAAGAGGTATTAAATTATAAAAAGATTTGTAGACAATTGAACAAAACTGATTGAAACTTGAAGATTTTATTGATTGAAAATTCGAGCTACATCAAGCATAGTATTTCTTAAGGAAACGCCCGTTTACAGGAAGCATTGGGTGATTTCCTTTACAATCCACTAGCTGATACGAGCCTCCTTCGTAGGTTGTTTCCACTATGAAGGGTCCTTCCCAAGTTGGTTCAAACTTTCCACCGAGTTTTCGGTGCGCTAAGATAGGCCTCCGAAGAACCAAGACCAAGTCGCCTACTTGGAAGGTTCTAGGTCGCACTAACTTATCATGAGCTTGAATCATTCGGGCTTTGTACAACTCTAAGTTTTGCTGAGCCTGAAGACGACATCCTTCGAGGCTTTCAAGTTCTTCTAAACGGAGTTGTGCATTCTGTTGAGTTGTAATCTGGTTCTGAATTGCGATTCTGAGCGAAGGAATTTGAACTTCCAGAGGGAGTACGGCCTCGGATCCATACACTAGTGCAAACGGTGTGGATTGGGTCGGGGTTCGATAAGTGGTCCTGTAGGCCCACAAAGCTTCCACTAACCTCTCATCCCACTGTCGTTTATTATCATCGAGGGTCTTTTTGATGATTTGAACCAAAGTTTTATTGAAGGCTTCAGCCAATCCATTACCCCGGGGGTAATAGATTGTCGAATATCTCCAATCAATACCATGGCGATTTGCAAAATTGTTGATCTTCGTAGACTTAAAAGCGGACCCATTATCGGATATGATTCTGCGCGGAACGCCGAATCTATAAACGATATTGTCACGAAAGAATTTCATTACATGGTGTGATGTTACATTTCTTAGTGGGACTGCTTCTGCCCACTTTGAAAAGTAGTCAGTCGCTGCTAAAATGAAGCGATGACCCTTCGAGGAGGGAGGGTCAATTGGCCCGATGATATCCGTGCCCCAACTTTCGAAGGGCCACGAGGCTATCGTGGGATGCAACACGTTAGGCGGCTGATGTAAAACCACACCATGTACTTGGCATTGATGACAACACTTTGCAATTTTCATGCAATCGTCAATCATCGTAGGCCAGTAGTATCCAAGTCTTTTGATCTTCATTTTCATCTTTGGACCCGATTGATGAGCACCGCACAGTCCAGCATGGACTTCGTTAACGATCTTCAGGGCCTCACATTTGTCTAAACAACGGAGCCACATCTGACCAAACGACCGTCGGTACAACGTATTATTAACTAGTGCGTAGGATAGGGCACGTTTCTTAATTTGATGGGCAAGTGATCTCTCGTAAGGGAGCTTGCCTTCTTGAAGATATTCAATTATCGGTTGTCTCCAATCTGCTTCTTCATCGACTACCGAAGAGGTAGAAAGGACTTGGAAAATTTGCTTGTTGACGTGCTCCAAATCTATAGGAGACAGGATTTGGCGGCCCTGCACCTCTATAGGGATGGAGTCTTCTTCTGGACAGGCAAATTCCTTTGCAAGCTTTGCAAGGGCATCCGCCGAAGAATTGCTTCCACGGGGAATCCTATACATAGTTACAATCGGAATTTGCTCGAGCAAGTGACAGGTGTATTGATGGTACTTCAGGAGTTTAGGATTCAAAACTTTATAGGTTCCTGCAATCTGGTTGATCACCAGTTGGGAATCACCAAAAATTTTAATCTCTTTAATCTCCATCAGAATTGTAAGTTCCATGCCAGTTATCAGAGCTTTGTACTCAGCTTCGTTATACGTACAAGGTTCTGATAAGTGGTAGGAAAAGTACATCATTCCCTTATCCGGTGTTATGAATACCAGGCCAACTCCGGCTTTCCCGGGAATAGTAGATTCAGGTGTTTTGCCCCGCTGAGAGGACGCAGCACCATCAAAATACATTTCCCAGGTTTGAGTAGTGGCTTCCCCAAAACTCATGATTTGCTCATCAGGTAAATCATCGTTTAGAGGAGACTCTGCCGGCAACGGGTGTGCCGCAAGGAAGTCGGCGACGGCCTGCCCTTTCACAGCACGCAGGGGAATGAAGGTGATTTCGAATTGAAGCAATATCATAGACCAACGAGCCAAACGTCCTGATAACGTAGGCCTGGTCATAAGATATTGCAAGGGGTTAAAACTGGAAATTAGGTTGATATGATGAGAAAGCATGTAATGTCTTAGTTTTTGGGCTGCAAAAACTAAGGCGAGACAGTGTTTCTCAATCGCTGGATATCGAATTTCCGTTGGTAAAAGCCTCCGACTTAGGTAATAGAGAGCATTCTCTTTCCCTTCGTCATTGACTTGAGCAAGGAGGGCCCCGAGAGATTCGTCAAGGGCCGCAGTGTAGAGTATTAAAGGTCTCCCCGGAATAGGGGCTGCCAAGACCGGTGGATTTGTCAGGTATTGTTTGATATTTTCAAAAGCAGATTGACATTTCTCGTCCCAAATGAATTTGACGTCCTTTTTAGCGAGGACGGAGAATGGTTGACATCTTCCAGAAAGATTAGAGATGAATCTTCTTATATACGCCAGTCTACCTTGAATAGATCTTAGTTGAGTAAGACTCCTAGGAGGCGGCATATTTAAGATAGCTTCGATTTTAGCAGGATCAATTTCAATTCCACGGTGTCTTACTACGAAACCTAGAAATTTCCCTGACGCGACACCGAAGGCGCACTTCAAAGGATTCATCTTAAGGTTGTAGCGACGCAACCGCTCGAAGACGATTCTTAAGTCATAAAGATGAGCCTCTTTAACTTTACTTTTGATGACTAAATCGTCGATGTAGCATTCGACTTGATTGTGGATTAAGTCGTCAAAAATTTGAGTCATAGCCCGCTGGTAGGTTGCACCGGCATTTTTAAGGCCAAATGGCATCACTTTATAACAAAAGATCCCTATAGGACTTCTGAATGCAGTGTTTCTCTCATCTTGTGGGGCCATCTTGATTTGATTATAACCAGACGAGCCGTCCATAAAGGAGAAAACAACATGCGCAGAGGCAATGTCCACCATTAATTCGGGAATTGGCAAAGGAAATTCATCCTTAGGACACGCCTTATTCAGGTCTCTATAGTCAACACAGACCCGGATTTGACCATTTTTTTTTCGAACGGGCACAACGCTGGCTACCCAAGAAGGATATTGCTCCTCCCGGATAAATCCAGCTTCGGCCAATTTCTTAACTTCAGAAATGACTTGTTGTTCAATCTCCAGACGCATGCGTCGTGGAGCTTGTTTGACAGGAATGGCATCACACCGGATTCCGAGTTTATGAACTACTATATCGGCGGACAAACCCGGCATTTCGTCGTATGTCCAAGCGAAACAGTCTTTAAACTCGGATAGAAGTTGAATCAGATCCTTAGACTCGTCGTCACTCAACAAAGAACTTATGAATGTGGGGCGAGGGTCATCCTCTGTTCCAAGGTTAATTTCTTTAAGTTCATCAACTGTTGACTTAATCTCTTCTTCAAATTCAGGGGGTGCATCCCGAATTTGATCTTCATCTGAATCATCTAAGGTCTCCAAACAAAGTCTATCGAGCGAATCGACGACTTCAGCAGGGACACTTTCAGATTCAAGATGGATGGTTATCATCAAGCAATATTCATCGTCGTCGAACGAACTAACGGAACCAAAGCCGATACCACTCGTCCAATTTTTATTGAATTTGGAATTCCAAATACCTTCGTGGTATCTAGCTTGACCCTTAGTCCATTGACTCGGAGCAAAACCTTTAGAGATAAGAGCTTTAACACCAAGAGGAAAGTAGCCAAAAGGTAATTCCATTAATTCATTGAAATCCGCCTCTTCAAGGATTACATCACCCTCATTCCTTGAAGAGGAAGTGCCAGGGAAGAACCTCTGGACTTTCTTTACTTTTCCATCTAAGTTAGGGGCATCCTTAGTTACTAACCCTGAGACTCTGTCAGCGGACAGTGGGGTTAAGGCTAAGGATTTAACTGCCCTGTTAAGCTTTTCATAAATAGTCAATTCAGGCTCGTCACTTTGAGATTTAGATTTGTTACCCTCTTGGTCGCTATCTGAATCTAAAGTGAGATCAAACTTTGGAAGAGGATTGATTTTTCTGTAGTCGAAAGCAATTCTAGCACCCCTCTTTCTTGGTTCTTCATCTGAACTTGTTTCAAGTTTGATGTACATTGGGGGATTTCTCTTTTCAATGGAAGGGCGGCCTCGGCCGCGTGCCCTTTGAGCCATCCTCCCACCTCTTTGAGGTAGATTGATTGGAGGCCTAAAAACCACGCGCTCGACGTCGTCTTCACTATTAGAATCGTCTTCTTTTTGATTCTTGACTTTTTCTTTTCTCAATTTTTGAATTTCTTTCGAACTCTGATTTTCTGCCTTTTCCTCCTTAACGTTGATCTCTACCTTAGATTTGGTAGTGGACCCTTTGGGAACATAGTACGCAGCATCCTCATAGATCCCGATCTCGTGAATAGAGAATGGTTGCAAATCACCCTTGATTTCAAACTCAATGCCATCTCGTTGGTACTTGATGCACTGATGTAGGGTGGAAGGAACCATCCTATACTCATAGATCCAAGGCCTACCTAGGAGCGCATTAAAGGACGTAGCCGAATCAATTATATGAAATTTCGCTTCAGTTTTCAACTCTCCTATCTCTAGAAGAAGTGTGATTGAACCTAAAGCCTTCTCGCCTTTTTCATTGAACCCACGAAGCACTAACTTGTCGGTTGAGAGCTTGCTAGTGTCAATTCTAAGGTATGCGAAAGTCTTTATATTCATCACGTTGACCGATGCACCCGGATCAACAAGAACTCTTGATAATTTGAACTTTCCCACATTTACAGTGATGTAAAGTGGGCGATTGTGGTCGGCAGTTCCAAGGAGTAGATCTTCATCGGAGAAGGTAACTCCTGGAATTTCTTTGAAGTACAAAGCTTCATCCTCAGAAGTTGAAGCGAGTTGAGCTAAACAAATCTCAGGGTCGAGAAGTGCTTTAATTAAGGTCTCCCTCATTTCTTTTGAAAGGATGAGGGCATCGTAGATGCTCAACTTAGCAGGCAACTTTCTAAGGTGAGCTAAGACGTTGTAATCAACACTTGGAACATTAACATCAGGACCCGGTGGATTTAAAAGAGAGTTTGATTGTTGAGTAGAGACTTGAATCGGATCAGTGGAAACAACTTGTTTTCCCTTTTCCTGTGGGGGAAGCCTAGGGGGTAAAACCTTGCCACCACGTAGTTGGACTTGCACGATCTCATCGGAAGGACAGTCTACGGGGAGGTCTACGCTCTCCTTAGGCGGTTGATTGTCATTTTCTGAATGGGAATCTGAATCGGAAAAGTCTATCACAACGGGACTCCCTTGGAAATTAATTTCAGGGGTATCACCATCGGATACGACATTAGATTCATCTTCCACTTGAAGGGTCAAATCTGGAGAGCTGGGTTTTTGAACTTCTTGATTATCCCCAGCTGGCTCCGAGTTATTTTCAACAGAAGAATCATTTAAAATTTCATTCTCAACATTTATCATCAAAATATTCGCAGAAGGATCTTTCTTTTTATTCAATTTTTGACCCTTTGCCTTTGATGGGGCAAAGTAAAAGTCAGATAACTTAAGTGGGGCTAGTGGCTTTGAACCACCGTCCACCACTTGTACAGATCTCTCATCAACAAATTTCCTCTCTATAAAATGTTCACTCTTTTTATTTAATACAGTAGTTCCTACAACTACTGGAGAGGAAATCGTCCCAACACCCTCCTGCGATGCCTCCAGCTCAACCTCCCAGATCGGGCCCTGGGCTCTCGTCGGTAACTGTTGAGAAAGACAAAAAGATTGGTTAATCGACTTTTTAAATGCCTGGGATAGTGCTATATCCCAACCATCTTCAATGGACAAAGAAAGATTAGAAATTTTACCTGAAATTGATTTGACAGATCCCTGGTCCGGATTAACCAAATACTCATTTGGAATTATGATGTTACCTTGACGGAAGTTTTTCTCGAGCCAGTCCTTAAAGACTATACAATCTTCGATTGTGTGGCCCAGCATGCGATGGTAGGGGCAAAAGGTCGGATCATCCTTTTTATTTGCCTCTTCCGGCTTTCTGGCCTCCGGCAATCGAAAATCTGGTTTCTTTAGAAGGCTCCTAAAAATTTTCTTAACCGACTCCCTTTTGAATGGATACGAACGAGCCAATCTCTCTTCAAAAGTGGGTCGGTAGTACTCTCTGGTGGGTTGAGAAGTTACCTGAAACGGTTGAGGTTTCTGAGTTTGTTGAACAGCAGAGTTACTTGATTGAACATTGACAGGCTTCTTTCCCTTGTCGACTGCCGAAACCGTTGCTGTCTTTTTCTCAAAGGACTTCAACGGTTTACTAACCTTTTTATCTTCAGTAGAATCCTTCAAGAATGGCATTTTGGGAGCCTCTTCTTGTAGATTACTGGCTTTGTTAAGAAGCTTTTCAAAGGTTTTAATTGTGAACCCCTTCAACAGAAAAGCAATAGGCCCGTGGATGTTCTTTAGAAGAATTTCCACTGCATGTTGCTCTTGCAGTTGGGGTTCACACTTCATCGAGAGGTTTCGCCACCTCAAGATGTAGTCGACTAAAGACTCGCCCGGTTTTTGCTTTTCGATGACGAGATCACCAACGGTTACACGTTGTTGAGCTCCTGAGAATCTCTTTAAAAAGAGACCCTCGAGCTCTGTGAAAGTTTTTACAGAACCGTTCGGTAGATCTGCGTACCACTCAAAAGCAATACCGGACAAACTACTCACAAACTGACGAAAGAGTAGAGCATCCGACCCTCCTGCATTGCAACAGCTTGCTCGGAAGTGGGCCAGATGCTGTCTTGGGTTTTCTAAGCCGCTAAAAATTTTGAAAGAAGGTGGCACAAAACCCTTAGGATAAGGAACCAAATCATATTCCTCGGGGTAGGGTCTACCCTTTGGAATAGATACAGTTCCTTGTGAATGGGCTAAGGCCTCCCTTACCTGGGTTTCGATCATCTGGCGAATATCTTTTTCTGGTGGAGGGGCAACTTCTGGAATCTTGAAACTAGAATCAGCCTTCCTGCTGTGCTCGCCCGTTGTAAGTACTGTGGGCTGCAACTGCTCGGGTCTAGACTGCTGTGCCTGGAACATCTGATTCTGCATTTGTTCTACTTTTAGCATCATCTCTTCGACCTTCCTTTCCAGGCTCTTGATATAATCATCTTTATCTCTCAGCTTAACAGAGGTGTCGGAATCTGAATCAACTGCTGCTGACTCTTCTTCTTTATCGGAGCGGTGTTTAGAAGGCTCAACATCTTTAGTTGATGCTCGAGTCTCGACCATGTGGACATCCGCTATTGGTTCTTCCTCAACTAACAGATCATCCTCATCCGGGTTGAATTCATCAACAGCCTTTTTCTTAAGAATATCTCTGATTTCTTGAACTACTTCCTCAACCGGCCTCCCATCTATTGCTTCAGCATAAATTGGCAGGTATCCATCGTAGTCCATCACTTGATCATACTCTTTCACATCTAACTTATCAAAGATATTACTGATCTTAGCATCCTCTTCAGTGATTTCTTCACTGACCAACTGATCTAACATCTCTTGATCAAGATCTCGGGTCATCTCCTCCCCTCCGACTGTCCCGAGGTCGGTAGTCGCAAGGGTGACATCCTCAGCAGGGTGAGGGACATCCATCTTAATTGGTGATGGAGGGGCTTGAACAGCTGGGGCTCCAACATCAACATGAGTAGAGTCCTCACTTCCCTGAACTGGGAGTCTAGGGAGTTTAACTGGTATCTGAACTTGAGGTTCCCTGAATTGAATCCCAATGGATCTACTGAACTTCTTTCTTGCACATGATTCTTCTGGCGACATGGGCCTCTTGCCCTTAACATCAACTGGTTTCAGCTCTTTCAGGACTTCTTTAGACTTTGCAATCACTGGGGCCAGCTTTGACAGTTCCGAAAGTGGGGTCGGTGGTCTGCCGCTAAAAGAGCGACTCTGGCCAGACCCGGTTAATACTATCTCCTCCGTCTTTGTAGACGGGAGGCGAGGCACCCAGTGGTATCCATCCACCAAGACTGAAGACACAGGTTGTTTGACAAATTTTTTGTTTTTCCTCACTGGTTGAGGTGTCAAATTCTTGGCTTCAGACTTTTCTTCCTTCAGAACTTCCTTCTCGAGCTTGTGTGAAATCACTCCCTTCAGGTGTTTCACATACTATTCCTTAGTTTGCCCCACTTGAGCAGCACAAGTATGGATGATATTTCTAAGCATCCTAGTTTTCAGGATTTGCTTCTCCTTTGGGGTTCTCTTAACAGAATAGTCTACCGGGCTAGGCGGAGTGCTAGCTATCCGAGTAACTCTCTCCTCCCTTGCAACAGCTGCGAGGGGGTGAAAATGACTCCCTTTAAGGAGTGGAGAAGAGGCAGGGATTGGCAGCTCCTCGGCAGCCTCAAGGTCGACTTTACTCAAGGCCTTCAGCTCGGCCACCTTCTTAGTCTTAGTAATTTTCTTCCTTAACCTCCTGAGGTAGTTCTTCTTGGAATTCTTAGTACCGTACAGAGTCTCAGCGCTAGAAGATCCCTTCTCAAACACTATCTTGGCTGCAGCGGCAGCTTCCAGTTTCTTTGCATCTTCAAGGAACTCTTTTGGCGCATTGGCAATGTCTAGCGCTGACCACAGACTAGGAGGGGCATCATTCCCAGCTCCTATGGCTAATTGAACTACAGGGGCATCTTTCTCGCCCTCGACAGCAAGGTCCACTAAGGTATTTCCATTCATCACCAGTCTAAGGGACTTAAACCCTATTCCAAACTGAATTGAGTTCTCGTAGACTAACTCTTCAATCAGCAAATCACGGTCCATTGAAAACAACAGTTTGCCAGCCATTGCAGTTAAGTTGATTGTCTGAGAATTGAGAAGGAGAAGATTTGAATTAGAAACTTGAATTTCAATTTTGAAAATAAATTTATATTTTATCGTATATATCGGGTTATAAGAGCTATAACCCGGTATAAAACGATAGAATATAGAGTTTGATTTTGATTGAAATAGTGTTTGAATTATCGTTGTATATATTCAACTACAGAAGGATTTTGTAGGAAAATATATAACAACAAAAATCTGAATTTGATTTGGATGGATTTGAAGAAGATGTTTGAATTTGGAGATGACTGAATTTTGGAAATTCAAAAATCCGGCAGCATTTCCCCTTATTTTGGAACTCAATGTGTTGAATTTTCATTCAACAAAAGGTTCACAAATAAACGTCAGGAAAAACACTAAGAAGGCCTAACTCTTTCAATCTTTAAAGGATGAAATGTTAATGACGAACTTGTACCGGATAGAGTTTGAAGGTTTGTTGTATATGTTAACTACGACGATCGTCATAGAAGAACATATAACAACAACAATTGATTTGAAATGATTTAGAGAGAGTTTTGAAAATTCAAAAAATTCGGCAGCATCTCCCCTTATTTTAGGACTCAAGGTGTTGGATATTGGTCCAACAAAAAGGTCCACATTAATTAGGGGAGACTTGTTTGGAATTTACTTGACTCTTTCATTCTAGTTAGTGCACTAAGAATGAAATGTCATAGCTTAACTCTACCGATATAATTGAATTTTAAAATGAACCCTGAAAGTGAGTGTTATGCTTGATCGTATATATTGAATAGAAATTGTTACAATTCAATATACAACGATACAATCATAACAATTATCTAGAAGTTGGAAAGATTAAAACTCTACTAAAAGACTAGAATTTGGATTTTGAAAATTGAGGAGATTTTCTATAAGTTATATAACTTAGCATGCCACTAGTAGCCCGAGCACGCTAGTCTCTACAATTTATAGAAAGGGATAGGCTTGACTCTTTCGCTCTACCAACCAAGTTGGAGGCAAAATGTCCAAGCCTAAAATTTAGAGGGAGGCTTCCTACACTCACCTCTCTTTTAACATGTCTTAATTGAGTTGGCCACACTCACCCAAGGAAGAAATGGGTAGAGGGACCAACGGAGAGAAAGGTAGTCAAAACTACCGATGCAATAAAATTTATACCGCTATTAAAGATGGAGAGTGAGATTGTCCCCAGCGGAGTCGCCATTTTTGTTTTGATTAAAAAAATATATATATATTTGAGTATATATAGTTTTGCAAAATATTTAATTATCTTTGGGAAGATTAAATCTTGAATTTTAATTTTGAAATCTAACACAACATTAGGAACTATATATTATCCCAAACGGGAGAATATCATTCACTAATTGGTTCAAATCTCAAAATTTTAAAGTTATCCGAATTATCGTAGTCAAACTCAAAATTATTTGACTATGCTAATTCGGATGAAAGATTATTATTTTCATAATCAAACCCACAATAATAATTGATATACCTTTCCAAAGAAAGGAGATATCAATCATTATCGATCGTTTGAAAATGACAATAATGATCGTTGTATTTCAAATTTCCCAAAAATAATTAATTAGAGTTTTTGAAAGATTTTTTATTTTAAAAATAAAATATGGGTTTCTAAATCTCCTACGAGCGCAAGCCCTCGTAGTTAATTACATCGTAGAAAATCGGAATTTCCTACGAAAACTCTCGATTAAAATAGCGATATAAATTTTATTTTAGATTTTCAAAGTTTGACATCAAAGGAAGCAAAGGGTTGGAAGTTCAAGTGGGATTGGTTCAATGTTGAGCACTTACTTCTGGAGTCAAAGGAAGAAGTGTAGGAGGTGTTTTGAGATTCTGAATTACTTCAGAAACACCTCTACCTATCCTAAGTGTTGGGCTTAAATTGGATTGAATGAGATATTTAATTTTAAATGGTCAATTTTATTAGAAAATCGAGATTCAATTCCCGGAGGGTGAGGTCTTATAGCCTGAGCTTGCCTCAGAACCTAAGTCTAAATTGGACACTTAAAAGTGCCCCGAACCTAGCTAATGCAATGCGAGTCTGGTCTTACCCCGGCCTGGATTGGGGAGCCAGCTAAACCACCTAAACGATTTAAAAATATGAATCCGGTCTTTTTATGTAGAGTGATAGGGACGTTATTTAAGATATGTTTTTGAGAACGGGGCCGACATCTAGAGCGGATCCTAATTGGCCCCTTAGACTCATGTTGGGTATTCGATGTCTAAGTAATGCAATTAAATATTAGACTCTTTTAAATTTGTTGCTAATGCGATGCATGCTAATTGACTCGATTGAATGCAAAATCTGTATGTAGCAGTTTAAAAAAAAATTTGGCTTAGAAAATAGATTTTTCCCTAGAGATTGCATAACATCCCCTTGACAGATCGGCACCCTCATAGGCCAGGTGGTCTGCCAGAACCCGCAGGCGGGGAGATGCCTAACAAGGTTGAGAAGGTATAATATGAATGCATGAAAAACCCTCGGCGAGTCCGAGCTTACTTCTTAAGACCGTTTAGAGTTTCTATCTTATCTTAAAAATTTTATTTAATTAAGGTAAAAGAATTTTTGACAGACCCTAGGAGCCTAAATTCGAATTCCAGGCTAAATCAAACACGGCATGCAAATAAAAAGACTAGAAGGTTTGACAAACCCGGAGTAGTCCAGCCAATAAACTTCATCTTTGGGATGGTTGTTGTGTTTTAAAAGGTTTGTTGAATGTTTTAAACATTAAGTTACCAATTTCTGGAATTTTAGAATAATTCGAAATTTTATGAATTTTTTGAATATTTTAATCACTTAATTAAAGGGTTGAAAATTGACTTTTTGATTAAGTTCAAATTCTGGAATGTTTGTATTTTATTAAAATACTATACCTTACTACGATCAGTTAGAAGGTAAGTACGTTGAAATCGGATTTTTCTGCATTTTATTACGAAGGTTTGAAGATTTGAACTAGATTTGACCGATTTGTTGACTTTTTGAAATATTGCAGATTTCTGGAGTTTAAGATTTTTAATAAATACTAGAGCTTATTAGGAATTGAATGCAAGTGAGTTTGGGTGATTTCGATTTTTCTGGAATTAGTTATGAAGGTTTGAAGTTTGGGTAATTATTGAATTTCTTGAAAATTACTTAATTAGAGGGGCCATTTTGTGATTTTTCTCCAAATGAATCCCAAACTCCTTGAAATCAACTCCAAAGGTCAGAAATTACCTAAGGAGAGATTCCCAAGTGTTTGGGAAATTTTTGGAATTTTAAATATTTTTTAATTAATTAAATGAATTAAATATTGATTTTCACTTAAAATTAGATTAAGGTTCAGATTGCTGTCAAATAATTTTGGTTTTAATTTTCATGGGTTAAGGGTTTAATTATGATCAGTTAGAGGGGTTGGTCATAATTTTTGGGTTTAAAATGGATTTATTAGATTTTTGGAAGGTTTAATGGCTTAATTAGGGCTTAAACTTAGGAAAATTAATTAGGGACCTTAATGACTTCTAAATTCAGTGGAACTTTTCCTAGTGGCTGTACATGTCACTAAGTTTATGTGTTTGAAGTTCCAAGTCAAATGGAAGTGGATCCTAATTATTGAAAATATTCTAAGTTTTCTAAACATGTCCTTAATTATTGTCCTTAATGTCCCTAAGTTTGATAGGTTTGAATCAAAGTTTCTCTAACCCTTTAACTCAACATGAGCAAAATTCAATCACACCAAGCAAATCCTAAATCTAGGAGAGCCTTAAAACTAGGTGCAAGTGTGTGCACAACCTAATCATGCAAATATTGATGGTAATTAAGAGAATGAAGTTTTGATTAGTGAATGATTAAGACCTAATCACTCACTAATCACTCCCCAAAGACTTCTATTCACACATTCAAACCATGCTTAAAATTTGACAAACCTCTCAAGATTTAAGGATTTAAAATATATATATAATTTCAAAATTAGTTTTCAAAACAAATGCATATAAATAAACTTATAGATGCATAGAATATAAGTTTAAAAATAGATAATCAAAATATTAATCAAAAATAAAATTTTAATAACTTGAGAAATTTCTGATTTACTTAAAATATTCTAAAATTAAAGCTTTAATTATTCAAGATATTTAATTTAATAGTTAAATGTAAATTAGATATTTAATTAAATAGTGTAAACTATTTAAAGGAATTCAAATATTTTAAAATATATTGTAACTTAATTAATGAATTTATTTTGGAATAATTTACATGCTCTGAAACTATTCCATAATAAATTATCTTGAAACTATTAAATTGATTTGATTTATTTTAATTAATAACTAATCAAAATATCATGTTTTGGAAATTTTAAAATTATTTAAAATATATTAAATATTTTAAAGTAAATTTTAATTTTACTGGAAAGGTATCAAAATTTTGAAAATTTTGATATCTTAAAATTAATTTTTGGAGTTATAAATATTTTTTAATAATTTTTTAAAGTTTCCTGGTAATTAAACTAATTAAAACATTAATTTAACCCTAAAAACAGGTTCTGGCGGCGGGAATGCCACGTGGCGCTTGCTGGTTGGCGGGATCAAACCGCGGCGGCGGCGGAGGACACGCGGCACAATGTTACTCGCCGGCTCGAAACCGCGGCGGCGCCGAGTGGGGTCCACGCGCTATTCACTTAACCACGTCAGCGCGTGATTAAGGCCGTCGGATCATTCGCTTGCTCGATCTAACGGTCCTGATCGAGTCCCGCGGTTTGATCTCAGGAGAAGAGATCGAACGGCGAGAAAGCAAACCCGCGGTTTGGATCCAATGGTCGAGATCACGCCGGACGGGAGATCTGAACCGAAGGAGCAATCACGCGGCCGGACGATCCGCGTGATTACGAAATCAGAACCGTTGATCGTCCGATCAACGGCTCAAAAAACGTGCACCTGAACGAACCCGGCGGAACGCCCTAGAAATTGGTTTTTTGGCTCGTCCGTTTGATTTAATCAACCAAATTTGATAAAATTTTAAATAAGAATTAAATATACGAACAGAAATATTGGGGAATGTTTTATTTGGCTTGAAACAAGCTTTTTAGAAAGCTATTTAATCTAGTGTACCTAGACCTAGGGTTTAGGATTTACCTTGATTTAATGGACGGTTTGAACCGCTTTTGGATTCTCTGAGCTTGTAGACTGTCCACGATTAAGTTCCTAGTTGAATCCAAGCTCCGAAACGCCGCGAATCTCCTGGAATGAACCTTGGACGGATTGCTCCTATCTCGCCGGAACAGTGGTCGACGGCGACTTTGACCGGTGAGATCGAGCTGGAAATGACCAGAGAGAGGTCTGGGAGTTTGAAGATGACTGGAGGTTGGATTTGGAACGGCCAAAATAGAGAGAGAGAGCTAGGGATTGAATGATCCTTCATTAGGGCATATCTCCCTATTCAAACCTCTCCCAGCCAAATGGATGGCTGGGATTGACTCACCCTGCATTCAGATGATGCCAAGTGTCTCTGGGACAACTAGAAAGCTGACCCAAAGGCTGGACAAGCCTTGATTCTATTGGGTGGCTTTTGGGTGAGTGGGGGGGGGGACCATTGCCTCTTAAGGCTAAACCTAGGGCTGGGCTTGGTTAGGGAGCTTATTAGAGAGCTTTAGGTGATAAAAGGGTGGGCTAGAGCAGCTTAAATCAAGGAAAAAAGGATGGAAGGCTGATTATGGCCATTTGGGAGGATTTGAGGGCTTGATTTGACTTTGTTGACCAGTCAAGGGTCAAGGGAGGCTGAGGTGGCAGCTGACTTGGCATGGGGAGGAATTCAAGAGCTGGAGTGGTGGGTCAATGGGGTTCAAATGAGTTGAAATGGGTTGGGCCAAGGGATTTGACTACTTAAATGCTTGTTGACCATGTGTTGACTGGTCAATTGACCATGGAAGACTGCTGATGTGGCAGCCTAGGGGTCCTAGGGGTTGAGTAGATTGGGTCACAAACAAAGCCAAGGGAAGGATTTGAAGGTTTGAATTGATTTGGGGCTTGGAATAGGTTTGACCCAACTTTGGAGTTGACTTGGTCAACTCCAAATGGGCTTGATAGGCCCACATCCCAAAGCATAGTTAGGCTACATTAGGAATTGATTTTGGAGCTTTGAAACGGGTTCAATGGGTTCAATGAGCTAAAATAGCCCATTAAGGCCTTAAGGGAATTTTGGGTCAACCTAGGTTGACTGGGTCAACTGGGTTGACTCAAGGGGTGGGTCCAAGCTGGGCAAATTTAAAATGATATTTGAAGTCTGGTAAAGGTGTTTTCGAGGATTGAATTGTTTATTTGAGTCAAAAAGGCTTAATGGGCCCTTAATGGGCCCTTAAGCCAAAATTGGTTGACCTGGTCAACCGACTGGGTTCAGGGTCTGGAAATGGGTTCGACAAATCCAAAATGTCATCCTGAGTCTACTGGATGTGGTCCCAGGGTTTGGAGGGGTCAATTTGGTCAAAATCACTATTTGAACCCTTAAGGGCTTGTTTGGTCAACCTAGGTTGACTTGGTCAACCAGGTTGACCCAGGGTCTGGACTTGGGCTCAACAGGTTTCAAATGACATTCCAGGACTAATGGAAGTGGTTCCATGGCCTGGAGAGGTCATTTGGGTCAAAACACCCATTTGGACCCCTAAAGGGTCACTTGGGTCAACTAAGTTGACTTGGTCAACCAGGTTGACCCAGAGCTTGGAAATGGGTCCAACAGGTTTGGTTTGATATTTGAAAACTTGCTGGAGGTGGTTGCGTTCAATTCGGAGTTCATTTGGTTTGAAATCACCGTTTGAGCCCCATAGGGGTATTTTGGTCATTTTGACCCATGGTCAACTAGGGGTCAAACTAGGTCAACCAAAATGCAGTTTACTGCTCAGTGAGTCATAATTAAAGGTCTGGAAGTAATTAGAGGTTTTGGAGAGAGCCCTAAGGTCAAAATCATCTTAATGGCAAGTTCAGTGGCATAGGCCGTAAATATTTGAAGGTTTTGCAGCCTATGGATTTTGATTAAGTTTCTGGGGTTAGAGACCTCAGAATGGGCTCAAATTTGGAGGGTTGCCTCCAGAAACATGTCCCATCAGTATGCAACTGACAGACTCTGAATCGGAGGTCAATTGATTGATTTTGAAGTGTTTGAAAATTTGCTGAAAAAGGCTTTTAGGACTTGCCCTTTTAGCATTGGATTTGGGTCTGGATTTTTTGAATTTGATCTGGATTTGATTAGAATTTGAATTGAACTAAGGTCTGGACATCCCCTAGGGTCTAGAATAGATCCTAATATCTGGACTGATCTGGAAGAATCCTAGGGTCTAGAGTGGATCCTAGGGTCTAGAATCTAGATTGATGTAGGGTCAGGATTGATCTGGAGTCTAGATGGATCCCTAGTGACCTCATACAAATATGAGGTCAACAAATAATAATAATAATAATAATAATAATAATAATAATAATAATAATAATAATACTAATAATAATAGTAATAATAATAAGAACTAGCATAAATAAAGGAGGCACAACAACGCAAGTTAAATACCTCAATTTAATAATGGATAAATTGAGTAATATCACCAATGATATCAATTTTAATCAGATCTTTCCAAAGGATCCAAATCTTATTAGCCACATTCGAAATAGCATAATTAAATCCCAAAAAATGGTAAGTACTAATTAACCTAGAATAAGAAATAAGAGTCTCAAGAAAAATAAGAATATAAATATTATGAATACGACATTAATTATTCACACGGATTATAGAAGAAGGACAACCAATCCCCCTTACAATCCAAATAATAGAGTTAAATATATAAAATTAATGGGAAGTATTTGAGCCAGTAGTTCTACGAGATTGCAATATAAACTGCTGTTTTTCCTACCTCTTTTACTAGGAACCTTACGAAAACTAGTATCATTATCATCCTTAGAAAAACATTTAGCAAGAAGGCACATATCTTGAGTATCAGTAAAAACATCACTATTATAAAAAGAGGTTGAAGGAGTCTTACTATGAAGGACCACATTAGTAAAATTAATGTGGCACGAAAAAGTAGTGAGAGAAACTCTGAGAAACTATTCTGTTGAAGATTCAAATTTCTGTTATGCGCGGATCTTTTGCACTTAACGATGGAAGAAGTTCGCCAGCCAACTACCGTCGGTGGACAACTTTTAGATTTTTGTCCTTCTGTAAGAATTGCAACTGCTCTAGTTTGAACGTTTTCATCGTCTCCCCCAGCTTTTAGCGATGACAACTCATTTGCTAATTTGCCAAAGCCATGTTTGAAATATGGTATGCCTCTTATCATCAATGAGGGAGGATGTTTAATGAAGACGAAGACTGAAGTGCCTGGAAAAGGTAAAGGAATTCTAATGGAAGAAGATCATGTTCTCAGAAATAAAAATATTAAGCTTCAAAATGGAAATCATAATTCTTCATTTCAAGATTGATAATATCATCTCAGAGAGAATTATTCAAATTCTGAACCAAGGAAGAATCGTAGATAATGTTACAAAGGGTGAAATGATGATAGGGAATAAATCAAATTTATGCTGCAATGCTCAAGTGGTTGAGAATAATGTTATCTCCTCTGATCTGGAAAAGTTCATATATGTGAATATGCTTATTTAAATGATAGTGTGGAAATTTCTTCATTTCCAACTAGACCAGATGTTGTTCTGATAATAAATGCTTGGAAGAAAAGGGAAAACATCAAGGTCTCAGATTTAGATCTAGGAAATTTTAAGTCTGAAGATGGTTAAACTGTTACACTGCATATTCAAAATGAATTAGAAAATTCAAAAAAATTATCTAACTCTCTAGTAGTGAAAGTTTTCAGTGGAGAAGCTCCTCTTCCTGTTATCAGTTTGGAGCTTAGAAGACAATGGTCCCAATTTGGTAAGTTTCATATTACAATGCTTGGAATGGGCTTGGTTCTTTGTTCCTTCTTTGAACAAGAACACTTGGAAGCTGTTTTATCTATTGGACCGTGGTTTGTTAAAGGCAAAATTATAGGAGTTGATAGATGGTCACAAGATTTCTCACCTACCTCTCTTAAAAGGCTGACGGCTCTCCTATTTGGATTCGATTGCCTAATCTCCCTTTTCATTGTTGGGATTAAAATTAACATATGTAGGATTGCTTCTATGGCGGGGAAGCCTATCCTTATAGATGGCAATTTGTTTCAATGGGGAAAGGCACGAATTCGGTAGAGTTTATGTTAGAATCAAGTTTGATTGGAAGCTTCCTCTTGGCGTGTGGGTGGAGGGATCTTTAGGAAAGTTCTTCCAAAGTATAGAATATGAGAGAATTCCCATATTGTGTTTCAGCCGTGGAATGATCAGGCATTGCAAAGAAGATTGTAGAAGTAAAGGTAAACTCTGCCAATACTGTTACCAGTTGTGAGAAGAATTTAAATTCAAATTCTTCTAATTGAGAAGATGTATTCCAAAACAAGACCAAAGAGACCCAAAGCAAAGATGACATGGGTTATGGACCTTGATTATTTGTCAATAGAAGAAGAAATATATCCAGTAATTCAAGGAGTAATCTTCCCAAACCAAGAGTATCGCTACCTGGAAAAAAGTAGAAGGGAAAAAAACTTTACCATTTTTGAGTAAAGATAATGTGATTCCTGATTTAACTCAGGAAAGAATTGAAGAAATTCCATCTGTTGTTGAAGTGAATAACTCTTTTCTTTCTAAAGAACAAGAGTAGGGAAGCAATTATACACTCTTCTAACAACAAGTTCAATGTTCTTTTAGACCATATTAAAGAAGGTGAAATCATACAAGATTTTCAGAAAGAAGTTGAGATTGGTGGAAAAATTGCTTTACCTGTTGATTCTTCTTAACCTGATCCGATACAGTTTGAAGAGACTGGTTTGGAACCAGCTGGGAAGTCTCTGGCTAAGAAGAAAAAATCAAAACAATTGAAGAATCTCGGTCCTATCAACTCTCATTCCAGAATTAGAAGATTGGACATGGAATCAAAAGGGACTGTGTGGGCATCATCCCCACCCTCTCATCAATGAATTCAATAGCATTTTGGAATTGTAGAGGAGCAAGAAAGAAAGGTGCTTCTCTATATATCAAAGAATTTATTAATTCTTTTGGAGTTTTCTTTTTGGGGCTGGTTGAAACTAAACTATCGGCTATAGACTCTTTTGAGATCAAATTATTCATTGATGATGGATGGAATTTTCATATTATGCCTTCAGAAGGGTTGTCGGGAGGCATTATCATTCTATGGAATTCTTTGATTTCTGATTTCCATATTGTTCATTCTTCTTCTCAATGTGTCATTGGAGATTTTAAAATCAACTACAAGGGCACTTGGAGGATTACTATTGTTTATGGTCATAAAGATATGTATAAAAGAAGAGAGATTTGGAAAAATCTGAAGGTGCATTCAACGACCAACTCTCCTATGGTGGTACGAGGAGACTTCAATTGTCTTACTTCTAAAGAAGATAAAAGAGGTGGAAGAAGGTTCCAATTCTCCCAAGGACCTAAGGAGATGAGTGCATTTTTTTCAAATAATGACTATCATGAAATTGGTTTCATAGGTCCAAGCTTTACATAGTGTAACAATATGTTGGTGGTGGTCGAATTCTTGAGAGATTAGATAGGTGTTATCTGAACTCAATGGATATTAATTCTTCTCAAAAATTGGTTGTAAGACACCTTGCAAGGATATCCTCAGATCATAGTCCCATTCTTCTGAATTTTCTGAATTCCATATCTGTTACCAAGAAAGCTATCCGGTTTGAAGATGTCTGGATTTCAAAACCTGTAGCTTTCTCTCAGGTGAAAAAGGAATGGGGGAAGAATTTTCATGGCAGTTATGCTCAAATACTGAATTCTAAATTCAGGAAAACACTTAGAGCATTATTTTTCTGGAGCAAGAAGAAAAATAAGGATTTAAACATGCTGAAAAATTAGTTACTTGAAGAAGTTATGGAATTGCAAACTAAGGAAGCTAACTCTAGTTTCCTATCAGAAGATGAATGATGGATGCTGAAGAATAAGACCAATGAACTAAATTCTGTTATGGCTTGCCTAAACGATTGGTGGAAGCAGAGAGCAAAAGATAAATGGTGGGTTGATGGCGATAGCAATACAAAATTCTTCCGTTCCTATGCCAGTGCTAGAAGAAATTCTAACACTATTTTCAAAATTAAAGATGATAATGGTAATATGGTGGAGGAACAAAAGCAAATTGAGGGTATCTTAACTCAATGTTTCACCAAAAAGTGGAGATACAGAGCTTCTACAGCTCACGGGTGGCCTTTACCGCAAGCCACTCTTGATAACGAAGACAGGAAAATGTTTGAAAGAGAATTTTCGGTAGCAGAAATTGAGAAGGCTAGAGCATACTAAAGGGAATATAGCACCTGGAATTGATGGAATTTGCTATTCATTTATTAAAGTTTACTGGAGCATTATCAAAATAGATTTTCTGAATGCAATAATGTATTTCCTGCAACATGGTGAAATGGACAAGAGCTGGAAAGACACACTTAAAGTTTTTATTCCCAAGGTTAGCAATTGTTTAACTCCAGCTAATTATAGACCTATTAGCTTATGCAATGCGGTCTATAAGGTGGAAGCAAAGGTGATCTTCAACAAAGTTACTAAGGTGATCCCCAAGCTTATCTTTATGGAACAGGCAGCATTCATCAAGTGGAAATCTATTTCGGAACATGTGTTGATTGCTCTGGAAATCTTCTATAAATTTAGGTACTCCAAATCTTCTAAAGGGATTGCTTCATTCAAAATTGATATGGAACAAGCTTATGATTCTATGAGTTGGGAAACACTTAGGAATGTTTTGATTTACTTTAACTTTCCTTTAAAATTATTGAGTCTTATTTTGGAATGTGTGGTAGACCCAAGGTTTTCTTTGATCATTAATGGAAATTTTTCATAATGGATAAGTGCTAGATATGGCTTCCGCCAAGGTTGTCCACTTTCTCCTATTTTATACATTCTTTGTTCCCAACTTCTTACAAATGCTCTCAATCAAATTAATAATGGTGTCAAAATCAGCCCAAGGATTTCACACTTACTTTATGCTGATGATGTGATAGTATTCTCTGATGCAACTAAGATATCAGAAAAGAAGATCAAGGTGGTTCTTATTGAATTGTGTAAGTGGACAGGTCAAAGAATCAATTTTAACAAATATGTAACCTTGTTTGACAAATCTGTTAAAAGTAGAAGTAAGAAGATGATCTCCCGTATTATGGGCTTTAAAGTAGTCAAAGAACTTGTGTATCTTGGCATTAAGATTGCTCTCAGAAGACTTGTTAAGTGGAATGAGCATTGCTAACGAACTAAATGGGGAGGACGTGGATTATGCTCATCCAGTAATAAGGTAGGTCCACTTAGATCCAGACTTGCTTGGCATTATTTACAAAATAACGAATCTCTGCTTCATAAAACTTTAATGCTGAAATATGGGAAGAAACCTGAAGCAGGGAATAACAAAACTAATTGTTCAGCTGCATGGAAATTTATTTCGGATGGTAACAATATGCTGTTATCATTGATTAGATGGAAGATTGCAAATGGCTCTTCTATTGATGTTTACATGGATACTTAGATCTTGGACAAATGCTTAAACAAATGGCCTACTTTTGTAGTTCCTCAAGAAGATGAAATTATCTTGTTGGATAAATTCATTAATAACAGAGCATTGGATGTTGAAGAACTACTCAAATTTTTTGGGAACGATTTGGTTTAGCTGATAGTCCAAATTAGTATTGATCAACAAGCTCATGATGATTACCGTGAGCTCATTTCCCATAATTTAGGAAAATCTCTATCATCATTAGCATTTGATAAAATGCAATATGGCCAAACTGATCCGAAATATGTTAAGTGGATAAAAGGAGCCAAACTGTCTCGTCGTATTGAAATTTTTTGGTACAGATTGCTTAAAGATGGCATTCCAACCTTTCAATTTCTTGCTAGAAGAAAGTTTCATACTTATGATATTTGTCCGAGATGTGGAGCTGATATTGAAGATGTGGAGCATATTACTATCAAATGCACTAAAGTAAGAGAAATTTTCTCTTTATTAAACAAATGGGGTTTTTATATTCCATTATTTGATAATTTGGAAAGATGTTGTGCTTGGATGGAGATCATTGCTCATAACAATGGGTTGGTAAGTAATTTGTTTTGCAATGTGATTTTTCTTTCTTGGAAAGCTAGAAACAAACTTATTCATGATAAGTATGAAGAAAGTTCAACTACTATTACTGCAAGTGCAGTAAGCTACTCATCTACTTCCAAATTGGTTTGCAATTCAATCTGGATAGGTGTGATGTTCATCAATCTTCTGGACTGTCTAACACTTGGCATCCTCCTCCTCCCGATTGGCTCAAAATTAATGTGGATGCATCTCTGGAATCCGATTATAGAGCTGGAATGGGAGGTCTTATACGTGACTGTAGAGGCAGATTTTTGATGGCTTATGGGAAGTCTTGTATTCATTGGGATATCTACCAATTGGAGTTGCTAGCCATCAAAGCCCTAAAAGAATCAATTAAAGATTGGATGTTCAAATTGAAAGGTGTTATTATTGAGAGTGATAACTCCAATGTTATTACTTTTCTTCAACAAGCCATGACTAACGGATTCAAAGGTGAGGAAGACTTACACTTTCTCAATGATTTTAACTATGTTCTATTCAAATGTATAGATAGAAACAATAACAAGCTAGCTGACATGTGTGCTAGCTTTGCTCTCATTTCTAACTTTGCTTGGGAAGACATTAGCTTAAATAAGATTCCTCCTGCTTTTGTTAATCTTTTGAAGGAGGAATCTACTTTGTAATTTTGCCGTTTTATTGTTTAATACATTATTTGCTTTCTTTCAAAAAAGAAGGGCCACATTAGTAATCTGTTGAGGACCTTCATCCTCCAAAAACATACCATCATCCTCCATAATACCATTACCTTCTCCCAAAGAAAGGCAAACCTTCACAGAGACAACTTCACCTTCCTCCAACTAGTTACCATTCCTCTCATCATCTATAAGAGGCTTTTAAGTGTCTGTATTAACTTCCTTTTCCTTTTCCTGAACAAAGGGACAATGTTAGAAAGAGAATTAACATTCAATTTAACTAAATTTTTGTTATTCATACACAGACTGTTGGACTCAACATTAGGATGATTTTGAATATCAACACTAGGTAAAATTTGAGTCACAGTATTATCACATTAAATAAAAGAGATAGAAGAAGTTTCAAGACCAACTCCTTGCTCATGATTCAAAATAATTGTATTGCTAACAATAGGTTGAATCTCATCAACCACTAAAGGCATCAGATCCTCAACAAATTATGACAGATTAGAGGTATTATCCACTACAAGCATCATATTAGGATTAGTAGCTTCTTGATGAATCACATTACCAACCTCCCCATTTGTTTCCTTTAAGTTATTCTTCTCTTTGCATAGATTGGGATGCTTTCTAAAATAATCATTAATTGCTTGAACGTGCATCATGCAAAAGGTACATAATATAGGTAAATTTTCAAACATAACTTTTTTGAAATAACCCTTCAGCTCTAACCCAATCCATATCTCATTAGGATGTTTCTTAGAAACATCCAATTCAACCATAACCCGAGCTATAGAGGGTCTCGACAAAGAAGAAGTGGCTTGGTTCGTCTATAATGACCAACCAAAGATAGAAGCCAAACCAAAGAGTATTTGATGATTAAAAACATGGAGTCTCAAGATAGGAAAAGAAATTTAAACCAGAGCAATCGTAGACTCCTCCCTAACATCAAAATTAGGAGTCCATTTAAGCAAACTCATTTGGCATGCCTGAATATAGTAAGACCACATAGCAAATATGCGGCTATAATCAAGATCATTACAAAGTTGGATAGAAACATGTCATTGATCAAGTAAAGCAATATGAAATAATCCAGAAAGCTTAAGGTTAAGAAAAAATTTGAGTATAACATCGAGATCCGGTCGCCTCGAAAGAAATTTACCCACTAATGTCAAAGCATAAGGAGCAGCCAATTGATCAAACACTGAGCACTCAAACTAAAGGGTCGGGCAACCCTTGAATGAAGAATGAACAAAGTTTAGTTCAGGGGAAGCAAACGAAGAACCAGCAACAACATCCTTAAAGTATTGTGTTTTCCCCTCAAAAAGTGATGATGGTGATGGGTTCGATGACCAAGGAGTCATCATCACCCATCACAGAAATCGAGAAAAGTAACCTCAAAATAAGCAAAGGAACAAAAGTAAAAAAACCAAAGCCAGAGAAAACAAATGAAAAACCACAAGAAATCCAGCCATGAGGGCACCAAACGATCGTACGGGGAGGAACCCTAAATAGTCCACAAATTGCCTCGAAAACAAAGAGCCAAAGAGACGTTAGAGTGAGATAAACTATGGACGATCTCAACACAACTATGATCTGAGCCCAACAAAAGTCAGTTTTTTTAATTAAAACCTATATAGGGGCCTACGTGTTAATACTAAAAGTAATGAAACAGTCTTTCAGGGGGACCGTCAGCTCACTAATGCTCAAAAGAGCTACAAAACAATGTAAAAGAAAACCTATGAGGTGATAGACTCGTTATTCCAAAATACAAAAAATCCTAGTTACATTCTAACGATGATAAATCCAAGCATCCAAAAAAAGAAAGACATGGATATGCACATGATGAGCAGTCTTTCATCAAAAAATCTTTAGCACTGCTAAATGTAGATCCATCTATAAAGCACAGCAGCTGCACGAAAAGGACTAAAAAAAATAGTTCAAATAAAGATTAGGAAATAAGGATTAGGAAAAGAAGAATTGATATCATCCATAACCATAATGTTAGAAAGCCAACTCCCAAAGTAAGTGACAACAAGTTCCATCCAGATGAAAATAACAAAGTGAACATTCGAATCATAAGGGTCAATCTAATCCTTGCAACAATGTAAAAATTCGTCAACAATGAAAACACCAAAGGGACACCAGATGGGGTAGATATTAAAGAAAAACAAGCCATCCAATCCATCCAAACAAAGAAAAAAGCATATAGAGCTCAGGATAAAATGACACCAGCAACCATCAGTAGGGATAACCCAAGTCCGCTCCATCCTAACACCCAGTCTTAACCAACAAAAATTGGAAAATAGACCCCAAAAGCCGCAAAACTAGCTCCCAACAAAGCATAAGAAATGGGTCTAGAGACAGCTAAACTTCCTGATCAAAAAATAATGCACCCTACTATCTAGACCCAATAGCCAACTAGTAATAAACCCCAAGAGACAAGACCAACACGAGAATACAAAAAGATAGCCCCAGAGAAAACCCAACGTAATCACAGACCACCCAGCAACCCAAGGGAAGGAAAAATCCAAAGCCAAGAGATGTAGCCATAACCATCTCCCAATATAATGGGAGGGGATAAGAGAGCAACAAGTAGGTTTCCCTTCAAAAATAAACATGCCATTATTGCTCATATCCCAGGCAACATAAACCAAAATAGAAAATGTCATAACTAAATAAAAATGCCAGCAACCATTCATGCAGATCATCAAAGAAGAAGAAAAAAAATACTCAAGGCAAAGCAAAGAATTTACAGACAACACTCGCATTACAAATAAACCGGGCCAAAATCATCTCATATAACACCCAGATGCAGCAATCATAAAGGGAACAACCCCACAAAAAGCTATCCAACCCAAAATTAACAAAAATATAATAGTAGTAGATCTATAACAACAACTCAAAGAAGTACCAAAAAACTAAAGCAGGAGCAACACAGCATAGATAGCTGCCAAAAAGGAAGAAAAAACCAAACAAACTCAGAAAACCATTGCCCAGAAAGCCATCAAGATAGGGCAAACCAAATGAGGCACCATAAACCTCCTGACAACAACAATAAAAGATAAAGAACCGACATATACATAACCATCACAACTTGCCAACAAGTGAAGACACTGAGCTAAAATAGAGCAAAAAAAAAAAAAAAAGGCAAAATTACCAAGCCATCAAATAGCCATAGTAAAAAGAACGCCCAGCACCTCACCAATAAAGATAACTAGCTAAGAAAAAACATAAGGAAAGCCGAGCTCATCAAGTTTAAGAAAACCAAGAATAGGTACCATAATGGAGGACTTAATAATATCAGAAAAAATAGTCAAGACTACCTCCCTTGTTAGCAAGCCAAGAAGCAAACGCATAACCTTCCTTGCAAATATGGAAAAATAAATAATTAAAAAATAACAATAGGCTTTAAATATCCCTATGATAGAAAAGACCAGGGATATAATACCTATCCTCATCAATATAAAATAGATGTAAATCATAATCTGAGTTCACCTCAATAAACAAATTAGTAAGGTTAAGAGAAATGTAATACTTAATACCATAAAAGATGGCCAAGGTGACAACATAAAAGAAATTATCATTATGAACTGGAGTAGTAAAGTCTAAAATAAGGTAGCTATTATAATCCTTGATAGTACCACCACAACCCATAGATGAGTCACTCCTAGAACCATCCACATTCAATTTAATGAAATTATTGAGAGGTTTGATCTAGTAAATAATATTATCCTGAGTAGTAGTAGGATCACCCTCAAGATTAATCCCTAAAGCAGACCCAACAAAATAATAATTCTTGAAATTCTTAGAAGAGAACAGTTTAATAGCCACAAGAGAAAAAATCATATCCTTCACCCTCTTAATAACATTATGATGATTCATCCGCACCTCATTAAAAGAGAGTTATTCATCTCCAACCAGAGAAATCAAAGAATAAGAGAAGGAATAACATTATGAATGTGGACTTTAGAGTTAATAAACCAAGCATTAAGCACAGATTTAAGGTAAAGATGGGCATTAAAGCAATTTAACTGAAATAAATCATCAAAGTAAACCTGAGTTCTAACATCAATAGGACTGGAGATAAAAATAAGATGCATATTCTCTAAATGGAAATAGCATTGACACTTGGAGGCCAAAATAAAACCTTTTTTGGTGAGATTATCATTAGTAGTGATAAATCTATGTAAAATTCTACAAACAAAGACAGACACAACAGAATGAATAGTTTTATGCCAAATATATGTAAAAATATTATCAATATTTCTTTTAGCTTTAAAAGTATGCCAGACACTCTTTTTGTGAAATCCCCCATCCTTGGATAATTCAAATAAGATAATGTCCTTAGAAGTAGTGTTGATAGGAAAGTTTAAAATGAGGTGAAGAATGCTATCAGGAATTTTGTTATAAAGTTTTTCATAGACGAAACAATTATCATTAAAAAAAGAGTTAACCTTAACCGAAGTAGTGGAGGAAGAATTTAAAATAGAATCAACAGAATGTTTACTTAACCACTGATCATACAAGAAGAAAATGTTACCTTCACCAAGCCCCCAAGAGAGAGGGCTCCACCTCCCATTTAACCTTGCAAAGCCTTTTCCAAACTCTAGAATTACATTGCTTTGAAAAATAAATCGTAGGATGTTTGCCAACACAATACTTGGAAATCATAAAATTAGCCCACAGACTATCGTTAGAGCGCAAATTATACCAAAGTTTAAAAGAAAAGGCCTTAGCAAGATCATTTAAATTCTTACAGCCTAGACCACCTTCTGTCAAAACACCACAACAGCTCTCCCAAGAGGCCCAATTAATTTTAGAACTAGTTGAAGTGTCCTTCCAAAAGAATTTGTTAATAAGCTTGTGGACCTTATTACAAACTGCTTGCGTTAGGAAAATAGTTTAAATACTATAAACTTGTAAAACACAAAGAACACTTATTATAAGAATAACTCAACCACCAAAGCTAAGAAAATTAGAATCCTAAGATAAAAGTTTATTTTAGATAGAACCAATAAGATCATCAGCCAGAAAGTGTCTTCCTCCTATTCCGATTAAAGTTATTGCCAACAAACCTAATATCAATCAAATTGCACTACAAAATCATATTATTAAAAATAGACATAGAATGATAAGAAGGGGCAGTCCTACCAATCCGTTTAGAGGAAGTAGCAATAGCATTAAAGTCACCCCCAACCAGCCAAGGCAATTGACAAATACTATGGAAATTAGTAAGATGTTCCCATAATAATCTTTTAAAGTAAAGGGAAGAGGTAGCATATACAAAGGAAGCACAACAATAAAAATTAAAAACCTTAATTTTACAATGTATGACTTGAATAAAATCTCCAATAACATTAATTTTAACAGGATTTTTCCAAAAAACCAAGATTTTGTTTAAAACATTCGAAGTGGCATGGTTAAAACCCAAAAAATGAGAGGTATAAAGCAACCTAGTCGAAGGAATAAGTGGTTCAAGTAAGACTAGAATAAAAATATTATGATCACGACATAAATTTTTAACACGAATCTTAGAAGATGGGAAACCAATGCCCCTAACATTCCAAATAATAGTACTTAACATAAAGAAATATTATTGAGAAATATTCGAATGAGAATTTCTAAAACTGGTTCTAGGAGGTTGTAATGAAATATGCTTGGGCTTTCACCCTCTTTACTATGAAATTTAATAAAGCTAGTATCAATATTATCCTTGGCAAAGCATCTAGCAGTAATAGGCATCTCCTCAGTATCAGTAAGAATATCATTATTCTAATTAGAAGTTGAAGGAGTCTTACCATCATTAGATTGTCCCGTATGTAGATTAGGAAAATCATCCTCCATAAACCTACCATCATCCTCCCAATTATTAATAGCCTTCATAACAGGATCTTTAACACAGGAAGAATATAATAGATGGTGATCCGTGGAGATAAATTCTCCATCCCCTAAATTCATGTCATTACTCTCACCTTCAATATCAACCAATTGATCATCAACATTAGTAACCTTTACGGGATCCTGAACAATTAAAGGATTAGAAGAAATAATATCATTAGCATCAGATATATTGTGGTTGATAATGCAAGAAAGAGATGTTTCAACATTATGTAACACATTGTCCACATTTTTCTCACAGTTAGTATAAGAAACATTTAAAAGAACAACTCCCTGATCATGAGGCACGGGAATATTTAAGCCACAAGGAAGAGGGTCATTCTCGATTCCTACCAAAGGATCCTCGCTAAAAGGAGAATGGCTAACGAGCACATGAAATAAAGGAGGTTCCTTAGGTTCAATAGAAGTATTCTCAGTACTTATTTCCACATTCGATTATTTCAAAGAGTTCTTATTAGACTGTAGGTTAGGGTGCTTCCGAAAACATTCGTTCAAAGCATGCCCATGCATTTTACAGAAAGAACAAAATATAGGTAAATTCTCAAACTCAACTTTTTGGAATTAACCTTTAACTTTAGACCCAATCCAAATTTCATTTGGATGTTTCTTAGAAACATCCAATTCAACCAACACCCTAGTAACAGATGACCTCAAAACCAAAGCAGTAGCTTGATTAGTCTGTAAGGGACGAACGAATATAGAAGCCATACCAAATAAAATTTGATGGTTAAAAAAATGCAATTGCAAATTAGGAAATGATATCCAAATCCAAGAAAAAGGAGATTTATTCCTAACTTCAAAATTCATAGTCCATTTCAATAAATGCATTTGACAGGCTTGAATATAATACGATCTTCTAGAAAAAATCTGACTATAATCAAGGTCATTGGCCAATTGAATAGCAACATGCCTTTGATCGAGTAAACCCACATAAAAAAAACTAGAGAGCTTAAGATTAACGAAGAACTTGCATATGACATCAAGATTAGGCCTTCTCAAAATAAATTTACCAACCAAAGTTAATGTATAAGGTGCAGCTAGTTGATCAATCATAGAATCCTCAAAAACCTGTGCTGGACAGCCCTTAAATGATGAATGAACAAACATAAATTTTGGAGATGATGAGGAACATCCTGTGTGAGCCTCTTTGAAAGATCGGGATTTCCCCTCAAAACTAGAGGAAGGAACAAGGTTTGATGACGACGTGGTCCTAATCGCCCCACTCAAAAACTCAAAAAGAAAAAAAAAATCAAAGCACGTGAAAAATCTAAAAGAGAAGAGCAAACAAAAACAAATTGAAACAACTATTTCTAATCCTATCAAATCTGTCTAGAATTAAATACAACAATCTATTTCTACACCCGTATGTGTTTAAGCAGTTGTGTTTGATTCTTTTATTACTCATGGATCTCTACAACTTGATGTATATAAAGGAAATCTAGGAAATTTAAAATTTTAAGAATCTTTCCATATATATCATCACCTAGGAGCATTCTACTTTATAGAAAAATAAAGAGAAGGAAAAATAAATACAGTTATAATGGTGTATTGTGAGTAATTATATATACATGAAAGTAATTGAAATTAAATTGAACGTCACCAAATTCATTCACTCTTTTCTCAGATGCCTTGACAGAAAAGTAAATAAGAAAGGTATATTATGTAGAAAGTAAGCAAACACTCACAGGTGCCCTCTCGGTACAAGAACCCAATATCAAACAAAAATAATCGACTAGCCTAGCCTATGCTGAAATCTGTTGTTCTAGCAAGCCATCTAAGTGTGTGAAAGAGGTTGTGTGGTTTCAATAGGTCCTATACATATTCATTATTTATATTGCATGCATTTTTTATGTTTATTCATTAAAGGAGGAAAGAGAATTTAATTGAAGTTTAAGTGATGTTTATTTGACTGTGGAATTATGTGAATTTTAAATGTTGAAGTTATTTATTTAGTTATAAAGTACTTATAGAATAATAACCTTTAAATTGTAAAAGGTTATTAATTTATAAGTCCTAATGCTTTCAAAAGAAACAACCATCCTTTATACAGGGCATTTGATTATATGAGAACCATTGAAAAATTATTAGGGATAGAGAATGGACCTTAAAATCTATTACAACATACCCTTGAGGTAGAGTCAAGTATGATACATAAGTTCGGTGTATTATTTATATTTGAAATATCCACAATCAAGTGCATTAGTGCCCTCCTGAAAGGAAATGCATAACACATAAGATTCCTTTGATTATTAAGGGTGTTTTAAAGATCTTGAAATTGAATGCTTAAAGTTCCCTCTAAAAGGAATCAAACACTAGGCATAAAGACCTGAATTCTTTTAATTCAAATTAGTTATCAAATTTAATTAATAAAAATTTGATCAATCAAATTATAATATTAACTTGTTATAAATGAATTCAAAATTTAATTCAAGATTTTCTCTTTTTTTAATAATTAAAAATTTAAAATTAATTATTAATTTTATATTTAATTTTAATTAATTACTAATGAATTATTAATGAAGAAAAATTAAAACTTATTATATTTTTTAATTAGAATTATAAAATTTTGAATTTTCTTTAATTTTATTTAAATTTTTATTAAATTTTAAATTTTTATTAAATTTTAAATTTTCATTATATTTTAAATGAATTTACTTATTTAGTCATTAATTAAATAGTTATTTAATTAAAAATTCAATTTAAATGGAAATTAAATTGAGCTTTTAATTTTTAATGATTATAAATTTTATTTAGAGTAAATTGAATTTCTTTTTATATTTTTGTGAATTTTATATGGTTTATTAAAATTTATTTAAATAAACCTCTAATGAAGGGTTAATTGAGTTAGTCATTGTTTTGATGTCAATTATTGTCCAATAAGAATGCAGTTAATCATATATATGACACTTAGTTTTCTAAGTTTATGTTTCATCAAAATAGGATGTATGAAATGAATCTTAAGATTGGCTAAGTTCACTTAGATGTGATCCTAATTATTATCCTAAATATGACACTAAGTTGAAAGGGATTGCAATGAAGTGTTTTAAACCCTTTATATACATAAAAATAACCAAAAGCATAGAAATAGATAAACAAAATAAAGTGTCCTAACACCCTATGGAATGGTTTATTATGAATTATTAAAGCCATAGGTCACATAATGACCAATGAATTTGAAAATTCATTTATAAGGAAATGAATACATCAAATTAAACTCGGGATAATTGAAGATGCAAGAAACACTTCCAAATTAAAGACTATCTAATTTGAGGGTATAATCATACATAATTTTAGGGTTAAATAAAAAAATCAATGTACAATTAAAAGCAATTTTCTTGCAATTAATTTATGATCATAACTTGTGTTTATTTTCCACTAAAAGAGGGCCTCTATGTAATTCCAAAGAGACCCAGCATGCATTGATAGGAATTGAATTGAATTAGTTATGAATTGTTAAAATCTGCATCAAACTTTGACCTAGAGTTTAATAGATTCATAAACTAATAATATTTACATAAAAAATACTTGAAACAAAACTAGGGAAGGTCACAAATGGGTCCTAGCTTACGTCTCCCAAATTTTAGATCAAAATGAATTTTATATTTTTATTTAAAATTCATTTATATATTTATATACTATTAAAATAACAACTAAAATATAAAACAAATAAGTCAATTTTATTTTTTTAAAAATATTAATTAAATTCTAAAAAAAGTGCACAAGAACTCCATAAATGGTTGAGAAATAAAATTTTTACAAATTCCTAAAGTTGTTGGTAATTTTCTAGTGTTTTAATGTTTTAAAATTTGAATTAATTTTTTAGTGTTTTAATGCACAGTTAGCTTGTAGTGCTGACTGTGCAGGCACTTTCCCCACGATGATGAGGGATTAGGCCATGCGGATGGCAACATTGAGCTTAGGTGACCACTTAAATAGCTTGTCATTGCTTTGACATGTCTTATTACATTTAGAATGAAATCAACGTCCAAGATCAATCCCATAATTTGAATTTAATCGCACAGTCAAACTAGCATCAAATACGATGAAATCATGACCAACAAATCATAAAGACTAAAATAACGATAATAATTTGATCTTCCTCGCATGTAAACCAATAACTAAAGGATCATTTTCAATTTTTTTCATAAAATAATGAATGAAATGAATCGTTAATTTGAACAAAAGTATAATAGGATCTATTAAAGAGTGGGGAATTATTTTCAAAGATTTTGATTCCATATTTAGAAATCTAAGTAGATACTTAGGGTTAAAGTTTACATTGCAATTACTAGATTGACGAGAGGGGGGGGGGGGGGGGGGTGAATTATGAAAACTTTGTAGCAATAATTGAAAACCTAAGCAAGAGTTCTAGTTTTTTTTTGTGTTTTTCAATTTTTAACATCAGAACTTTAACTACTACAAAGGCAAATAATTGAACACAAACATGCAACAATGAAATCCCTTTTTTTTTTTTCACAATTTTCACCAAGCATATTTTATGAAAATAAAGTGCAAGAAAAAAAAAAAAGCGATAAGGAAAAAGCACAACAGAATTTTATAGTGGTTCGATCAAACCATGACCTACGTCCACTCCCCGGAGTCCACCGCTCTGAGAATTTCACTACAAACTATAGCTTTCCTTCTTCCCCCCTCGATAAGACGGAGAAGCCCTTATAAGACTCACTTTCATCAACTCGGCATGGCAGAGTGCCAAGCGCTATTTTCACCCTCCTGGCGACTGCAGAGTACCTTCTCATTTTTCTCCCTCTTGAAGAAGGCAGAGTGCCTTCGAGGTCACGGATGTAGAAGTGTCTCCCCCTCAGAGAGCCTCCCACAAGTTCTTCCCGGGCTACATGATCAAGATGCAGCCAGAACGGTACAACCTTGTGATCTCCCTCACCAAGCTCACCTTGTCCTTCATCTCTCAAACCCTAAAAACTTCTCAAGAGCTCTCTCTCAAGGATTCCATCTCTAATCACGTTCCCCACTTTCTGTCTCACTCAAAAAGATTACTAATTTGATACATAAAATAGGCTCCAAAATCCCTGAATTACTCAAAGTAGATGTTACAATCGTACAGTACGATGTATATAAATAGGCTTCATCCGGCTACGAAGGTTTACGAACAGTTCAAATATAATCGTACAGTACAATACCACATCATACAATACGAGTCCAAACACTTCTGTTCGTACAGGACGACACCCGTGATGATACTAAATCATCTCTGTACATCGTATAGTATGATTAATGTCATACCATACGATTAGAACAAATCAAAGGATCAATCAGGACGATATTTGGGACGATCCAAAATCATCTTCTGTTGATCATATGGTATGATATACATCGTACAGTATGATGAGTCAAAAATAAGAGATTGTCCAGGATGATGTTCGGGACGATAAAAAATCATCTATGTTCGTCGTCTAGTACGAACGTGTTCGTACCCTACGATTACCAATCAACAATTAAGCCTTGATTTATTCCAGTAATCAATGGTTAATTTTAAGTAAGTATTTAAAATAAATCATACAGTACTAATTTCTTCATACAGTATGAACGACTCAAAAAAAATACTTAAGTTATTTTGACGGCTAGGGTTTTGGATTAGTAACACATAGTCCAGTACGATATGTTTACATGATATAGGATCGTACAGTACGAGATAAAATCATACAGTACGATCAACAGAGAAATAAAATATACATTTTACTTTTAAAACCCTCTCCCCGTATGTGTGTGCATGGTTACTCAAACTTACCAGTAGTTTGTGGCGAGACTCAAGAAAAGAAAAATAAAATAAATAGAAAATTATATTATTTTAGACTCACACTCCTACACTACCCAGTCTTGAGTCTTCCTGTTGTCTTGAGTAATTTGTGATCTTCCTAAAATGTTAGTACTCACAGGCTATAGCAGAAATCAAATGATATTCAATGAATAAATATTTAGACAATACTATTTTTCATCATCAAAAGCTCAAACTAGGGGGTCATGGATCCTAACATACATGCTTAGAGATAACCTTAAGAGATGTGTAAGTACTCTTTCTTATTATTGATGGATCCATTACAGTTTTGTAGAAAACTCCATGCTTGGTTGTAGCATATATGAAGAGCTCGATAAACTAGGATAGATCTAACTTTAGCTTGCCTTCGATCTTGTCACCAGCAAGTTCCAAGATCATGGAAAATTATCACAAATTGTAAAGGAACATTTAGGAGGAAAAATAAAATATTGGAGTAACTGGAGAGTGAGTGTATTGGGAGTTAGGTTTGATTGAGAATTCTATAACCTATTTGAGTGACTAGATGGGCTTTGATTTGGCTAAAAAATCTAAGTTAGTTAAGCTAATCACTAGGTGGGTTTTAAGATTTAAGTTGAACTTAGTCAAGGTTGTTGGGTAGAGTCCAAATGGTGTAAGGTAGCTATTATTTTCAATAGCTTGAGAGATAAGATTTCATGTGTAAATAAATAAATCCAAGAGTGATGCAGTTTTACTACACATGGTGGATTGACTGGGTCAAACCACCAATGTTATAGCTCATGAAGGACATAATTATGTTTGAAGTGTGTAATGGAAGAGTTTTAAAGGTTTGATAAAGGTTGGTTTGATTGAAAATACTGGGTTGACTCATTCAAGGTGTTTCGAATTAGTTAAGTTGCCCATATGATGACTCTTGGTATCTTTGGGTGACTTTTCGATAACTAATGGAAGGTTCTTGAATGCTTGGAATACTTGATTTGAGTGTATGTAAATAAATAGACTCAATTAGGTTGTATTTAACAGATATTACTAATCATATATCAAATTGACCAAGTCAACTATTGGCTGGGTCAGGGTGACTAGTTAAGTCTAAATCACCGAGAGGATTAGATAGAGAGGTTTGGTGGAATTCATACTCTATTTAGAGTTGAATTGGATGTAATAGAAATGTATGATAAATTGAGCAAGCTTGACCTAGCTCAACTAGATCAAACTGATCAATCAATGGTTCAGATAGATATTGATTCGTGTTTAAAAATATGTGACTCATAGTGAGGTTATAGGTGGGTTGTACACTGTGTAAGGTAGGGCATTAAGGTACCTAATTACAGTGCAAGAGTGTAAATGTATATAGACATTGAATGATTGATTATTTCAGGCTATTGTTCAATTAATTTAAGTGATTGATTAAAACTTGATTGAATGTTGATTGATTAGTGAAAGTGTATACAAATTTGATTGACTCGAGATTGGTTGATTATAGAATAATAAATATAATTAATAATAATTTTTAGGTGGTTGATTGGATGTTTGATGTATTAAGAGTTAGAAGTGATTGTAAGTTAGATTGAGATATTGATTGATTTATTGAATGGTTGATTGATGACTAATAGCTGAATATATGCATAGACTTAAAGATTAGATGATTGTAGGAAGGGTTGAGAGCTAGAAGAGATTGAAATGACTGATTGATTGAATTGTAAAATGATTGAAGGTTAAATGGAGCATTGATTGATTGATTGGCTAGCTAGATGATTGATAGGTGGTTGATTGTCAACCATCATATGTATGATTAAGAGTTTTGCTAAATCTTAATGACCTCATAAAAAATGAGGTCATTGAATGGAACTCCAATAGGTGTGATGAACTCAAAGAGTAAATGACACGTGTTGGCATTGACAAAATAGATCAACAGAGTTTAGAAGCTGGAGACTTGAGTGAAAGTTGATTTTCATTAAGTAAAGGTTGGTTCTAATTAAGAGATTGATTTTTAGAGAGGAAAGCTTAAACCTTAAATGGGAGATTGATTCCCAATTGAATATGGTATTCAAATAGGCGATTGATTCCCGAATGTGTTAATTTAGAACTTGACTAATAGATCAATTCTAGGAAAGGTGAAATTCAAACATTGAGTGGATGATCAATTTCGAGACTAAGCTGAATACTTAGATGGGAGATAAATTCCTAAAGGACTGGATTTAGAACTTGAGTGATGGCTAGATTATCAAAAAGGTAAAATTCAAACTTTGATAGAAAGATTGATTTCTAGCTTAAGCTAAATACTGAGACAGAAGGTTGATTCCCAGATGAGTAGATTTAAAACTTCACTTATAGATCAATCATCATAAAGGTGAAATTCAAACTTATACCTAAAGATCGATTTTCGAACAAAGCTGAATATGCAGATAGCAGATTAATTCCCAAGTGAGTGGATTTCAAACCTAACTGATACAGTGATTTTCAGAAAGGCAAAATTTGAACTTTGATGAGAAGATTAATTTCCAAACAAAGTTAAAACTCAGGAAGGAGAATGATTCCTAAATGAGTGAATTTAAAACCTGACTAATATATCAATTATCAAAAAGGTGATTTTTAATTTTTCACTAGATAATCAATTTACATACAAAGAAATACTCATAGAGGAGAGTTCCAGATTGAGTTGATTTGGAACTTGATCGATAGATTAAAAATTAGAAAGGTGAATTCAAACTATAACTCGAAGATCAATTTCTTAACAAGATTAAATACCTAGATAAGTGATCGATTCTTGAATTATTGGATATAGAACTTAATCAATTATTAGAGAGTTGAAATTAAAATTTGACTAGAATATTAATTTTAGACAAAGATGAATACTCAAACGGGAGATCAATTTCTTGAATGAGTTGATTTAGAACATGAATAATAGATTGATTATTAAAGGTGAATTTAAAACATTAACTAGAAGTTCAATTTCCTATCAAAAAGAATACACAAATGGGAATAAGATTCCTGAATGAGTGGATTTAAAACCTGATCGATAAATAGATTATCGTAAAGAGGAAATTCAAATTTCTACTAGAAGATCAATTTCCAGATAAGGCTGAATACTCATATGGGAGATCAATTACTAAATAAGTGGATTTAGAACCTCACCAAAAGATTGATTATCAGATAGATGAATTTAAACTTTGACTGGATGATCAATTTCCAAACAAGGCTGAATACTCAAATGATAGATTGATTTTTGAATGCATTTATTCAGAACCTTACTGATAAGTTCAATATCATAGAGGTTAATTTAAACATTGACTTAAATATTGATTTACAGACAAAGTGTATACTCATACGGGAGATAAATTTTCCAAATAAGTTGATTTAAAATAAAGACATTTGAACTCCATTAAGGATAATTTTTTTTATTTTCCTAATTATCATGAGCCTGGATCTTTTTATCTTTATATAAGATGATGTTCAATTGAACCTACATGTGCTTAACTTTCAAAGCTTTGAGCTCTTTTAAACAAAGCTTAGCATTTTATTCTAGGAAAATCTTGTAGTTCATAGAGAGTATGAGTTAAGTTAGTTATACTTCCAAAGGGATAACAACTTCTACACCAAAGACTAAAGCATATGGAGTATATTGAGTTGGAGTTCTAGACATGGTTTGGTATGCCCACAAAACTTAAACCAACCTCTCATGCAATTAGTGCTTATTACCATTTAAAGTCTTCAATTAAGAATTGAACTTGGGTTTCATTAAAGTTCTCCACCAAACTATTTTCTCGATGGTAATAAAGAGTAGAGTGTCTCCAATTAATTTTATAAGGTTTAGAAAAACTATTCATTTTAGTGCCTCAAAATGAAGGTCCGTTATCTAAGATAATTCAATGAGGAATGTAAAACTGGTACAGAACATTCTCTTTGAAAAACTTTATGACTTGATGATCCTAGACTTCTCTCAAAGGCATTACTCATCATTGCTGAATCCATAGTTTTAATTTTCATTCTCATCTCTCAAAGGCATTACTCATCTTTGGTGAATCCACTGGTTTAATTTTCATTTTTGTCATTGGCTGGAATAGGTGTGCACCACACAATCTAGCATATACTTCTACTACCTTTAGTGCTCCTACTTATGTAACCACATCTGATTGAATGATCTTCTGTAGATGATGTCATTAATTAGAGCTTAGGATAATGATTGTCTCTTGTTCTGATCTACGATTGATCTCTCTGAAGGGAGCTTATTTTTTCATAAGTAGTTGATGAATGGTTTTTCGTGTACACTACTTCATCACTACTGCTAAAAAATATTTCACCTCATATGGGAATTTTCTTGTTATATATTCAAAATCTACTAGAGATAGAACTTGTTGGCCTTACACTTCTATCAGAATTGGTTCTTCTTTAGAACATGCTGGTGTCTTAGCTAACTTAGCAAGGGAATCCACTGTAGAATTCTTTCTGCATGGAATTCTATATAAAATCATGTTTGGAATCTATTCTAATATATGAATCGTATGATAATGATAAGGAACCAAAGTCCCTTCTAATACTTTGTAAATTCTATAAACATGACTAATCATAAGTTACAAATCACCAAATATTTTGATTGCTTCGATCCTATTTGAAATGGTAAATTTTAAGCCAATTATCAGTGCCTTGTACTCAACTTTAATATTCATACAAGGTTCTAAAATATGGTATGGGTAATGCATCACACATTTATCAAGTATGAGGAATACTATACAAATCCTAACCTATCATGAAGAAATACCATTTGATGTTCTTTGTTAATTAGAATAGCACTGTTAAATTAGAATTCCTAAATCATCTTTTCATTCAACTAGAATTTCATGGTTTATTTATCTGGTAGGATTTCATTTATCAAGAAATAATCATATACTAAGAAATTTCATCTAATGTTCTTTATTAACTGGACATAATGTTGTCCAAATAAAATTCCCAGATGGACTTATCATATAATATTCTTTACTAACTAGAAGTAGTGCTGTCAAAATAGAATTCCCAAATGGGATTCTCATTTTAGTTGATTTTCATGATTTGTTCATTTGGTATTTCATCATTTTTCAGGCAATCATCTTGCACTTGGTAATTTGCTAGAAAATCTGCTACAACTTGCACCTTTTCTACTTGCAAAGGAGTGAATATAATGTCGAACTATGATATAATCGTCGACCAATGCTTATTAACCCAGATTAAGTTCCATAGAAGTTAAATGGGGTTCTCCCTTAAAATTTTTAAATTAAAACAAATTTCAGAAGATTAAATTATTGAAAAGAAATTTATTCTTTTCATTTTCTTCCTTGATATTTTTTATATCTAATAAGATATCAATACATAAAGATGAATCTAGTATCAAAATTTTCAAAATCAAGTTTCAAGAAAAATATTTGGAGCAAATGGATTTTCTGAGATTTAGGATTTTGAAAAGGAAGTTGTTTACTTAGTTTATTTTTGTTACACTTTGAACATCTCTCCTTAGTTGGCAAACTTTTGTTCGTCTTTTATTTATTTTAATCTATTTGGACTACTTTGCACATCTTTTCTTTTTTTGGCACATTTGTATTCATCTTTTGATTTTGGCATACATTACACATCAATATATATATATATATATATATATATATATATATATATATATATATATATATATATATATATATATATATATATATATATATATATATATATATATATATATATGGGCTTCCTTTTAAAAAATTAAAAAGATTTTCAATTGTAAGATTTTCTTCCAAATTTTATATAAGAAAACTCACTTTCTTATATAAGGAAGAATTATCTATAAAACAATCCCAATTTCGTTTGATAGAAATGACAACTTGAGATACGAGTTAGCTAAGAATCAGGCTTCATGAAGAAATTCCAAGTAAATTTTTAGCACGAAGAAGTCCCACTTTAGAAACAGCCAAAAAAAGACCCCTACCACCTTTATGTTTTGGCTTGCATAATAATTTCTAAGAAGCATAATGCATTCCAACAATCCCATTATTTTTACTCAACAAAAACCCTCTACACATTTTGTCAAAATCCTTTAATGTCCCCAATAGAACCAAAGAAAGAGAAGACAAAAACATTAGTAAAGATAAGGAAGCTGATTTTACCAACGCCATTTTTATTTCCAAAGAAATAAAATTCTTACCCCAATTGTTCATTTTGTTCAAAGCCACTTCCATAAGCTTTTGGAAATCCGAACCCACCATCATCCTTAACATTATCTTTACACCAAGGTAACACATTTCATTAACAGTGTTAAATTGTAATGCCTTTGCATTGAGTTTCTTCCTTCTCCGGTTGACAAACTTCCCAAATAAAATCATTGATTTATTATGGTTCACCTTTTGACCTGACCACTTACAATATTTATTCAAAATATCCTTCACCTTTCTTACTTTTCTTATGTTGGCTTCAGAGAAGATTTGAATATCATTAGCATAAAGAAAATTAAATATTCTAGGATAATTAGGAGCAATTTGATTCCTCATATTCTTTCCACTTCAATGAAAAGCATCATATAAAATTTGAGAATACAAAATAAAAAGATAAGGGGATAATGGACACCCTTTTCTTAATCCACTCATAGCTTCAATCCAATCAAATTTTTTCCCATTGATCAAAATGCAAAATTTTGGATCCATAACACATTGCAATAATAAATTCAAAAATTTGCTAGGAATGTTAAAGTGATTTAGGACTTTCCTTAAAGCCTGCCAGCCCATACTGTCATATGCCTGCTCCATATCAATTTTAATAGCCATAAGTCCCTTCTTTTTATTGGAGTATCAAGATTTATTGAAAAATTCCTTAGACAATAATATATGCTTTGAAAAGGATCGCCCTTTTACGAAAGCAGCTTGATCAGCCAAAATGATTTTGTGAAGAGCCAACTCCAATCTGTTCAACAACATTTTTGCTACTAATTTATAAATAATCATGCATAGACTAATTGGATGGAAGTTAGAGGTAACCATTGGATTTTAAATTTTTTGTATTAACAAAATCAAAGATTCCTTCCATGTTTGATGCATGTTTCCTATTGTGAGAAACTCATTAATAGCACACCATACATCATGTTGAATCGCTTTCCAAAAGCCTTTGATAAACAAAAATGTAATCCCATCCAAGCTAGGTGAGATGTTCTTCCCCAAATTGTCCACAACTGCTTGTACTTCCTTCTTAGTAAATTCAGCATCCAACATGACATAATCACTTTCATCAATAACAGAAGAAGGTCTCGGCCAGCAATTAAGCACATAGTTTCTTTGCATCAACTTGACTTTAAAAAAAAACATGTAAAAATTTTCTCCACATCGGATTGATTATATGTCAATATTTCCTTATCATCCTTGATGTGATTTATCCAATTCGAGCTTCATCTTGCATTTCGAAATGCATGAAAGAAAGAGGAAGTTGAATCTCCCTCATCAATCCACTTAGTCTTTGCCCCTTGTTTCCACCAAATGCTGAGCCGAGCAAGAGTAATATTAAGATCACTAATCTTTGACCTTAGCATCCACAGCTTATCTTCAGAAAGAAATCCTTCCAACTCATCCATTTGAAGCTCAAAAATATCCTTCTTCAAAGAGTCTCTCAACAAATTAAGACTTCTAAACTATGCTTTACTCCAATAAAAGAAAGCTCTTAAGGTCCTTTTAAACTTTAAATTCAGTGAAGTAGCAGGATCATTACCAACAGACCTCTTTCGAGATTTCTCCACAATTACAAAAGCCCCATGATAAGATTCCCAAACATCTTCAAAATGAATCCCTCTATTATAGAACAAAATCCAGTTTGAAAACCTCCCAAAATATGGGACAGTGATCCGAGGCTATTCGAGACAAATGTTTCACAATAGCTAGATGAATATAATTCATAGCTATAGACTTTATAAGACATCTATCTAGTCTTTCTAAAATGCAAGCCCCTTCGGATTTGTTATTGCACTAAGTGAATTTGGGTCCAACAAACACAACCTCATGAAAATTGTTATTATTCATGAACATCTTCATATCGTTAGCACCTTGAGATAAACTGAATTTTTTCCCTCCTCTTTTCTCCTCCTGAGACAATACACAATTAAAGTCACCAACAATCACCAAGAGCCTAGGATTAGAGTAATACCACTCCAAACAATCCCATAAAGACTTCCTATCAAGCATATTCCTACTCCCATATACAGTAGATACCATCCAAAATCCATTATTAATAACATTCAAATTCCCAATGATCACCTCAAAAGAAACTTCAACCACAGAGAAAGAAGCAAAACCCTTCCTCTATAAAACCAATATACCTCCAGAAAGACCATCAGAAGGAACCATAAAAGAATCCTAATTATTTCCAAAAAAAATTGAGAATCTAAATATTCTCCAATGAATTTACTTTTATTTCAACAAGACCAACATAAAAACATTATTGTCTTTTACAAACCCCTTGAGATATAAAGCGTCTTCCCTCTTCTTAGCCCCTCTATAATTATAAAAAGAAAAAGAAGTCATTGATTAAATAACGGGATAGGACCCCCGCTCTTACATTTACCACCATCCATCTTCCTATTATAAGTAATTATATTACCCAAGCAAAGTGATTTTAGTTCTTTAAGACGTTTTACATTCTTTTCTGAAGAAGAATTTTCAACCACATTAATATCCAGTGAAATGTTCATATTGAATACCTCCAAACTCGACTTAGGCTCCACACCACCGTTTAAACCAACATCCACTATAATCTCCTCCTAACCAAGTCAAAATCTCCTTCTTTAACATAGTCATCCACAGCCAAATCCACCTCCTCACTTAGATTAGTCTCATCCAAACCATATAGAACATCAAATTTGTTGAGCACAAGAAGAGCAGGTTCACAAGCAATTACCTTAGCTCTTTGACCTTATGCTTCCAAGGTCTAAGAAGAATTTTTATCAGCAACCAAGACCTCATTAAGATCTCCCAAATCAATTAAATTAGAATCCAGTTCCTCCAGTACGAACTTTAATACTTCAGCTGAACTAGCATTTCTTTTTTCCAGAAATTTTTGGTTTTGTTTTGGAACATAAACCTTTTTAAAAGATAATGAAGACTCATATTGTCTATTTTTCCTTGCAACAAATCTTTTTGTTTCTTATTGCCATACTTGACCTGATCCCATGGCCCATAATCAAATTCTTCATTAGCCTGATTAATACATTCAGCATCCATTATATTATATTGTACCTCTTTATTTCTGGCCAAATTAGGAATTTTAAGAATAATGGACTTCACCACTTTAGACTCCTTGCATTCTGCTTTGACATGCCCAATTTTACCAAATCCAAAGTACAGTTTTGAAATGTTTTCATATTTGATTTTCAAGAAAAACTTGCCAGCCAATCCTTCCACCTAAATACCAAAAGGTAATTTCACATCTAAAGGAATTCAAACACACACTCTTGTGAATTCTCTTCTTCCCCATTGAAACATGTTTCCATCTAACAGAAAGGGTTATCCAACTTGAGATGCTATCCTTCAAATGTTGATCTCATCCCAGCATTATAAAGGCAAGTTTGGCAATCTAATCCATAAAGGAGCTAAAATCCCACTAAGAGATAATGGAGAGAATGTAGGCGACCATTTTTCCATCCCCACTACATGCCCTTTGACATACCATGGTCCTCCTATCAAAATAGACTCCATAACATTTGAATCCTCAAATGAATGTAACACTGATCCAAGCCCCAATCTATTTATGTAGAATTTCCCAAATCGATTCCATTGTCTTCTCAATTCAAAACAAACTGATTGAAACGAGATGTTGTATTCAAACACCCTTACAACAAGAGCATACTCCAACTTCTTTGCATTCTCACATTAATATTCAGCTTGAAGCAACACTATTTTACCATCTTCTGATAAATAAGACCCAATCACCAAATTATCTACTATGATTTTTGGCTTTTTAGTCCAAGCCGATGAAGCTTCCACTCGATCACCATTAGCCACAGAATGCATGTTATTCTGCATATTAGATTTTTTTTATCTGGTTCAACAACAGTCCCTTCCCAAAATTCAATTGTTAAAATTCATCAACCACTTTGTTATCCTTAAGGTTGTTGTCTTCAACCAGTGACATAACATTGCAGTTACCCAGAATCGGAGAAGAAGGCAATGATACCTAATTAAAACATCTATTCAGATAGACCTTTATCCCAACTGAAGATGAATCTTCCAAATCAAATTTCTCAATTACACTTTTGAAACCAGGATTAACTTTTAAATCGCTATGGCTTATAAACTCTTTTCCCTGATAACATCTTTGCCTTTACCGGAGACTACTGGAGCATTCTTATTGTTCAATAGACCTCCTTCATTGATCACCAATGGACTTTCCTTAAAACCTTTGTTCTTGCCATTGAGTAGAGATAAACCTCTTTAACCACCATTAAAGACTTCAGAGGATGATCGCATAGGACCATTCAAACCTTTTCAAATGTTTGTCCAAGCTTCAGAAGTTGCTACATGTTTCCCCTCCATCACTGCCACCAAGTGCCACTAGAGGGATGATGGAAGAAAACTATTCAAAATGGCCACAAAAAAGTAGGACACGGAGAATTTGAAAAACTAATAGAATCTCCTTTCAAAATCCCAAACTTTCTCTCACTAACTTTCTCAAACATTCCCATTATTAAAGATAAATCAAATTTCTTTTAATAAATACTAAACACAAGTTCTATATCTTTACATAGATGAAAGAGTGTCAACCATGTTAACATAGCCAGACATCTCTTTATTCATTTCTTCATCCTCTTTAGCTTCTTTCTCATCGATCTAATGTATGCTTTCTTTCAAATGATCCACCAACTCTTCCATTTACTTATCTTTCATATGGTGTGGATCTACTAGAGTAAATTATATAGAAGGAGATATTTCTTTTACAAAATTCATCTTCCTTAATATTTCATCCACTATGCATTATTCCTCAGATTCATTAATGCAATTGGAGTGGGAACCATCTTAGGCTGCCAAACCATCTCACTGTCAAATAATGAGGTTGACTAATTTGTTAATTTCAATTTCCTTTTATCCAAACAAGAGGATGAATCACAACCATGTGAATGGTCTCGATCAACCCTTAGTAGATGTTGATTTGTAGAATGATTGGAAGTATTGACTAGATGATTTCTAGATTAATGGGAAGAAGGGGAATATATGAGAATATTCCATTGCTAGGCTAATGCTCCATTCCCCAAAGATTTGAGAAAAGTTTGTTAACTATCTTGATGCTCTAAAAAAATGTGCTGAATAAGATATAGGAGCTTTTTCGGCTCCTTACGATGATCTATAGTGATAGCTAGTCGACATGGACCCGATACCTAGAACTGAACTCTTTTCTTCATAGGAGGTGACCCTCCTCACCTTCCAGTTGATTGATGATGCACTTTTATGGAGATCACATCTTTAACTCTTTTAAAAAATTCTATCTTTGACTACCCTAACCAATCACGCATTCCTGAATCTTCCCATTTATTAGAGTTTTGAACTTTCTCTTCCTTTCAGACATAGAAGCAAGGATAGGATCTTCAGAGAATGGAGTAAGTGGAGAATTCACTATACCCAATAAGCTAACTTCTCTAGTATGAATGAATAGTGGATGAAATCAACTACTTGCCAACTAAGTGAAATAACTAGATCAACAAGAGGAGGGTGAATTATGAAAACTTTGTATCAATAATTAAAACCTAAGTAGGAGTTCTACTTTTTTTGATGTTTTTAAGTTTTTAATATTAAAATTTAAACTAATACGAAGGAAAACAATTAAACTCAGCGTGCAAGAATAGAATCCTTTCCTTCCACAAATTTCACCAAGCAAATATTATGAAAATTAAGTGCAAACAAAAGTAATTAGCGATAAGGAAAAAGCACATTGGAGTTTTATAGTGGTTCGGTCAAACCATGACCTACGTCCACTCCCCAGAGTCCTCCGCTTCAGGAATTTCACTACAAACTATAGCTCTCCTTTTACCCCCCCCTTGGTAAAGTGGAGAAGCCCTTACAAGACTCACTTTCACCAACCCGGCGTGGCGGAGTGCCAAGCGCTGTTTTCACCCTTCTGGTGATGGCAGAGTACCTTCTCATTTTTCTCCCTCGTGGAGAAGGTAGAGTACCTTCCAGGTCATGGATGTAGAAGAGTCTCCCCCTTAGAGAGACTCCTATAAGTTCATCCCGGGCCACAGGAGGAGTAAGATGCAGCAAGAATGGAGCAACCGTATGATCTCCCGCACACCTCTTCTCCCTCACAAAGCTCACCTTTTCCTTCCTCTCCCAAACCCTAAAAACCTCTCAAGAGCTCTCTCACAAGGATTCCTCTCTAATCACGTTTCCCTCTTTCTGTCTCTCTTTAAAAGATTACTAATTTGATACTTAAACGGGCTACAAAATCCCTAAATTTTTCAAAGTAGCCATTACAATTGTATAGTACAATTTCAAATCGTACAAAATGATATGTATAACATGCCTCATCCTGGTACAAAGGTGTACAAATAGTTCAAAATATAATTGTACTTTATGATAATAAATCTTATTATACAATCCTCAACACTACTGCTCGTACAGGACGATAGCTGGGACGATCAAATGTCATCTCTGTACATCGTTTGGTACGATATACATCATATAGTACGAATGGTCAAATTTAAGGCATCGTCCAGGATGAATTATGGAATGATCAAATGTCATCTCTATTCATATTATGGTACTATCTACATCATATAGTACGATGAGACAAAAATAAGGGATCGTCTAGGACGATCTCCGGGACGATCAAAATTCATCTCTGTTCATCGTATAATATGAATGTATTCGTACATTATGATTTTTAATTAGTAATTAAGCCTTGATTTATTCCACTAATCATCGGTTAATTTAAGTATTTAAAATAAATTGTACAGTACGAAGTCCTTCGTACAGTACGAATGGCTGAGAAAAACTTACTTAAGTTAATTTGATGGCTAGGCTTTTGGATTTGGAACATATCGTACAATATGATAGTATTCGTATGGTATGATCTATTAACAAAAATCATTTTACAAGCTCAGATCATACAATACAAAATAAAGTCATACAGTACGATCACCAGAGGAAAAAAATCTATATTTTTTACGTTTAAAACCCTCTCCCCCTGTGTGTGTGCATGGTTGCTCAGACTTACATGTAGTGTGTGGCCAGACTCAAGAAATTAAAAAATAAAATAAATAACAAATTACATTGTCAGACTCATACTCCTAATCTAAATAGTCTTGAGTCTTCCTATTATCTTAAGTAGCTTGTGATCTTCCTGAAATGTTAGTACCCATGGACAATATCAAACAATAAATGATATTCAGTGAATAGTAGATCAGACAACATTATTTGTTATCATCAAAATCTCAAACTCGGGGTCATGGGTTGCAACAATCTCCGCCTTTTTGAAGATGTGAAATAATGTTTGTTGTAGGCAAGTTTGAAAGGCATATATTTTTTATTTTTTTTGTTAATAGAAAAAGAAAATATGAACTAGATAAGACAAGAATTGAGATTAAATGCATTATTGAAACTTAAAAGGAAACTACAACATAAGCAAACTACAACATAAGCAAACTACAACAACTTTATCCCCCTTTTGACAGCACCAAAAAGAGTAGCAAACAACATGAAGAAAGAAAAATACAACACATACACTTTAAAGGGATGGATCCTGATCACTTGGAGGTGGAGGTAGATTTGGCTGAAAATAGTGAAGGATTGTGTCAAAATGTTAATCAATCACGGTGAAGCATTCCCCAAACCATTGTATATCGGTCTCGTGTTACTGATGTTTCTCTTGTATGTGCGTATCTAGATGAGTCTGAACTTGGTCAAAATGTTCGACCAAATCATCGTGAGAATAAGCTGGTGCAGGAGCTCGGGGTGCTGTATGTCATCGTGGTCGAGCTTGAGCTACTACGGGGGCAGCTTCTTCTTCTTCATCGTCAAAGTTAGGTTCTTTAGGCTCTTATCCCCGATAAAAAAGAATACAAAAAGAGGCATCCGTATAAAAGATTGGAAGATTATCGGGTTCACCAGGATAGGTTAATTGGTATTTATATTGAAGGATGTATCCTATAAGGTGACTAAGAGCTAGATTTTGTTTTTAGTGAGTAGTAGGGAGGCAAACGAAAGTCATATAATGAATGTAGTTAATAATCAAATCTACCTCATCGAACTTGGTATTAGACATGATAAGATAAATAGCAATAAATAAAGTTGGGGTCATGTTGATCCGGTCGCCAGCTTCATGTATTATATAGGTTCTAAAGACATGTTGAATAATTTTGGCATTTTGATTGAGTGATTGGACGAGTGGTTGGTGTTGATAGAAGGCATCATTCCTAAGGACATGATTAACATCACTCCAATCTTCGTTTGTTAGAAAGAAGTGAACTAAAGGTCCATCAGTGGATAGCCCAATGTTTTGGCAATAGACCAAGGAGTGGAAAGTTGTATTGTCGACAATGTTGTTAGATTTGCTAGAAATGCTAATAGAAGGTCAAAGTTGTAGGGAAAGGCCAGGGTGAGAAGGACTGAAAGGTGGTGGAAGCAAAGAGGTTTAGTACCTCAAAGTTAAGAGCAACCTGATTGAGCATTTTTTATGGTGTAATCTTGCAGGCTTTATACTTATAATAGGCCTTTTCACACTCAGTATTTAGAAAGTGAGCACTGTGATGGCTAGAGGAAGATGAACTTCCAGCTGCCAAATGACCCCTCTTGCTGGAACTCGACATGATCAGGAAGGCAAGTAGAAGAAGTGATATGAGTGAAGAGTTTGGAGTGAAGAGATCTGCCAAGCAAGGATATTTATTGAATTTTCCCAACATTGTACAGTACGATCGTGTTTCATACATTACGATTGGTAATAAATGCTCTAACGAGTCGTTTCAGGAAAAGGTGGTCAACTCGTATAGTACGATGGGTATCGTACTGTACGACCAGAAGGATTTCGATCGACCCGAGGGTCGTCAGTATGACTTTTGACAAAATGTTTTGTACTATATGAACAGGTGTATCATATAGTATGAATGACAATTATATCATACCAGACACCTTTAACTCGTTCTCATCTGTTTTGCTTAGGTGGATCGTATAGTATGAAGTGGAGGTATCGTATAGTACGAACACCAATAAATATCGTACCAAACAGAGTTAATTCATCTCAATCCTTTCGCTGACATGGATCATACTATATGAAGAGGAGGTATTATGCAATACAATGATCAATAATATTGTACCAAATGGATTGAATGAATGCCAACTGTATCGTATAGTACGATAAACAGAGGTAAAATTTTCATATGGGTTATGATTTTTGTAGATTTAGATATATCGTACAGTACGATATAGGATCGTATAGTATGATAATAAAATGTCAAATGTTGTGGTTTTGTGTAGTGAGTGTGTGAAGATCAGGAAGAACCTTAGAAGAGAATTTTCTGTGTTTTTTTTTTTTTTTATGCATTAATGTCTATGACACCTAGTCTAGTCCTCAAGGTGCTAAAGGTGTCAAATGCTAGTGATTTTGTGAATATATCAGCTAATTGATCTCCTGTAGTGATGTGATGTAATCCTATATCTCCCTTAGCGACGTGATCTCTTATGAAATGGTGTCTAATGACTTTGTGTTTCATTCGAGAGTGCTAAATTGGGTTCTTAGAGATGTAAATTGCACTTGTGTTGTCACACATGATTGAGATGGTTCCTACTGATTGGCCAAGATCAAGAATTTGTTATTTTAACCATAGTACTTTTCCAACGCAACTTCCTACTGTAATTTACTCTGCCTCGGTCGTGGAAAGAGCTATTGAATTTTGCTTCCTACTGGACCAAGAAACTAATTATTGTCCTATAAATTGGTAGGTACCATATGTGCTTTTTCTATCTATCATACATCCTACAAAATCAGAATCTGAGTACCCTATGATTTCATAGGAAGTGTTGTGCCTAGGATACCAGAATCCTAAGTTCAGGGTGCTTAGTAGATATCTAAGGATTCTCTTGACCGCAGTTAAGTGAGACTCTTTAGGATCGGTTTGAAAATGAGCACAGAGACACACACTAAACATTATGTTCGGTCTACTGGCAGTCAGGTAAAGAAGTGATCAAATCATTTCTCTATATTTTTTCTGATCTACTGATTTTCCAATAGGATCTTTGTTTAATTGAATTATTGAGCTCATTGGAGTGTTCATTGGTTTATCACTATCCATTTTATATTTTTTCAAATATCCTTAATGTACTTTGATTGACTAAGAAAAATTCTGTTATCCATTTATTTTACACTAAAGCCAAGAAAGTAATTAAGTTCTCCCATCATGCTCATTTCAAACTCATTACTCATTATTTTTGAGAATTCTTCACACAAGTTTTTATCAGAAGATCCAAATAAAATGTCATCCACATAAATTTGAACAATGAGAATTTCATTTGATCTTTTATAAAAAAAGTGTAGTATCTACACTACCCTTTTCAAATCCTCTAATAAACAGGAATGAGCTAAGTCTTTCGTACCATGCTCTAGGTGCTTACTTTAATCCATAAAGTGCCATTTTTAATTTGAATACATGGTTTGAAAATTGTGAACTTTCAAATCTGGGGGGTCTCAACATAGACATCTTCCTTAATTACCCCATTCAGAATAGCATTCTTTATATCCATTTGATATAGTTTGAAGTTCTTGAAGCAAGGAAAAGCTAAGAGCACTCTTATGGCTTCTAGTCTAATAACCAGGGAAAGGTTTCTTCAAAGTCTATTCCCTCAATATGGTTGTACCCCTTAGCTACTAATTTAGCATTATTTCTTATTATTGTTCCTGAATCATTCACCTTATTTTTGAAGACCCATTTTGTTCCAACAACACTTTGTTCTTTAGGTCTCTTGACTAACTCAAAAACATCATTCCTGGTGAATTGGTTCAGCTCTTCTTGTATTGCTAGAATCCAAAATTCATCTCCTAAGGCTTGATCTATACTTGTAGGTTCTATCATAGAGATGAATGCTGAATGACTAACCTCTTTTCTAAGTCCATGCCTAGTTCTTACACCTTCTGAAGGGTCTCCTAAAATTAAATCTTTAGGATGACTAGAAGAATATCTCTATTCTCTAGGCAAATCTTCCTGAGGTTCTACCCTTTCTCCTAAGGTCATAGTCTCTACTCCTTGAATTGCTTCTATTTCATCATCTTCAATTTTATATTCAGAGGGCTTATCTGATTCATCAAATACTACATGGGTGGACTCTTCTACTACTAGGGTTCTCTTATTAAAGATTTTATAGGCCTTACCTACAGATGAATAACCTAAGAAGACACCCTCATTAGACTTGGGATCAAATTTTCCTAAGGGATGTTTGCCATTATTCAAGATGAAACATATGGACCCAAAGACATGTAAGTGTGTAAGATTAGGTGTCCTACACTTAAGGAGTTCATAAGGTGTTTTATTCAGCTTAGATATGATCTTTAACCTATTTAAAACATAACACGCTGTGTTGACTGCTTCTGCCCAAAAGTATCTAGGAAGGGTGTACTCCGCTAACATTGCCCTAGCAGCTTATACCAAAGTTCTATTCTTCCTTTATGCTATATAATTTTGCTGAGGTGTTTGTTCTAGGGACTGAGAAATTATGCTCTATTCATATATCTTGATAGAATGATTCAATCTATCATTTTGAAACTCTCCAACATGATCACTATAGATTATTGAGAATTCACAACCTAATTTTCATTGAATCCATGTGGAGAATACCTTAAATTCCTCAAAAGACTCATTCTTATATGCTAGGAATCTTACCCAAGTTAACCTAGTGAAGTCATCTACAATCACAAATCCATAATTTTTTCACCTAGGCTGGTTGTACTAATGGATCCAAATAAGTCCATGTGTAGGATTTCTAATGGCCTAGATGTGATCTCATCTCTAATTGAATGAAAGGATGATTTGACTTATCTTCCTAGTTGCAAGCATCACATAAGTGATCCTTAGTAATGTCTCCTATGCCATAGCCATGAGTCATCAACTATTGTTTTCAAACAAAAAGAATTCAAACTATCAATGCAATCAAGGCCTAACATGTATACATTGTTCATTCATTTTTCTTCTTAAACTAGTTTTTCATTTAAAGTAATCAGGTATTTGTCAGACAAAAATTAAATATCAAAACCTTTGTCACACAATTGACTAATGCTAAGTAAGTTATGCTTCAAACCATCAATTAATAATATATTTTTCAATTAAAAAATTATTAGCATTACCAACAATACCTGAGCCTATCACTTTCCTGGTAGTGTTGTCTCCCAATGTTACTTTGCCTGCAGTTTTGGTCTCCTGTAATATGAACTTCTTCATGTCTCCAGTCAAGTGTCGCGAGCAGCCAATATCCAGGTACCACATGCTCTCATTAGGACTTTTGTGTGAGCATCCCAAAAAGCTTTTTGTGTCTTCATTTTTCCTTTTTAATACTAGGCTTTGTCCTCGCTCTTTTCCTTAGCATGTTGGTTTTTTAAGTTAGGGCAATCAACTCGAAGGTGACCTGGCTTCCTGCACTCAAAACAGATTATGTCAGATGAAACTTTATTAAACTTAGAGCTTTTACCTTTATTCCAGCCATTCTGATGATGCCTTTATTTTCTCTTTAAGAAGTTCTTGAACTGTCAGGTCATCAAAACTATATCATCTTCTTCCTCCCCTACAGAGCTGTCACTTTCTGAATTGTTTGCTTTTAATGCCACCGTTTTCTCCATCTTCTTTTCACCTGCATCACTTTGTCTTTGACTCACTCCTTGCTCGTATGCAATGAGTGACCCTAGGAGATTATCAATAGAATAAACATTAAGGTCTTTAGATTCAGTGATAGCAGTTATCTTAGCATCATAGGAATAAGGTAAGCATCTTAGAATCTTATTAACTTTCTCAGAATTTGATATATCTCTACCTAATACATGCAAGGATATCACGATTTGGGTGAACCTAGTGTACATGTTAGATTTTGTTTTGCTAGGTTTCATACGGAAGAGTTCATAATCATGAAATAGAATGTTAAGCCTAGACTATTTTACTTCACTTGTTCCTTCATATGTAATGCACAATCTATCCCAAATCTCCTTACCAGTAGCCCAGGTAGAAACTCTCATATAATCCTCTGACTTTAATGCACAGAAAAAGTAATTTAAATACTTAGCATTCAATTGGGCTAAATCCCTATCCTCATTGCTTCATTCATTAAAAGGTACTGTAGTTTTCACTCCATTAACAGTTTTAAAAAGGTGCAATATATCCATCATTGACTAACATCCACATGCGGTAATCAATAGATTACAAAAAGGTAGATATTAATTTTTTAGAAATCAAATGGGATGTTATCAAAAAGAGGTGGACGGGTTATTGAATAAACCTCCGCAGTGTTACGATTTCCAAAATACGACATGATCATTTTTTTAAGGTTTTCCAAAACACTATTTTTGAAAACAGTCTCTAATACCAATTGAAATAACTACATCGATAAGAGGGGGGTGAATTATGAAAACATTGTAGTAATAATTAAAACCTAAGCAGGAGTTCTAATTTTTTTTATATTTTTAAATTTTTAACATGAAAATTTAAACTACTTCGAAGGCAAATAATTAAACTCAACTTGCAACAATAAAATTCTTTTCTTCCATAAATTTCACCAAGAAAATATTATGAAAATTAAGTGCAAGCAAACATAAATAGCGATAAGGAAAAAGTACACTAGAATTTTATAGTGGTTCAGTCAAACCATGACCTACGTTCAGTCCTCGAAGCCCTTACAAGACTCACTTTCACCAACTCGGCGTGGTGGAGATCCAAGCGCTATTTTCACCCTTCTGGTGAAGGCAGAGTGCCTTCGAGGTCATGGATGTAGAAGAGTCTCCCCCTCAGAGAGCCTCACACAAGTTCTTCCAGGGCCATAGGAGGAGCAAGATGCAGCAAGAACGGAGCAACCGTGTGATCTCCCTCACACCTCTTCTTCCTCACCAAGCTCACCTTCTCCTTCCTCTCTCAAACCCTAAAAACTTCTCAAGAGCTCTCTCCCAAGGATTCCTTCTCTAATCACGTTCCTCTCTTTTTGTCTCTCTTTAAAAGATTGCTAATTTGATACTTAAAACGGGCCCCAAAATCCTTGAATTTTTTAAAGTAGCTGTTACAATCGTACAGTATGATTTCAAATCGTATAATATGATATATATAACATGCCTCATCCTGGTATGAAGGTGTACAAACAATTCAAAATATAATCGTACAGTACAATAATAAATCGTACGGTATTATCCTCAACACTTCTGCTCGTACAGGACGATAGCTGGGACGATCAAATGTCAACTCTGTATATCGTATGGTACGATGTACATCGTACAGAATGAATGGTCAAAATCAAGGCATCATTGAGGATGAATTTTGGGATGATCAAATGTCATCTCTATTCATCGTATGGTACGATCTACATCATACAGTATGATGAGACAAAAATAAGAGATCATCTAGGACGATCTCCGGGACGATCATGTTTGAATAGTTGCTATTTGAATGATTTATATTTGTGCAACTTATGTAGTTTTGATGATTCCAAATATTATTGTTCAGATGTATAGTTATCTCCTAACAATTTTAGAAGATTTGCATTTGCTCTTGTGTGTACTAACATTTCAGGAAAATCAGACTCCAGACTACGAAAACTTCAAATCAAATTCAACATGAGATATTTTGTTTATTTGAAGTTTGTCTTTTCTTTGAATTAATTTTGAAAGGGAGTGATTGTAATTGAGTGAATAAAATCTCACACACACAAATAAGGAGATCTTGAAATTCTATACTGATCGTACAGGACAATATTTATCGTACTGGACGATCTGTCAGTTATCTTTTATAGAGCACTTGGAACGAATAGGAACTTGCTTGGAAAAAAATTTTCTAAGTCCTATTCGTCCAGGACAAAATTTATTATCGTCCCGGACGATGGGTTCTCTGTAAAATTTTCGTCCAGATAAATTTTATCATCGTACGAGGCGACCAGTCCTCTGGAAAATTTTTGTCCCGACGAAAATAAATATCGTACCGGACGATCAGCTCTCTGGAAAATTTTCGTCCAGACGAAAACAAATTATCGTCCGCGGCGATCGGTCCTCTGGAAAATTTTTGTCCAGACGAAATAAATAATCGTCCAGGACGATCGACTCTCTGGAAAATTTTCGTCCAGACGAACATATTTTCATCCAAACGATTAACCGACTTAGAACAGTTTTCAGCAGTTTCTAGAACCGACCTTGTAATAACCGTTTGTACTGGACGATGTTGGTGGAATTTTGAAAACATATTTTAAAAATATTGGGTTTCTTTGGGACTTAAAATTAAATTCTAAAATCGAATTGTTTCGTTAGAAAAAGTATATCACCTCGAGAGGTGAGAATAAAATTTCATAACGGTATTCAGATTTAGAATTACGAAATTCATCTTAAATATTATGACCGGATGCTAAAGAGAACTTCATATGGCCCCGAAGGGTCAAAATGAGGTTCAACTGAATATCCAGCTACAATATTCAAGAAGTGTGATCGTTAGGTTCACATCCAAAGCCTTATCAAAGAAAGATGTATCTCCCCGAAGGGAGAAAATATCATTCGATGATAATTCTTTGAATATGATAATAATGATCACTAGTATTTAAGTTTTTCCAAAGAAATCCAATTGAGTTTTGAAAAATCAATTTTTAAAATCAGGTGTGTGTGGTTCTAAATCTCCTACGAGCGCAAGCCCTCGTAGTTAATTACATCGTAGGGAGATAGAATCCCCTACGAAAACTCTCGATTAAAATAGTGGCAAAATTTTGTTTAGAATTTCTAGGAGTGATATCAAAGTATGAATAGAATTATTGGAAAATCAAAAGGGAATGGATCAAAATTGAACAGTTATTAACGGAGTTAAAGGATGAGAGGTAGGGGACACTTTGAGATTCCAGAACCATCCGGAAGTGTCCCAACTTAGTCTAAGTGTTGAGCTTTATGTTTTGGATTTGAAATGAAGCTTTAATTAGAGTTAAGTATTTTATTAGAAATTTGAGACTATATTCTCGAAATTTGGGGTCTTATAATCAAAGATCTGCCCCAGATCTTAAATCTATTTTGGACACTGGACCACAGTCGTCCGATCCTAACTAATGCAGTGCAAGATCTGGACTTACCCCGGCCTGGATTGGGGAGCCAGCTAACCACCTAACCGATTTAAAAGAGATGAATCCGGTCTTTTATGAAAGAGTGGTAGGGACGTTATAATTAAAGTTTTGGGGAGGCGGGGCCGACATCTAGAGATTTTCCTAATTGGCCCCTTTGACTTATGTTGGGTGCTAAAATGCTAAGGACTATGAAATTAAAATTTAGACTCTTTAATTTGTATCTAATGCAATGCATGCTGGTTAACAACCTCAAATCAAATATGCTTGAAATTTTTAAAAACAGGCTTATAAAATAATTTTTTAGAAGACTGGACTTCCCCAGGTCCGGCACCTCGTCCTCATAGGTCAGACTATCCGGACTCTACCCGCAGGCGGGGAAGGGTCTACAGCAAGGAAAGAGTAATGCAAAAATATGCATGCGACCCCGGGGTCGATCCCCGGCTAATTCCCTAGATTCGTTATCTTTCTATGTTATTTAGACTCACTAAAATTTTAGACTTTTAAGATTATGAGTATAAAACTTTCACACCCTCACGAGCCTCACGTATCCAGGCGAAAACAAAGAGCGGCATGCAATCGCCAAAAAACTAGTAAAAACAAGTAATCCTAAAGGCAATCAAATCATCAAATCAAATACAAATTAATTAGTAAATGTCCATAGGCAAAGTTGCCTTGCTTATTACAAACCAGAATATTACAGAAAGTAAAGTGGCCGGGCACCACTGACAACAACCCGGATTCTAAACCTAGTAATGACGCAAGTTATTTTGAGTGGGATACTCTCAATCTTCAAGTCTTCAAATCTTCAATTTCATTCTTCTTTAGACTCCTTTTCTTCAATCTTCTTGGAATCTTTGTAGCAGATTACCCAAATGGATAAGAGGGCACTTCCCTCTAAAGGGGAAGGCCACTCTTTCCTCTTTGGGTAAGGAAGAGGTATGATCCAAATTTGGATTTCCAAATGGAAAAGGAGTGTTCCCCAAAGGGTATCCTTTCTTCTTTGGAATCCAAGCTT